>CM046832.1:25082058-25682058 GCA_025618425.1 Heliocidaris tuberculata | reverse complement strand
TGTGGGAAACCTGGCCCTAGGGGGGGCGGGTGCATCCACGAGCCATAAGTCTCTTCACCGGGAGGGGGGCCAAGCGCTGCCGGGGTAGGAGCAGCTCTGGCCGGGAGGCTTTGGGCCTGCCAGGATTGAGCATGACCCTCAAGGGGCTCATCATGACCGGATAGTATTGATCCAACATGAGCAAGAGGCTTTTGAGAGCAAACCTGCAAATCAGGACAGGATATCGGCAAACCGGAGCTGGATATCGGCAAACCAGGGCCTGACACCGACAACCAGAGACCGGATACCAGTAACCCGGGGTCGGATACCGTCGAACTGGAACCAGGTATTACCCGGTCAAGGTTCGGATCACCCAAGCCCACGGACTGGTCAGTGTCCAAGGAGGGGTCTGTGCCACCCGCGGTTGGCTGCGAGGTAGGGGGTAACCACCCGCTCTTCTCAACAACTATCTTCAAAAAACAAAGAAGTTCAGCCTGATCGACCGCCGAGGGAGAAGGGTCTGGCGTCTTGGGAGAGGCCTTGCCCTTCTTCCCAGTCATAGTCTTAGGTTTGCCCAAGGCAACCTTGGACTTCCGACTTAGAAAGAGACTTGGCCAAATGGAGCCCTCCGGCAAAGAAGTCAGCACCTTGGCCATACCCGAGAGACCGTGCTTACCAGGGGGCTTGGATGATCTCTCACGGCTACGCTTGGCCCGTTTAGAACGCGGGGTAGCCGTCTCCGTAGTGACTAGGGCTGAGTCAGTGCTAGAGGAGTCACTAAGGCACAAGAGATTTAATGTCACAAGCGTTCGAACGCGTTCAGAACGCTCCTATTGTTCTGCTAACCCCATGACAAACGCGTTCGAACGGCCTCGAACACACCCGAACGCAAGGATTAACTCCTGACAAAGGGTCTATAGAAATTGCTTTAAGTACTGCGTTCGGAATGCGCTCGAACGGGGTGCGTTCGAACGCTTGGATTATCTCCCTGACTGTACTTGCGTACAGGCTCGACTCGGCTGCCGCCCAGAAAGGAATACTACCATTTTTTCCCGCTCGATCGCGATTGCCCGGTGCGTACGTCTCGGGGCCGCCAAAATCGGAGTTCTGGGGGCATTTCATCAAATATCTCGTCAGTGATTTTTACCGACAAACTGCTATAAGCTACTGAAATCCATGCATCTGATTGGATGAGAGCAAATTGTCGGTAAAAATCACTGACAAAACACTTGATGAAACGCTCCCCAGGTCAAGATCAAATACTAGTAGCCCGCCAGTTCAGCCTGGCCTGCAACTCCGCTAGAGCGCTAGAGCGGCGTGCCGTTAGTGAGCAGTAGCGCTAGCGCGTTGTGATTTTCTGAAGATTGAAGAACCATGATTGTGTAATTTGCCCATAAAAATAATTCCCCCAAAAGATTAAAATTAGGTGTCGTTATTTCTATGCCAGTCGTAATATCTATTGTTGTTGCATTTGTATATCTGCCCTATTCAATTTAAAACAAAGGAAATCTGTATAATTTAATCTTATAATTTGAAAAAAATTCAAAGAAAAACAATACAGAGCAAAAAAAAAAAGAAAATCAAATAAATCCAGTAAATTATTAATACTGTAAAGTTAAAATTTAGTTTGACGGCGCGAGCACGTAAATTCAAGTAGTCGGACGAGATTGTCATCGAATCCAAGCACAATAACAATATATATTTATTGATCAAGCATGCATGAAAGTGTGACTCTAGTTGCTCTATGACATGATGATTGATATGATTGATAATGATCAATGATGATAGCGCAGGTGTCCACCTGTGCTGGGCGCTCATGGCGCTCGCTCTAGAATGTCTCTAGACCGAAAATTCTGTCTCTCGTTCATTAGCCTCTTAATATTATTTTGACAGGGTCGGCCATCTAAGTGAATGGCCGACCCTGTCAAAATAATATTAAGAGGCTAATGAACGAGAGACAGAATTTTCGGTCTAGAATGTCTCACAACATTCAACATTCTTGTGTGTTGAAGTGAAGTCCAGAAGTCTAGGCTTTCTTCTAGTCCGCATTAATAAATGGCTTGAATTTGGCTAATAATTCAAAGTCAATCCAAATGATCAATATCAATTAACCAATACAGGTAAACACCGAGTGAAATTTGAGAGTACATCTGCCTTGGCCTAACTTTAGGGCTACTATTTTCAGATAATTGCGGACATGACAATGCGTCCAGTAATGTAACTCGTTTAGGTTTGTAAAAAGGAGAGTTCCGTTTTTATTTTAACAGGAAACTTTGAAACTTAGCAGTACTTATTAAAACTATTAACTACTTACATGTATTGGAAATTGCAAATTCCCATTTCAGGCATTAATCGCATGAAAATTAATACAAGTCCGGCTCGTCGGACGTAATGTAGAAGTATAAATCGGTCGAAAACGTTAGAATCTGAGAACGAAAGGATATATATAAGGACTTCATATGCCACCACCGAATCACATGTGCTAGACGGATTATTACTCACGAATCGTACTTGTATTTGTTTGAGATCGGTAAATGGAATTTAAAAACAAAAAACACAGATCCAAACCGATCCAAACACAACGTTACGGTGAACCGTTCGTATGGATCTTGTGAACCACACCCGCCGGCCGCCGCCGAAGATCTACCAATATATACCACGCATGTCAATTGTGCTTATAAGTTTATAACTAGGGGCCACAGAGCGTTTTTGAAAGAGAGGTGTTTCTAAGAAAAACAGTGAACATGATTGTGCTATTTTTGTCTTCTCATTATCAGAAATATGCATATCGCCACGAATGCTTGGCCTAGTTTCGGGGGGATCAGGGGATCAGGCCAAATAAAAATTATTCCTAGTTTCTCGCCCCCGTCCGCATCCTTCCTTTTTCTTTCTTTTCTTTTCTGTTCTTTTTTTTTTTTTTTTTTTGCGCCTTTTTGTGCCTTCTGAGGTCCAAAGGGACCCTAGAAGAATAGAAATATAACGGGAATCAATTTTAATAGGCCTCACAGGAACAGGGGCATATCCAGGGTTTCGTACAAGGGGAGTAGCACAAGTCTGGAAATGTTTAGACAAGCACTGTTAACTATTTTGGACTTACAAAATAAACCAATCAATAAATAGGTTGTCATATATATTCAAGTCCCGTGTTTGGTCGGGAAAATTGTACTTTTTTAAGTTGTGTGAAACACACTTGGCACTTAATAGAATGGCCGAAAAGTAGGAGAAATAGAGAGGGGGGGGGGGAGAAGTGGTAGATGGCTAGATGCAAAAGGCAATTGAAAGAAAGACTATTCTCCACCCTCCCCTCATATCCATTTCCTCTCGTATTTCATCTACCTCGTAGACCACCCCCCCCCCCCCCAAACACACTGGAAGCACTGAGGGCACTGGTGTCAAAGAAGAACGAATGAAATGCAATGAACATGAACCGCGTTCACTATGAAAAGAAAACATCGATGAAGAAAACATGATGTACCCATGGAGATACAAACACTTGTATAAACACCCAGATATAGCTGGCAATTAAACTTCATATTCATATTCGTTGTTCATGACTTAAAAACAATTAACATTGTGAAATTTTGAGCATGTGGTGAAGGTTTGTGTTAATAAGCCGGAATTTTCGAAAATTTCAGTTCAGTGGTTCATGCTCGTAAAGAAATTGCGGGGTCTGAAAATTACGACTAGTGTTAGTAGTATTGCGTAACATGTAACGACATAGTCATGGCCTGCTTCTTGTCTGTCATCGCTCACTGGCCTCGCCGCACTTGCGGTGCGTTTCATCTACGTGAATTTATCAACACGCAATCTACATGAGGCAAGCGCGCATTCTTTTTCCCTTTTCTCGACCTGTTTGTTTCCAAACAATTACAAGTATACTGCGATCAATTACATGAGCCTGACAAAGGTAGAATTTCATTTTATTCATTTTACCGTAACTTTCCATTCATTCATGACTAATTTATGTTATTCGATTTCTCTATACCACCACACTGAATCTCTATAATATTCTATGATACTTGCCTTTTTTCATGTGATTCTTCCGTATGATTTTGATATTGATTCAATATATTTTTTTTTTCATAAATTACCTTTTTATCCAAGAAATGTTTTTTTCCCTCTATAAAACCATTGAGATGTTCGTCCTAAATATGTACTTGCCCCATTTGACATCGAAACTAAATGAGACTCTTAAGAGTGAATAATGTACATCTTCAAAAGAAATAACAGAGTTGCTGGTTTATTGATCTTCGAACTTATTCGGATTTTCTCAATGTTAATTCTAAAGGTAATACACTTTCAATGGCCCGATTCAGTGATTTCGTGATTTCTGTTTATATATTAACTATAAAAACTGATGGCTTTTACTTGTCAAAGTTGACTTTGACTTATGGTCCATCATAATAATAGCCGCCGTTCTAACCCCCCCCCCCCAATATCAATAGGCCTATACTCTGATCCTGGGCAGCGGAGCCGGGGGGGGGGGGCTGCAGTCCCCCCCCCACTTTTTTTGAGTAGACACGTTAAAAAAAAAATCGGAAAAGAGGCTCGAAAATTGTCATTAATGGGTGATATCAGATCAGCCCCCCCCCCACACTTTCAAAAACGCTCCGCGGCCCCTGCTGATTACGTAACCAAAAAGGCCTACAATGTTAGTGAAAGAACATTGTGTGGCCAAGAAGAAAGCTTTGTTAGCGTGCACCCCATTGACCCCTACCCCCCCTCCCAAAAACACACTTCTTCCATTACATTATATATAGACATTAAACAAATATGAACATCAGCTCCACAACAGACGTCTTTTATCTCTATATACGGACAAATATAGGGGACAAAATAAGAACTCGTCTTTCTACACTTTACAATGGTTCTGGTAGACAAAAGAACATGTACATGTATTCACTGCTATTATGTAAAATAAGTAGAACAGCTGAACATGCACGTGACACCTGTTCTATATACTTTTACATAAAAGCAATGAAGGGTATTCTTTTGACTCCCGGAACCACTGTGAAGGGTACAATAAGAATTTGTTGCTTTGTCCACTCTCTTTGTCCACTCTCTTTGTCCGTCATGTTCAGTGACTCTTAGTTTATCAATGGCCTACTGATTACGTCACCAAGTACATGTACAGCGTTGAGGAAAAGAAACTTGAACCTTCAACGTTGATATTGTACGTTGTCCCCGCGATTTGGACATTCAAGAGGCATTCGTAAATACGTGACACAGGAGCGGGATGGATTGTGGTTATGTGAATCCAAGTGGTTAACCCTTTCAGGACAGGAATTATTTCAGGGCTAAATTTATCACATTTTGTTCTTCAAATTGGCAACAATGATATTTTTCTTTTAGTGCTACAAAACTGTAATAAGGGGTAATGTCTTTGAAAACAATACACATGGTTCAAAGAATTGGCGAAAAGTTGAAAAAGTTGCCAATTTCGATAAAAAACAATGATTTTGAACCTCTCAATGTGTTGCCAATTTAAGGATTTTAAAGCTTATTCTCCTTTTTAAAATTTCTGGGATCAAACGCAAAATCGTCATGTAACAAAAATGGACATAGTATGTGCAGAAATTTTTGCTTTGTCTGCTCATGTAGCTGGTATAATTTTTAGAGCTCTGAATCAAAAGTTTTTGAGCCAAACCACAAAATGTGGTCAATTGTCTTGAAAGGGTTAAAAATAATCTCCAGTAGATCGATGTGGGAGGGCAGATGCACAGGCGACATTGTAATCTTTTCGAAACCTGTTCTGTATTCACACGTGCAGAATGGGGGAGGGGGGGGGGATTAAAAGTGGTTAGAGAAGGCACTAAACCCGAGAGAGAAGGCATGGGGGCAGTTGGGGGCAGGTCGTAGCTTTTAATCAAAAGAAAGACTCGTGTTTGTTTGAAACCTTAGAATCATATTTAAAGTGTAATTATAACGTATATTCTGAAACAAGATATAATAACTGTATCACCATGAAGATTAACGAAATACCACAGGTGTCGCAGAGCGTTGAAAGAGGGGGAAGGGGGATGATCTTATTTCACTCATCAATGACAATTTTCGAGCGTTTTTTCAGAGATTTTTTTAAAAACGTGTCTACTCAAAAATGGGGAGGGGGGGGGGGGGGGCAGCAGGCCCCCGGATCCGCGGCCCATGTAGCAAACTATGTTAGCTCATCAAGACGACAAAATCGTTGTTCCAAACTTATCTTCAGTTTGTTATAAATGAAGTATACGGAAATGTGTCAGATTCTCTGGAGAAGGAATTGGGAGATTTAGAGAAATAAAATCAATCAATTAAAAAAAAAGAAAAAAAGGGAGTTGATTATCATAACCATAGCATAATAATGTGTAACTAAAAATAGGAGGTTGGACAATTCAGACAGCTGAAAAATATGTCGGGTCTACGATCGAAGGGTGGGCAAAATGCTTTACTATACTCAGATGGGCACACTACAGAACGTAGCTTGTGCAGTGTTACCGGCAGCGGTGTCGCAAGAGGGGATGTGGGGGTGTCACACCCCCACCCCCCCCCTAAAAAAAAATGCTGTTGGCAACGAAAGTGGAAAAGTGGAGAGGGCTATATGGAATAGGAAAGAGAAAGGAAAAAGAGAAAACAGAAAGGAGAAAAAAAAAAGGGAAAAAGATAAGGACATGAAAACAAAAACAAAGAAAAAGAAGGAAAAACTGGCCAATTTTTTTGCTCGTTTCGCTTGCTCATGAACTCTGGAATAAAATGGGACTGTAATGATCAAGATTACTACATATCTATCTGCGATTTTAATTCTTACATTATTATTGGGGAGGAGATTAGGGTGCAGCATTTTTGTCGGCCGATTTGGGTGTCTAACCCTAAAAATTTGTCTGCAAATTTGGGTGTCACACCCCCAATTCAAAATGTTCTAGCGACGCACTTGGTAACAGGGGGGGGGGGGCAAATGGCTGTTTCCCTCACATGATTATCATTCATTTACAAGCGAGCGACAAAGTGCAAAACCGTGCGGCATGGGGATTTTGGGGTATAAAGTTAGCTTGGGAAAGCACAGGGGATAAGGGAGATGATTTAATGATTTTTTTTTTTAAAGATCGACATAAAAGAATTTCAGAAGGAAAAAAGTGACAAGTACGGTATTCCGTAATTTTTTTTTTTTTTTACTCGATCACATGATTGCATGAAAGGGTTATTGACCTCTCTTGCTCTCTCTTTCTCTCCCCTTCCATTGGCGAAACAATTTACAGGGCCGGGGTGTACGTTTCACATTCATTTCTTATCAATGAATAAGGAATTTGTCGCCGTCGACCCAGCCCAAACCGCAAATACAAAACAAAACGGAAAAGCATTTCGTTGCACATGTTAATCGATCCAGACTTCTAAAAATTGGATTACTTTAGGAATCCACCAATAAAAACAAACCTTGGGAAAAGTAAGTTCCGAAACATTTTACAAGCAAGTATTTGCTCTAATTGTGTACATGAATTTGCAGAAAAATTGAAACATAATAATAGGCGGGTGAAATTTTGATCAAATTCTAATTTTGGCACCCAACTGAGTGTGTGTAATTGGTTTTTTACAGACGTGTATCAATCAGATACCCCCATGAGCATGTATATGTAATACCCCCATGAGCATACATGGGGGTATTACATATACATTGTATTATTATTATAATGTAGTTATATTATTGTTACTACGTACAACGCGACGTAAACATGCAAGAAAAGTTGATTTCAAGATATTTCATTCTATTTTAAGAACATTGCGATGATCGAGACGGGCAAGCCAGTGCCATCAGAGAAAAAAGAACTCGCTTACAAGTACTACTACCCCTTATTGATTTATATTTGGTAGCTAATTGGTGTATAGTCAACCTCGCCTTTATTTATGGACCTCGCATATTCGAGGTTCTAAGCAGGTCCTGATCACCCCCCCTTTTTTTTTCTTTTCTTCCTTTTTTACAAGTATTTGCTCAAACAGCTATATATTTCACAAGGCAGCTAGGTCAAAGGTACCACCGAATCTGATTCACTCGACGTGCACATACACTTTTTCATTCGCGCGCTCGTAATTCCCACATCTCTTCTACACTCTCATGCACACCTACATGTACATGCACGTCATAGAGTATAGGCAGGGCCAGTCAGCTGGTTTTCCGTCTTAACATGTTGTACAACACACACGGATACACACATCATCGCTATGTACAAACGTGCACATTAAGCGGTCACAGAAGTGTTCGAACATCCTGTTTTGGGGATGAAGACTTTGAATTGAAAATAATTTTTATGTAACATACATCCATTCAATGTGAGGAATGTTACGGTAAATTCCCATCGGATATTCTTCTTTTTAAATAGTGTGTTGTTCATTCCAAGCCATTTTCTGTAAAGAAAAAAACAACAAACCAACCAACCATAAAACAACATCGGGTCCGAAAGCACAACGAAAGTCGCATCGTATTTTAGAAATAAGTCGTAAAATGGCGAAGCAAATAAAATACCTTGGACTTCTTCTCTTTTAAAAAAATCTGTTTGCAATAATGTTTCATTTTCCTTAAAAATTAAGCATCTACTTGTTTACTAGGCGTTCATAATTATTACTAAAACGCGGCTATTTTCCTTTCCATCTGCAAATTTTGTACTGGCTCTGTCACCATAATACAAGACGGAAAAAAGAAAAGAAAAAAAAGGAATAACCAATTTAGATTCGCTCCGCGGAGAGCCCCAAACATCCGACGCTGACCCACCGGGACGGATTCGGGGAGTTTAGGGATTTTCGTAGACGAATGTCATGTCAAGTTGCGCCTTTCAAATCAGAGGCACATCTCTAATCCGGCCATTCGCACGCATTCACCAATCGTTAATCCGGCCGTTCGCATTCGTTCACTGATTGTTAATCGGGCCGTTCGCAGGACCGTTCTCGAACGCACCTCTTTTGTTCGAGAGAACAATGAAAGTTGGGGCTCTCCCATGGCTCGCTTAACGGACTGCGTTCGGAACCCGTTCGAGCGGGTTCGAACGCTTCTTTTGTTCTCATTTTTTAATCTGCGTTCTGACGCGTGCGAACGCTTGTGACATTAAATCTCTTGCGCCTAAGAGTGTATAGATCACTGGCTGGAGAGACTCCAGTATCTTTGCTCAGGTGGGAGCCAGTGGTCGGTACCCCGATGGCTCCCCCTGAGCGGACATGAGTGCCAGTGGCCGGTAAACCGGTGACACTCACGCCCTGAGTTCGGGGGCCAGTGGTCGGTAACCCGGCGACCCCCTCGCTGGGACTGCGAGTCCCGACTGTTGTTGTAAAGCCAAGCCCGGCCGCTGCAGGGCTAGCAAACAAAGAGGTGCTTGTCCCTGTCCGAGACCCACTGTCAGCAAGGGTCCCTAGCTTACCTTTCGTCGACAAGCCTGGGAAGATAATCCCTGACTGAGTCGACGGTTTCACGCCCGTACCCTCGGTAGTTAGTGTACTGCGTTTCATCAGAGATGAAGCCGTGACACTAGCTCCCGCCGTTTCAGCCTGCACACTTGTAACAGGATTCAAAGGAACAGATGAACTCATACTGATCTTGAAACGATAAAATAATGAGCTCACTGTATTTCTAAAGTAAATACAAACACAACTAAATGCGTTACCAACAATGCATGTATACAACTAAAATATCAAACATTATGAACCTTCAGCCATTTTGAATAAATTTGCATAAATTTGCATAAATTCTGTGTAGAAGTTTGGAAGCCCCCACCCAGCCCTATCAGATAAAACAATCGGAATCAAAATCCGATGTGAAATAGAGGAGAAGTAGAATTTTTTGTCAATTTTGAATAAATTTGCATAAATTTGCATAATTAATGAATTTCAAAATTCTGTATAGAAGTTTGGAAGCCCCCACCCAGCCCTATCAGATAAAACAATCGGAATCAAAAAGCCGATGTGAAATAGAGGAGAAGTAGCATTTTTCGTCAATTTTGAATAAATTTGCATAAATTTGCATAATTAATGAATTTCAAAATTCTGTGTAGGAGTTTGGAAGCCCCCACCCAGCCCTATCAGATAAAACAATCGGAATCAAAATCCGATGTGAAATAGAGGAGAAGTAGCATTTTTCGTCAATTTTGAATAAATTTGCATAAATTTGCATAATTAATGAATTTCAAAATTCTGTATAGAAGTTTGGAAGCCCCCACCCAGCCCTATCAGATAAAACAATCGGAATCAAAATCCGATGCGAAACAGAGGAGAAGTAGCATTTTTCGTCAATTTTGAATAAATTTGCATAAATTTGCATAATTAATGAATTTCAAAATTCTGTGTAGAAGTTTG
Source organism: Heliocidaris tuberculata (assembly GCA_025618425.1). Lineage (NCBI taxonomy): Eukaryota > Metazoa > Echinodermata > Echinoidea > Camarodonta > Echinometridae > Heliocidaris > Heliocidaris tuberculata. The sequence goes on along the minus strand of CM046832.1, from coordinate 25,671,774 downwards.
GAAGCCCCCACCCAGCCCTATCAGATAAAACAATTGGAATCAAAATCCGATGTGAAATAGAGGGGAAGTAGCATTTTTCGTCAATTTTGAATAAATTTGCATAAATTTGCATAATTAATGAATTTCAAAATTCTGTATAGAAGTTTGGAAGCCCCCACCCAGCCCTATCAGATAAAACAATCGGAATCAAAATCCGATGTGAAATAGAGGAGAAGTAGCATTTTTCGTCAATTTTGAATAAATTTGCATAAATTTGCATAATTAATGAATTTCAAAATTCTGTGTAGAAGTTTGGAAGCCCCCACCCAGCCCTATCAGATAAAACAATCGGAATCAAAATCCGATGTGAAATAGAGAAGTAGCATTTTTCGTCAATTTTGAATAAATTTGCATAAATTTGCATAATTAATTTCAAAATTCTGCGTAGAAGTTTGGAACCCCCCACCCAGCCCTATCAGATAAAACAATCAGAATCAAAATCGGCCAAGAAATGACGGAGAAGTAGCATTTTCTAACATTTGAGCACAAACGGACGGACGGACGGACGGACGGACACACACACACACACACACGCACACACGAACGGAGCCCGTTTCATAGTCCCCTCGCGAACTTCGTTCGGCGGGGACAATAACACCCCGAGGGCTATGCACAAAAAACTAACAAAGGAAAACCCTAACGAGCGTAAAAGCTATGTCGCCGGGAGGAATGAAAGGTGAAGAAAGGCGAGACAGAATTTGATCTAATTTTTTGTCTAGTAAAGAAAAGTGACTGGGAAGTCCGTTCCACCAAATTAATAAGAATTAAAATGAGGACGGAATTAATTTGTAAATCTCAATTTAGGCGCAGTGACTTTTCTGACTGTTGTTATTCTTCAGCAGCGAGAATGAAAAGAGGAAGATGGCAGGCGTGCACTTGCGCATGTGACTATGGGAATGCGCCAAATGGGGGTGGGGCATGCGCAAATGTTATTTTTAGTTTCTCGATGGTAGCGTAGTTTGGACCAAACTAGCAAAAGGTAGATACATTAATTTATTGTAGTAAATAAGTTGGGGCAAGGGGGGGGGGGGGGGGGGGCGGGGTCGGGGGCGCAACTTCAAAGAGGAAGGGGGACATCTACAGAGATAGAACACAACACTGATACATTCGAAATCTGGAATGTCTGCTTTTTCGAATATCAAAATAAATAGTGATGATTATTCAGGAATTTTCCATCAATGACAAATCTTTCGTGTTATGGCGTTTTCTCTCAATTATGAATATTTCATGGATGAAATTATTCCTTACTCACAATTCTCACATAAGCTTCTATTCATGTTGATCTAACTTAAAATGGTGTTAGTCTAGTCAGAAGGGGGGGGGGGGGGGGTGGGGGTTTCCGTGCACCATCGAGATACATTTTTTTTAACCAACTTTTTTATGATGCCTGAAGTGTCTAGTTAATGAATTTTGATGTTCCCATTGCCAAATCGTGTCCCAAGGGATTCAAAATCGGCCATTTTGGCAGCCATCTTGAATCTTTGATGAAATTCCATAATTAGCTTATCTTTTCAATTAGACATGCATGAATAAATAAAACAGCTTTTTAAAATAATATTAGGATGAGGAAGATGGTGACTGAGAAGGGTGGGGAGAGAAAGCAGATGAGGTGGAGAGAGAATAGAAGAGAAGGCAAGGCAAGGCAAGACAGGGAAGAAAGAGATGGGGGATGACTGAGAGCAAAAGACAGAGTCAGAGAGAGAAACAGACAGACAAGCAGAGAGACGGGTAGGGAAGAGGAAGATCAGATGATACAAGAGAGTGGGTGGTAAGATGAGAGAGGGAGAGAGAGAGACAGAGAGAGAAACAGAGAGATGGACAAGGAGAAACATATAGGGTGATATTGGGGATGGACTTCAGACAGAAACAGACTCTGAGATGAGGGAAAGATGGTGCATGGCTAGGGACATAAAAGAAGAGTGTGGGAAAGAGAGGGGAGATGGAGAAAGGGAGATAGAGAGGGAAGGAAGAGGGAAGAAGAGGAAGAACAGAGACAGGGAGTGAGAAATACTGAGAGGGAGAATTGAGAAAGGAAGGGGAGGAAGTGTGCAAGAGACAAGAACATAGAAAGAAAGAAAGAGATAGAGAGTGAGACGAGGGGAGAGACGAAGATACTGCTCAAAAAGGATGATGTCAACAAACTTACGTGAATACTCTTAGTACGAGTAATCACAGTTTGCAAGTACTTTGACCCACCATCATCACAAAAAATGATAATCATCACTATGAAAGAAAAACAATGGGGAAAGAAACATAGGCAGATCATCATTACCAGCATGTTCTAAGCAACAGTTAGCAAACAATTTAGATAAATTAGAAAATTATACTGAATTATAATTATTATGAATATCTTCACAGGCGTATAGGGCAGGGAGGGGGAGGGTAATGGACTGCATCACCCCATGAATGTGAAATTACCTATAACGGCGCCGACACCTTATATTCGGGCAACTGTAACCTCATATTCTGGCAGGGAGTTTTACTTGTAACAAAAATCTGGATCATGTACCATAGGCTTAACTTTGTGTAACTTTATTTATCCATCTGAAAATGTATTCAATCGTGCCATTCGGGTATATTTTGTTCCTGACTATCTTTACAAAGTGATACACCTATGTTTATGAATCATGAAATTATCCTTTCACCGCATTCCAAAATGACATTAAAGATGATCATTAATGTTCGCTGGTAAATCTGTTCTTCCAGTGTAAATTCTGGGACCCAAACTATCTACCTCTAATTACTAATATCAAGGTGTGTTTGATCGCAAGAAGGCATATTTCTATCTTAAACAACAAGATTTTGTTATTCTTAAACCTTTCCATTACGTACAGCATTATTGACACACATCATATAAATTTTTAAGCATCAATGTATGTTTGAACAATCGGTATAGCCACAATCAGGGTGCAACTATTCTACCTACAAGTGTTACACATCTCTCCTGGAAACACGAAGTTATTTAATCAAATGTCTTGTGGCCTGAAATGTTGGACCATATGAATTCTTCATCTCGCAGCAACTTTTGTTTGAATTTCATGTGTGTTGGGTGTGTTGTAGTATCCTCAAGTAGAAACATATTAAAGTCTGAATTTAAGACTAGCAACGTAAAACAACGTTCAGTATAATGGCTACGTTCTATGTAACACTTTGATCTGAGAGACCCAAGTAAAGTCTCATGAAACGTTAACTTTTTGGACTCCGTGTGAGTTATTCAGTCGCGTGGTCTGAGTAATATGGATCATGAAAACGATGGCCGTGATTAGCAATTGGATTTGATGTCAGATGTTACAATGGCGACCCTGCCAAAAGTTTGATTCGATTCGGACATTGGATTGTTTTGCATTGATTTGTACGGTGACACTGCGGTGAGTACAGTAAGCTATATCGGGTTACTGCACAGTTTCGCTATCGAGTCCCACGTACTGGAATTCATGTTTGTGAATGAGATGAGCGTATGAATTGATGATGGCTGAGGGAATAACCGTCGTAAGCGAGTCCAGAAATCTGAAGACTGGTCCCTTCACTCACTCCAGATGATCAGATATCAACTGGAAAAGCATGGGAGGAGTGGATAGAAGGTTTAGAGAGAGATTTCATTACTTCAGAATAAAGGATCTGACGGATCAAGCTGATGCACTCATCATCTATGGGGGAAAAGAAATTGCTCGATTAGCTAGATCACTCCCAGATCCAGCAGAGAATAATGCAGAACACCCAATGAACGCTTTCCAGAAGATAAAGAAAAAGCTAGATGATTACTACACGCCCAAGAAAAATAAGCATCATGCTCGCTATTTGTTCTTGAAGACAAAAATGCAGGAAGGGGAGACAACTGCTGCATATGCTGCTAGAGTGAGAGAGAAGGCTGCAGAGTGTGAGTTTGGAGCTGCACTTGATGAGAGAATTCTGGAACATCTAATCCAGACCTTGAAGAACACTTCCCTAATACAGAAAGCAATCAGCAAGGGATGGAATCTTGATCAATTGCTGAGCGAAGCTACACAGCAAGAAGATGTGTCACTGCAAGTTGCAGACATGAGTACTCACGAAGTTAGGAAGATTGAGAAACAGAAAACGTATGCACACAAGCAGAAAACACAAGCTACGCCCTGTGCATATTGTGGCATGGTGGGAAGACATCCAGCAGGAAAGGATTGCCCAGCATATGGTAAACGCTGCAACAAATGCCAAAGGTATAACCACTTTGCCTCTGTGTGTAAATCTAGCTCAAGTGTCAAAACTGATAACAAAAAGAAAGGACAGAGTAAGCAATGGAAACGTCCAAGCACAGTCAAGAAAACTGCGAAGAAGCAAGAGCAGGACACGAGTTCAGATGATGACTTCATCCAGCATCTGACCAAACAGGCAAAAATGGTCAGGATTAAGAAAGTGGGTGATGCTAACAAGCGTATTGACATCAGGATTGCTAACCTTGATGTGAAAGTTGAGGTTGATAGTGGAGCTGAAGTTAATCTCATGGATGAGCACCAATTCCGTGCACTTGCCAACAGATCTTCCCAAGACTTGAAGCTATCACCTACAAACATCAAGTTGAACGACCTGACCTCTGAACTTGATGTGAAAGGAAAGTTCATAGCAACTGTGGAAAACAAGACTAAAAGCATAGAGACAGAGTTCTATGTGATAAGAGGAAGAATGCAGAGTATCCCACTACTAGGAGAAGAGTCAGCTACTGCTCTTGGAATGTTGGAGATCCGAGCAGATGGTACTCTGAAGCAAGCTAGAAAAGTTACAGCACCAGCTTCTGTTGATGAGATACTTCAGAAGAACAGACATGTTTTCCAAGGTGTAGGCAGGATCTATGACAAGAAAAATGACAAGGACATCTATGCACACTTCCATATGAAGGAGGGAGCAGCACCAGTTGCACAGAAACCACGTCCTGTACCATATCACCTTCAGAAACCCCTGAAGGAATGGCTTGATCATTGTGTGGATGAGGACATTTTTGAGCCTATCCCTGAGGATGAACCCGTCACATGGTGTTCTCCATTGGTAGTACAGCCGAAACCCAGATAACGACACTCAGTCAGTGTCTTATTTACGAATGAGGCATACTCACCTGTCCCTGTTTTACATTGCTATTCACCCCACCCCACCCTCAACAACACCGGTAAGATCTCCCACATAATTTATGCATGCCCCTGGTACGTACAGCGTGCAACCCCTCAGGGGTCACCTCGTGACCTACATCCCTCGTCACTTCCTCTTTCACACAGCAGGAAACCTATCCGACGGGGAGGTAGGGTGGGAGACTTGACAGGTGAGTATGCCTCATTCGTAAATAAGACACTTACTGACTGAGTGTCGTTATTTCCATCATTATCGGCATACTCACCTGTCCCTGTTTAACATTGCTAGATTACCACAAAAGGACTAGCGGAGGATAGGACTACTCAAATTAGTTCCAATACACTGTGAGAAAATCGCATTAAAACTTCGGATCGTGATAATGAGAGGTAACAATGAAAATAGGACCGTGATCCGAAATGTTACCAAATGGCCCTCAGAGGGCTCAACCGTCAAAAACCATACAGACAATTATAGTAACTAAATAACACTTAGGCAAACCTGCCAAATAGTAAGGGTAACAGTAAGAAGCTGCAAACAGCAAAAACCCGTAACTAGCTAAATGCCATAAGGCATCATAAAAATGAACTGTATAACTATGAACAGCAACTACATAACAGAAGGGTGGAGACTTGTCATTAAGACCCTTCTGTAAAAGAGTGGAGCCCCTAAATGGAGACAGGACCTACTTAGAGTGGGGGCAAGACAAGACTGCGCGGGAAAATTCTGTTCCCCGGGTGACCACGTCTGAGAGGTAAAAGGACGTGAAGGTATTGGGGTGGGCCCAGTAAGCTGAGTGCAGAATTTCTTCTACTCCCACCCCTTGGAAGAGGGCCCAAGATGATGCAATACCCCTAGTGTCATGGGCCCGTATAGAGTCCGAAAAGATAGCCTGGGGACCTCCTGACTTGATTGCTTGGACTATCCATCGGGAGATGGTGTCTGCTGAGACTGCTTTGTGAGGGGCAGTGGAGCTAACAAATAGTTGAGGGGATAAACGGATATCTTTGGTTCTGTGAGTGTACCATTTAAGAGCTCTGACTGGGCACCATAAGCGGTCTTCGGGTATGGAAGAGAGGTTGGACAGGGAAGGAATGACGATTTCACAAGGTCCAGACCTTTCGGTTTGGTTTTTGGCAATGAACCCTGGACTAGGTATTAATCGTACTTTGTCTTTTTCCCAGCGAATATGACCCTTCTCTAGGCTGAGGGCGCGAATGAAACTTCTGCGTCGACCCGAAGCTATGGTAAGTAAAATTGCGGTTTTAACTGAGAGATCTAGCAAGGAACAGCTGTGCATAGGTTCAAAGGGGGGACGGGATAAGGCCCGGAGAACTCGAGGCAGGTCCCATCGAGGTCCTAACTTGCGTGTAGGGGGCCGCTGTAGGAAGAAGGATTTTGTTAATCGATATAAGAAGCAGGAGGTGGAGATTGTTTCACCATTTTCAAACCCTTGATGGATGGCTGCTATGGCCGATCTGTATCCCCTTACTGTGGATAGAGACAGGCCATCATCAAAGAGCAAGACTAGAAAGTCTGAAATCTTACCTAGAGGGGCAGAACTAGGGTTGATGCCCTGTGTCTCGCACCACTTGATGTATCGTAGTAGTCGGGTATCATAGATAGATCGTGTGGAGGCTCGTAGATACTTTGCTGACATCTCTGCAGCTCTGTCTGATAGGCCTGCGTTAACTGCTGCTCTCCGGAGATGATCCAGAGTGTTAGAGACAGCTTCTTGATCTCTGGATGATGAGTTTGAGTCCCTGGTTGTGACAACAGGTCTGGCCTGGGAGGAAGGGCTCTGGGAGGTTCTAGTAGTAGTTTCAACAGTTCTGAGAACCATGGTCTCCTCGGCCAAAGTGGAGCGATTAGGAGGAGAGAGGCTTTGTCCCTTTTGACCTTCCATAGGACTTGTGGGATTAATGAAAAAGGAGGGAATGCGTAACCGAGGAAGTTCGTCCATGGAATGGAGAACGCGTCCGTTGTGAGGGCCCACAGGTCTGCGTGGCGAGTACAGTACACTGGAAGTTGGTTGTTTAGGGTCGAGGCAAATAGGTCTACTTGTGGTTGCCCGAACTTTGCGAAGATGGCGTTTGCTATTTGTGGATGTAGGGTCCATTCCGAGGGAAGGTATTTCCCCCTCGAGAGGAAGTCTGCTATGTAGTTGTCCCGACCCGGGATGTAGTTTGCTCTGATGTTGATATGGTTCTCTCTGCACCAAACGATCATTTCCACTGCTAGGTTGCACAGCGTCCTGGATTTCGTTCCCCTTGTCTGTTGATGTAGGACACTGTGGTTTTGTTGTCTGATTTGATGAGAATGGTCTTGCCCTTCAGCTTGGGGGCAAGTTGGATTAAGGCCAATTGGACAGCCCTCCTTTCCAGGTAATTGATGTGACGTTGTCTGTCCACCCCTGACCAGCGGCCTGTTAGGTGAACGTCTTTGAAGTGGGCCCCCCACCCTTGGCAGGAGGCATCTGTAGTGATTGTAAGGGAGGGCTGCATTTGCTGCATTTCTTTCCCTTGGTATAACATGGTAGGATTGACCCAGAAGAGAATAGCTTCTCTTGTTTTCTTTGTTATTGGAATAATTTTTGATTGTAGGTCTTGGCTTGGGTGAAAATGCCTTAGGAAGTGAAGTTGAAAGGGTCTCATGTGGAGGCGGCAGTCCGGTATTAGGTCTACTAAGCTGGCCAGAAGGCCTAGGAATTTTTGCCAGGTTTTTGCGGGAGCTGACTTGTGTGTTACAAGGCTGTGCCCTGCGTTCAAGACTGTACTTATTCTGTGGTCTGTGGGTCTGGCTCGTAGGCTTGAGATTATGATTTTGGCCCCTGTGAATTTGGGTGTCCTTGTGGGTGTGAGATTTGACTTTGTGAAATTTATCAGGAAGCCGAGGTTTGATGCCAAACTGATGGTGGTTTGTACATCTCTTTTTAGGTCCTCGGGGGAGGGGGCGAGAATCAGCCAGTCGTCGAGGTACATGAAGATCTTGATCCCCCTCCTGCGTAATTCTGCCGCCACGACTTGGGTCAGTCGGGTGAAAATTCGAGGAGCTGTCCTCAGCCCAAAGGGAAGGCATCGATATTGGTAGCACTCTTTTCCGACAATGAAGCTTAGTAAGTGGCGAGCGTGAGGGTTGATAGTAATGTGGTAGTAAGCGTCTTTGAGGTCTATCGACGCCGCCCACTCGTGATTCTGGATTAGAGGTAATATGGAAGAGAGGGACTCCATCCTGAACGTTTGGTTTGTGATGAGAACGTTCAGTTCTTTGACATTTAGTACCATTCTGAATCCCCCCGATCTTTTCGCTGTCAGGAAGACGGGGGATATAATAAGGTTCCGTGAGAAAGGGACCTGAACTATAACCTGTTTTTCGAGAAGGGATTGTATTTCTGATAACAGGGCTAGTCTGATAGGGGCTTTTGACGGTAGGGGGGTGGGGCGGAGGATGTGGATCTGACGGCGTGGGACAGTAAGGCGTGGTTTGTACCCAGATGTGACTATCTGAAGGATAAATTTGTCTGTTGTTATTTCTATCCAATTTTGGGAAAAATGGGACAGTCTTCCCCCTACCGGAATGTGGTTGTGGGTCAGGGCATAGTCAGAATTGTGGGGCCCCCCCCCCCCGGAGGGAGGGTCTCTAAAATTCCTCCTTTGTTGTTCTCCAAAGGGGAAGCGAGACTGTCTGCTTGATCTCTCGCCATGGTATTGGCTTTGTTTGGATTTGGGGCCTGAGGTTGGACGAAAGCGAAATGGTTCCCCGAGAGGGGAGGGGGCCCTGCTACGAAAGTTACGGCCTTTGTGATGGGGCCTATGGGGCTGCCCACTGCCAGCGTGGGGGTTGGCGTGGGACTGTGGGTTCTGATATTGGCCTTGAAGGGCTGGTGACTGGGATTGAGCTGACTTAGGTCTAATGTTAGATAGCTTATAGTAAGTTTTGGCTCCAGTAGAGCTAGCGGAAATGTTATCTTCCAAAACAGCCTGGAAATTGCCAGCAAAGAGGTCCTCACCTTCATTGGGTTGTTTGAGGAGGGCATGACTCACATTCTTGTCCATCCTCAAAGCCTCTGTGATATTCGTGCGGCGAACTCTGCAGCATAGTAGTGCAGATCTGGCTGCCTGGTCAAATTGCAGGTCTGAGATAAGACTGATTGTATCCTTTATCTTCCTCAGTCACTCTTAGTCTATCGGCATCCGCCAGAGCTGTAGAAAGGTATCCCTGAAGCATGGCTAGTCTCATTGCAACTCTAGCTGATGAGTCCAGCTTATCAAAGTACCCGTCATTCAGTCTGAATGTGCGCGAGTTCAGCGGGTTGGGCGTGCGGTTACGGGAGGCCGCTGCCTCCGCTACCCGGCGGGCTACCTCGGGGATGGCCGGAGTTTGTAGGAACCGTTCATAGTCCTTGGCGTCTATTCTAGCGTTCTTTTGAACTTCCGACCGGCAAGGATTCAGTTTTCCTCTCAGCTTGTCAAGGTCCTTGAAGCATTTTTTGTAGGGAGCATCCATTTTTAGCGTGGAAAATTCACCCTTTTTCGAGGATTGAAGCGACGAAGATAGGCGGAAGATCGAGACCTCCTCTTCGTTTTGAGTTTGGGTTGTACGCTCAGCTGCCAACTGAGGGCAGTATTTCAGAATGACGGCAGTGGCCGCGTTTATTCTCTCTCCCACTGACTGTTGAGCCGTATGAGAATAAGGGGTTTCCCTATCAACTTTTTGCTCAAAATTAGACGCTGTGTCCGAATCGCAGCGAGAGGTATGGGAAAAAATAACAGAGGCAGACGATGCGGAGTAATCACCCCATCCCTTATCTCTCCGAGAAATTTGAGGTCATTGGTACCCAAATTCAGAGTCCGACTCTCCCGCGATCGACAGGGCTGCGCGAGATGGGGAATCGCGGTTACTCTCCCGTGTCTTTTCCTTTCTTCTTCGAGACTGAGCATAAGAAGGGGAACGCTGGCGTGAGTGAGAGGAACGTTCAGACTGGGCCTGACCCGGCTCGATGGAGTGTTGATCGTACGGGTCGGGGTCTGGGAAGGAGGAGACTGCCGGGGGGTCCTTCCCAGCCCTGGAACTAGGGTTAGGGGCGTTTACTGTGGAGCATGAGGATCAGGAGTGATCCTCTTATCTACGAGGTACATACGACCACCCATCTGTTACAGTATGCTATTATATCCTATAATTGCCCATAACCGAACATAAAATTATTTCACAAATAGCCTACCATACACCGCCTCCGTCCCCCGGGTTGCCGTATGAAACCCGTCACCCGCCATGACACTTCCTCCGAAACCACACACCAAGAGAGCACCCTCAACCAGGACACGCAGACATGTCGCAACTGTGAGGCGAGGGGTAGGAGGGGGGGACACAGATAGGTGGTTGTATGTACCTTGTAGATAAGAGGATCACTCCTGATCCTCATGATCTACTATCAGTACATCCGACCACCTATCTGTTACAGTATGCTAGACCGACACGGACTCAGCGGGAGGCTTGGCTGCGTCTAGCGGTGAAGGAGCGGTGTATTAGCGGGACTGAGACGCCGACAGTAGCGCTGCTCGAGAAAACGAGGGTACTGCGGCGGGGATGTCCCGGAGATAAAAGGAGATGAAGGAATTCGGGGAGCGCCAATAAGCTGCCTTCTGAATCTCCTCTACGGACACGCCGTTGAACAGAGCCCAAGATGCGCTGATCCCCCTGGCATCGTGTGCACGGGGCGACACGCCAGGCGAGAGGGCATCGGGGCCGGCCGCACGATGGGAATGAGGCGCACCCCCGCGCGTTCCCAACGGACATGCCCCGGCGCCGCCGACAGTGCGTGCAAGGCACTGCGACGCTGGCCGGAGGCAATCGCCAAGAGGAAGACCGCTTTAATGGTCACATCTCTAAGCGAGGCCTCAGCGAGGGGCTCAAACGGCGCCCTGGCAAGGGCCTCCAGCACCCGAGGGAGACTCCACGACGGGAGCAATCTCCTAGTCGGGGGGCGCTCCAGGAAAAAGGCGCGGACCAGGCCGGTCAGGGAGGGGGCAGTAGAGACACTGGCCCCATCCGCGAACCCAGCGTGGACAACGGCAATCGCCGAACGGTAGCCACGGATGGTCGAGACAGTCAGGCCCTTATCGAAAAGGGAAATCAGAAAGTCTGCGACATCCCTTAGAGGTGCAGAACGGGGATCCACCCCGTGTGATTCGCACCAGCTAAAGTATCCAGCCAAACAGGAATTATAAGATTCCTGGGTGGAAGGTAGGCAAAGCAGAACAGGGGAGAATCGAGCCAGCACAAGCCACGCTCCGAAGCCGCGGTGCATACAACACACAGTGTGTGTGAAGCAACGCAACTCAAACGAAGTCGGCACAAAGCCGAAACAAAAGCCTGATTTTCCCCTTTTCCGCCGATACAAAGTATCTAAAACGAATTGCTAGCCTAAAACAACAATCAAAAAGATAGAAAATGGAAAGAACTGGCCTGATTGTTGGTAATCTGCGTCGGATAGCAACGGATTTTAGGAGCAACACGAAATCACGTCTTGTTCGTATGGGTGCGAACAGGAAGGAGGAAGTGTCATGGCGGGTGACGGGTTTCATACGGCAACCCGGGGGACGGAGGCGGTGTATGGTAGGCTATTTGTGAAATAATTTTATGTTCGGTTATGGGCAATTATAGGATATAATAGCATACTGTAACAGATAGGTGGTCGGATGTACTGATAGTAGATTAAAAGTTATGCGAGATCAAAATGAGACAAGTATTCAGGGTCGTAAAAAACAAAAGTAATACCAAAACATTCAAAGAAGACACACACAAGTCTAATTAAAAAACTGTCAAATATACCACTTTTAGATTGTTTGATGCCTCCAAATTTTTAGATTACTTAGAAAAAAGTATACTCTTTCAGGAAATACCCAAAACTAAAATTTGACCATGCCAACCCAAAACACATTGATTGAGCTCTAACTGAAAATCACACAGTGCGACTTTTTGGTGGTTTTGTGGTTCCTGGTCACATTTGTAAATTGCAATGGATTCCTCGGGTCTGCTTCTAACTTCTAAAAACATAAAGGAAAAAACTTATCTGCAACAGTTAAAACTGATCTACCAGTTGGAAATTTGTGATTGAAATTTGCAATCGATTGCACATTTAAGTTTCTTGCAACACCCATATAAAGTTGTTCATAAGTACAAATGACTTGTACGAACGACTGGAACATGTTCGTCTGTGCTTTACTAACATTTTCTTGTCAATGTCTTTATTTTAATAAACTTTTATGATATTTCTTTTTTTTAACGAAATACAAACATGATAATTTTCAATCAGACGTTCAGATTATCTCCATCAATTTTATTTTCTGCCGATGATTTAATTATTGATCATAATATGACAAGATTCAAGATGATTGCGATCTGTGATCATCATATTTATAGTTGGATCGTAATTGGGCTAGCCAACTTAGCCAAGTCGGCTCTGAGTGTGTGAGAGAGACAGCCACTGACCACGTGACTCATCATATAAATCAAGCGCTAGCTGCAAGGGCGAGCTTAATAGGCACTAGCGATGTAGTCGGTCGACCGCCGGCGCTGGCCGCTAGCAATTTGCGGATATATGCAGCAAGTATTTTGCCGAACTGTCTCAGTCTCACTTCGTTGTTCAGAAGACAAAAATACGCTGGCAAATTTTTAGGAAATATCAATATCTCTAAAAGAATCCGTCACGTAAGAAACACAGGGTCCCAACTCCATTTCTTTTACCTTTTTAGTGTGTGTGTTTGGGAATATTTTTGTGTGTGTTTCGTAACTTTCTTCTCCCTTTTCTTTCATACTACGGTCTGCGGGTTGGAGAATGAGCTCGGCTCGGCCCGCAACCCGCGATCGGGGGCATCCCGGCAGGTTAACCCGTACCGCAATGGGTTCGGGTTACAGGACTAGGACAACAGCATATGAACCAGCTTTCTATGTGATCTACAGAATCGACGGTTCTTCAATTGCTGCTCGCAGAGTCAGTGATGGAAGAGAGATCTACCGAGACTCAAGTCAGTTCAAACTCGCAACCATGATCGTGAACAACAGAGATGAGGACAGAACACCAGGTCAAGATGACTGGAGAGAGACAATACTCCAGAATGTAAGACTGGAGAAGGACAATGACAGCGCTACACCAACTGAAACCGCACAACCACAGATGGACCACTTTGACCATGACATAGCCTCACCCAGTAACCAAAGAAGTGGAACTGAGACGCCTATGTCGAGACCAACAAGGATGAGGAAGCCACCATCCTACTTGAACGATTATGTTATTAACTTTTGAGAAAGAAAACAAACAGGAAAACAGAAGAAAGACTTTCTGCGGTAGTTAAGTTTTAAGTTGAATATCTCGATGTAATGAATGTTAACGTGGCTTGCATACAAATACAAATACACACTCATAGAAACACACCTTAAGTAATTTTGGGAAGAAGTTAGATTAATAAAATAACTTAAGCATAGTAGAAGCCAAAAGGGAAATATGCATATTTTTCAGTACAGACAGCACTAATTTTGAAAGAACGAGAAAAATACTGGATTTAAACACTGGATTTAATTTTGACAAAATATGTTATTAGAATACATTGTACACTGTTACTTCATCAAGAAGGAAACCAGGATCTTTGAAGAAAAGGAGAAATGTAGTATCCTCAAGTAGAAACATATTAAAGCCTGAATTTAAGACTAGCAACGTAAAACAACGTTCAGTATAATGGCCACGTTCTATGTAACACTTTGATCTGAGAGACCCAGGTCTCATGAAACGTTAACTTTTTGGACTCCGTGTGAGTTATTCAGTCGCGTGGTCTGAGTAATATGGATCATGAAAACGATGGCCGTGATTAGTGATTGGATTTCTTTGATGTCAGATGTTACATGTGTGAGGATGGTAATAGAGGGCCAAAAATACCGCTTTTTGGCTGTTACGCATTTGCACTTTGAAAAACTTTTTTTTCATATGTTGTTACCATGAAATTCCACAACATATGCCACATCTGTGCATGCCATCTTGTAGTCCTTTTATCTCCATTCAGAATTTTTTACGGCTGGAGAATTGACCCAAGAATTGCGATACAGTGGTTATTTCTGTGAAAAGAGACAATGTTACATTTTTTTGAAAAACAGCTATGTGCATAATTTTGCCTCTATAATTCATATACATGTATTTTAACATTATATTAATTGGTAATTGGCTATATTTCCTTAGTAACATATTGTTCTATCATCAGAAACAAAAAATTAAACATAGATACAAACTTTACAAAAATATATACCCCCATTGCAAATCATAACTTTTGTGCGGAATTTCCTGTAGTGTCAGTAACCGTTTCATTTCTGCTACATGAAAATGTTTTCAAAGTTCTTATATACTTTGCTTTATGTAACTACCCCCGGGGACTAGCTGTGGTATAATAATATTCCGCTAAGCATAACAGTTTTTTAAAAAAGAATTTAATAAATGGAATTTGTAGTGTCCATAACATATGTAGTGTCCGTAACACAAGGGTGCAGTGTGTAAAAATACAGCTTGATAACTAAATACTACTAATTTGTAATTTAAATTTTATTTTTTACAGTTGCTCTTCTTAATATGTCTCCACATAAATTAAAAATTTTCTCTTTCCCTGGAAGTTCTTCTCCTGGATATGCTATTTTGCAAACAAATAAGCTATCCTAAATGAATTTGATTAAAAACATAAAACAAAAATTGACTTAGGATTAATTCAATATTAATATTTTATTTCAACAATATCAGTTAGATGTAGTAAAGTATCAAATAAAATGCATCATTGTGTTTCAATTTCAATATCAAAATCAAGGCTAGAAAAGAGTAGGAGCCAGTGTCACGGACACTACAGGTCTGTGTTACAGACACTACAGAAGGGATAATATTATGCCTGCAAGCCAAACTGTACTTCCTTTTCTGGACAAGTGTTCGAAATAAATTTTAAGAATGTAAAAGCTGTCTATGACATCAAATAAGTATGATACACGAGAAAATACATTACTTCAATTAAAGTCTATAATATGTCACTGGTGAAGGCATTACTGATTCACTGTTTAAAACCAGAAGGGTGATAAACAATGCACAACGTCTATGGCATTAGCATCCTTCTGATTCTCACTGGACAATATATTGCACAAAAGAAACATCTCTTGAAGTTTCCTATTTCATGAATTGCCGAAACACTGCCCCAGAATGGAAGTTGGCAACTTGGCACAAAACACAATTGTCAAATGACCATTGTGCCTGTACTTGTATGAGCTGTAGTATCCGTAACAAGCTACGGACAATTGTAAATAAGTTAATTTTGACATCATATACTACATTTTTATGCACTAAAACAGAATGAATGTCTTGTTGCAGCTGGTATTAACGTATGTCATTTGTGAAAAAATTTTCACTAACAACCTGACACTCTGAAGTGTTATCAGTTTGAGATTGTGTCTTATTGGAATTTTAGCCTTTTGTACCCCAAATTACAAGAATCCCTACATAAACTTATCATAGGAATTATTTCTCAAATGTTCTTATTTCAGGAATAGACCAAATAATGTTCATAGACCAAAGCTGGCAGAAGAAAAACACATGGTTATCATTTCATACCATAAAACAGGGTGAATAGGAACAGTTTTGACACATTTTGCCTTACTACATTGCCAGTGACAAAATATGTTTTGGCACCATGAAATGTCCATTCATGCTACCTTTCTATTGACATATAAAAAATTCCATCAACATCAGATTTAATTTTTATATGGAATATTGTGACTGCTCCTATTCACCCCGGTGTTGGGTTGAATGGGAACAGAATGGAAAATTATGAAATATATGTTCTTTAAACTGTTACTTATATACGAATACTTCGAAAGTTATTGGGGAAGGGGTTTGGCTAAATGGGTTTTTGAAAAGAGAATGTTAGTGAAAATGGAATTTCTTTTAATGAGGTTTGCATCATGGCTTTAGAGCTGCTTGATTACAGAAATGATACAGGAAAACAGGCATTGCAAATTAATGGCAGTAAACAAAAGCTGTTGGGTAATTGGAGGGGGATGAAGGGGAATCAGAAAACTAGTATTTGAATTTTCATACTTTTTATTAAGATAATGGCCCCATGATGTATTTGATGGATAATCCTATTTGGAATGCATATATATTGTCTTTAGATTTATTTAATTCAACTTATTGTGTGAAGTAATATTTTCCAAACTATAGCAGATAGGGTGTTGGGATTCTTAAGGAGGCTGGAAATGACTGTTCTAAGAATGCAGTTGAGTTTTCAGGCTTTTCTGTTATTCATACATGTACCATGATCTACATCTAAAATATTGTGATTACTATGTCTACAGGTATATGTGATATGTATTTATGTGCTTATGTTTGGCATCAAGAAGTCTGAATCATAATTCCTTGGTAGTCTGTTCCTATTCACCCTGGTTATTCAGGGGGGAAAAAATTAATAAGAAAAATGAAGAAACAATATAAACCCTATTGCCATCAAATTCTTTCACATGAATTACATGTAAATGCAAGACCTTATTTGTGAGGTCTTGCTGCAAAATCTGATGATTTACTTCAGTAGGCCTGAAGATAAAAAATTGTAAACATATTTCAGAACATAATATTATATTCCACACTGGGGTAAATATCAATTAATTCCCATCATGTAAGTCATTATTGGGCAGCTAGAGGTATGCATTACATAACTAAAATAATTTAGATGAGTTTGCATTATAACTTTGAAAATGAAATTACCAAGAAGAATTTTTCCACTTTTTGTTCCTATTCACCCCGCTTTAAGGTACTTGATAAATGAATATATGTGTCAAAAACAAAGCGACCTGTAGTGTCCGTAACAGGCTAAAGTCAATTGTAAAGTACTAAAATAAATATGCACTAAAATAGAATGAGTGTCTGTTTTTTACATAATCATAGTGTTAAAGTATGTTCTAGGTACAAAAGTCTAGCTATCAGTATTAGTCAATACTATCAACTTTTAACAATGTGCAGATGCATTTTACTGGGTTTTTTTTCAACTTTCGTACCTCAAAATGAAAAATCGCAATGAACAGATTTGAAAAGATACTCTCTTTTGGATTTAAATTGTAATTAGGCCTAAAGATATGCAGCAACAACAATAATGACAGAAAAAAAGCAAATGGATAACTTATATGTTTTACCAATGAATAACATGTATACTATGTAGTGTCCGTAACACCCTACAGGAAATTGTACATAAGTTATTTTGGACAACTTATGATATGGAACAAGCCTTCCTGGCAAGTTCATTTGTTTTTATATGTATACAAATGGGACTAAAGTTTGGAATTTGTCTCACTTACATGTACTAGTGTTTGGTTGGCTTTTTAAAAAGTTTCAGGTTTTGAAATAACTGGCATTTATCAGATTGGACCTTGCGTTGCCAGTGATACATGTAGGTATACTGCATCTATTTTATGGACTGAAGTGAGTGTGAATGATTCTATTTTCCACAAATTGCCATCAAATTCCAAAAAGAAGTGCAAAATATTTGTGTATTAAGGTAAATAATGCTGGAAAATTCCATTTTTGTAGCTTTGTGTAGTGTCCGTGACACCTACCCCACCCCGATGTGTTGCTGTTCATAAAATGATAACCAAGATGGTTTCCTTCAGGATACTGCAGGGTGTTAACCCTTGGGTATAGATGAACAATTTGGGGTTGACGAAACTACTCCATTGCATACTTCATTTTTGGACCCCAAGTGTGAATGGTTTTGCACCCTGAATGTGGCTATACCGAATATGTCTATGGTTTGAACATGCATGAATCTTACCAATCATATTGGGAGAGGGTTCGAAACGTGCCTTCTCTAACACGCAACCATTACCCTAATCTACTGCAATGTGTATCTATGTTCGATTTGGTCTCAAATGGTTAATTTTACTGTCTTTGAGTATAAACCATCAAGCACTGCAAAGTACTCAATGTACACTACAAAAATCAATTTCATTTTTATGCATTTATGCCCATAACTCAACGTATAAGTCCTACCAAACATGCTGGTAAAAGTGTCTCAACTGTGCCGCTTCTAACACACAGAAGTCTATGGGGTTTCGCACACAATTAACCAATGGGCCTCGATTTTGCATGAAAAAACGCATGTATTTTCTAATCTGAAAGGTGTCATTAAGCTGACCATACTGTTACATTTTTAAGGTGTATGTGTACATTTATGCATGAAAATCATGATTAGATCCCTCTCAACATATCTTAGTAAAAAATTGCAGATTATCATTGTTTTTACTAGTTGAAAAACAAGATGACGTTAAGATGCACAATTTTTTGGTGCAAATTTTATCACTTTTTTCACACTTTTTGATGTTTTGTGGAATCCAGGTTACTCAAATCACAAATATAACTCTCTGAATAGATTCCTCGACATATTATTCCTCCAGAAAAGCTGTTTTATTTATTCATGCATGATGTCTAATTCAAAAGATATGCTAATTATGGAATTTCATCAAAAATTCAAGATGGCTGCCAAAATGGCCGATTTTGAACCCCATGGGACACGATTTGGCAATGGGAAAATCAAAATTCATTAACTAGACACTTCAGGCATTATGAAAGAGTTGGTTAAATAAATGTATCTCGATGGTGCATGGGAACCCCCCTTTCCGACTAGACTATGTCTTTTTTATTACTTCCAAAGAGGTGTGTTTAAAGTAGAAAAACATCCTTTGGACAGATATCTACGTCTTATTGTGTCCTCTTTCAACTTTAAAAGCTACAAGGAAGAATATGATCTAAGACCACTTACATGTATAAAGAACTGAAGAATAATAATTGTTCACTAAAACACTGACCAATTAGAACACTTAAATCAATAAGTGAAAGTCATATTTTAAATACTTGGAATCATTCAAACTATTCATGAGAACGTACATCTCAGTCTCCAGTCGATCTAAATTTTCATAGATTTTTGGCCAATATTCGTAATCTGGGTCTATGGGTTCGGGTACTTGCTGTACAATGACTGATTCCTGCCTGGCATCCCTCCTCCTGTTCCTGCAATTAAAGAAAATGGTTCGGTACTGGTGAAGTGATCGCATAATGCAAGAAACTGTCAAAAAGTTATTCTTTATGTTGATTACGCGTATAGTCTTAATTTTGTATTGTTAGGTTTTGGAATTGAAATATAATAAAAAGCACTGCATACAGATATCATTGGATATGGATATAGGGAATAAACAGATGTCCCATCAGTATTTGATCGACTGTTTTGGACTATTCCTTGTTATATTCGACCTATAGAAGAGCAATCATTTTAAAGTAAAATTGCTGCTATGATAAAAAAGGTCACAAATTTTTTTTCACATCTACCGGAATTCAACCTCTGCTTTAAAGGGGAAGTCAACCCTGATATGAAGTTGGTTTTACTAGAAGCAGAAAAATTAAAGAAAAGGATCAGTGAAAGTTTGAGCAAACTCTGATTAAAAATAAGAAAGTTATTGATTTTTCAAATTGTAATAAATCAAACACAAATTGGCAATAGTGAAACATATCATGTGAGGACCTCTCCCATTTGCACTGTATTAAAATATTCATAAATTTCTAAAAAAAATTTCTCAAGAAAGTATTCAAACATACATATACCCTGAATGTAATCATTCCACATTGTGGTTTTTACACAACCCGTGTTACTGCAGCACTGCGTGCACATTGAATTTAATTATTACATAACAATTAATCACAAATGTAATCATGTTGCATCATTTTGATATTTAAAATTGTGCTTTAAATTGCGTAACAGTTAAATAGTGCGAGTCAAACTTTTTAAAAACACTTTTGTAGTTGCCCATTGTTTTAAGAGTGAGTTGTAAATATTGCCGTATTTGATATGTACTTGTAGGGTATTGTTGCCGTTTCTTTTGGTACCATATTCATAGGATGATATTTCATGGTAGGCTAATAGGGGTTGATTTAGGTAACTGGGTCAAAACCCACTTGCGCCAACTCTAAAGAATGAAATTGCTCCATTCCTAATGATTCGGGGCCTAAACTCTTTCCAAGAGGTTCTTCCTGACAGATAGCCTTATGTCATATATGTAGATGGCGTCTTGCAAGACCACTATATGCTTCCCTCAAAGATGTTTCTGTCATGGATGAAGCTTGGTTATAATGTGATGATTCGATCACCGCCCATCATATCTCGCAGTATGCACCATATGGTCATACATAATTTAAAAATTTAACCTGAACATGACGTATAAACAATTCTGATTAAAAACAATTCTGATTAAAAACAAGCGCATAAGCGGTATTGCATCTCGTCCACTCGCGAAAATAACATGAATGTACCCCAAGTGCACCTATCACCCAAGTTTGGTTGCCATTGCAGCACATGTGCATAGATATGTGTCATAAGAGAGTCTTGCAGGTAAACTTTAACATATGACCTCAAATGACCTTGGACCTTATCACGTGACCTCTGATGGCACCATAACATGCAGGTCCCCTTAGTGCATCTACAACCCAAGTTTGGTTGAAAAGTGAGTGATGGTTCCAAAGTTATCTGTCATAAGAGAGTCTTGCAGGTAAACTTTAACGTTTGACCTGAAATGACCTTTGACCTTACCATGTGACCTCTGAAGGCACCATAACATGAATGTATCCCAAGTGCATCTACCACCCAAGTTTGATTGCCATTGCAGCAACATGTGCCGAGTTATGTGTCATAAGAGAGTCTTGCAGGTAAACTTTAAACATATGACCTCAAATGACCTTTGACCTTATCACGTGACCTCCGACAGCACCATAACATGAAAGTAGCCCCAATGCATCTATGACCCAAGTTAGGTTGCAATCCAAGCCACTGATGTGAAGTTATTTGTCAAAAGAGAGTCTTGCAGGTAAACTTTAACATATGAAAAGAGAGTCTTGCAGGTACTCTTTAATATATGACCTCAAATGACCTTTGACGTCATCATGTGACCTCCGACAACACCATAACATGAAGATACCCCTAGTGCTTCTATCACCCAAGATTGGTTGCCATTGCAGCAACAGTTGCCAAGTTATGTGTTCTAAGAGAGTCTTGCAGGTAAACTTTAACATTTGTGACGGACGACGGACGGACGCCATTTGGATCCCTTAGTCTCGCCTTCACCTCTGGTGGGCGAGACAAAAACCACTCTTTCTTGCTTGTCTTTCCATCCTCCCACACCTTCTCAGTGTGGTTTTGACCAAGCTACCTAAATTGGTTTTTGTGCAGCCAAACATGAAATATCATTCCATGAATATGGTATCAAAAGAAGCATGGGTAAATATTCTGCAAGAACATATCACATAAGTTCGCATTTACAACTCACTCTAAAACAATAGGCAATTATAAAAGTGTAAAGTTTTTTCTGACTCACTTCATATATTTTGACATTGAATCACGCTTAATGTTCATATCAAGAAAAAGTCAGCTTCAAGAAGCATGTCTTCATAATTTTGCACATGAACATGTATGACCATTTGGTAAGCACGTTAATATAATTATAATCTTTTGAGTATAAAACTGCACCCCAAAAATATGATGTATACAGTATTAACATATGAATACAATTTGTGTATGATTGATGACTGTAAGATGTGTGTAAAGGATAGGATTAACGATTATGGGAAGAGCGGGGTGAAGTGGGACAAGAATCGTGATTTTGCACTTTTTGCTATGTAACATTCAGAATATTCATTGTAGCCTTTCCGTTTATATATGGTAAATAATACTAATACTAAGCTACAAAACAAGGTATTTGATACCATCCCTAGATTTTTAGTTTTTATGCAAATAATACTTTAAAATGAGGTACTTGAACGGGATGAAGTGGGACACCATTGAGGTGAACTGGGACAGTGATAGGGGTGAAGTGGGACAGTGGGGGAGAAGTGGGGTAAATCTCCTGAAAATGCCAAAATCTCCATATTTTTCTGGTGCTACGAAGTGTTAGGAATTTTTAAGTTAATATATCATTAAAAAAACTTGCTTTAATACAGGGAGTAGTGAGTTGACTTAAAGATACATGCCCGTGAAAAAAATATAGGATGAATTGATGAGCATTTTTGTAAGTTTAAACCTATATTTTGACGGTTTTTTGTTTAAAAAATATCTTCATAATGGACATACAAATTTTTTGAATTGACTGATATGACTTTATTACGAATTTTTGATGTACAATGAAGATAATTTCATATGTCTATGGATTATGACTGATTAAAGCTCATTTTCCTTAAATACACAAAAAGTAACCAGGGTAAACTGGGACAAGGTGTCCCGGTTCACCCCGAAAAAAACAAAACAAGAAGTGCCTGATAAATACTTGTTTTGGTAATTATCGTAAAAAATCTTATTGTGAAGTATCAACCTATATGCTTATGTCTATGCGGGGTGTTTACTATAGCTAAGTGGTATACTTGAAAAACATTTTGACACTGAATGCTGAAAAATTTTAAAAAGTGGTCAAAAAGAGAAGTGAAAATTAAACCACATGCAAAATCACAGTATAGCTTTAGATGTATTTGTGAACATTGATAGTTAAAAACTTTTTATTTTAAAAGGTTATTTGTTTTAGTTAGAGGTGGTGTCCAAGTTTACCCCGCTCTCTCCTATACTGTCCATTTTCTTATCATCATGTTATATTTTCATATTACAGAATGTTATCTACTTCATGACTATACTTCCATATCTACTCATCTACTACGACTACTACTATTAGTAGTATATTACCACTGTCATTGCAGCAGTCTGCATATTTATCTTGGAACTTGGCATGTTCAGATGTTGGGGTGACGAAATAAAGTGATTTCACATAAGCCAGCACCAGTTCTGATGTTGGGGTGATTTCACATAAGCCAGCGCCAGTGTATAGAACTGGTGCTGGCTTATGTGAAATCACTTTATTTCGTCACCCCAACATCTGAACATGCCAAAATCTTTGGCATTGTACTGAGTTTGAAACTCCTCTACTATGTCTACGTAGATGCAGCCACACCCTGTATGAAATAAATCTCTCTTCATCAACAGCTAAAAAATTACAGATCAAATGGGAAGGACCTCAAAAGATGCAGTTGTCAATTGGTGTCTGATCGATCACAACTTCAAAAATTCATAACTTTCTTATTTTTTACTGAATTTTGCTCAAATTTTCACAGATCTGTTTCTCTTATTTTGCGGCTTCTATTAAAACCAACTAAATATTAGGGTGGACTTATGCTTCAAATCATATCAATGGTGATATCCTGGATTCTCTGGCTTTATATTAATCGATAATAAGAAAGATAAGGTACTTGCATGAAAGGATTATTTATAAAATGTGACAAAGTTGAAATATGGATGTCTGAATATTTATTTCCTACACTGTTACTTGACATCCAAGATTCTGCATTCCTCATAATCCATCTTAGATAATAATACACTGGAAACATTCAAGCAGAACTCTTTTAATAAAGTCCAAATAAGGTAATTTATAACATTGATCCGTGAAAGACAGAGTATATAGACATCAGTTATTTTAGATAAAATGAATTGGTTACACATAGTTTTCCGAAGATTCATTTTCCTGAAAGTTTATAATCCCAAAAGGTTCGGTATTCCGAAGGTTCATTTATAAGAAGGTTAAAAATTTGGAATGTTCAAAATTCCTAAGGTGAAAAGGGGTTTATAATTCTGAAAATGAAATAAGGTTCATAATTTTGAAAATGAAATAGAGTTCATTATTCTGAAGGTTTATTTCTTAAAACGATACAGGGTTCTATTTCATTTTCGGAATTATGAACCTTTGGAGTCATGGACCCGGTTTCATTTTCGAAATTATGAACCCCTTTTTCATTTTCGGAATTAGAAACCCTATTTCATTTTCAGAATTATGAACTTTATTTCATGTTCGGAATCATGATCCTTCGGAGTAATGCATCAGTGTTCAAAATTATGAACCCTATTTCATTTTAGGAATTATGAACCTATGGAATCATGAACCCCGTTTCATTTTCGAAATTATGAACCCCTTTTTCATTTTCGGAATTACAAACCCTATTTCATTTTCGGAATTATGAACCTTATTTCATGTTCGGAATCATGATCCTTCGCAGTAATGCATCAGTGTTCGATATTATGAACCCTATTTCATTTTAGGAATTATGAACCTTTGGAATCATGAACCCCGTTTCATTTTCGGAATTATGAACCCCTTTTTCATTTTCGGAATCACGAACCCCATTTCATTTTTGGAATTATGAACCTTATTTCATGTTCGGAATCATGATCCTTCGGAGTAATGCATCAGTGTTCAACATTATGAACCCTATTTCATTTTAGGAATTATGAACCTTTGGAATCATGAACCCCGTTTCATTTTCGGAATTATGAACCCCTTTTTCATTTTCGGAATCATGAACCCCATCTCATTTTTGGAATTATGAACCTTATTTCATGTTCGGAATCATGATCCTTTGGAGTAACGCATCAATGTTCAGAATTATGAACCTTATTTCATTTTAGGAATTATGAACCCCCCTGATAAAGGAAATTTGTGTTTCGGAATTATGAACCTTCAGAACAATGAACCTTCAGAAAACGCGTCCCCCTTCCACTGAATTGATAAGCAGCATTTTCTATCCTGAGGAAGACTGCAATAACTTTACAACACCACCTTCAAGTAGTTGCATAAAAGAGTCCAAATTTATTGGCTCGTGTAGGACACATTAAGAAAAATTATTATTTCAGTGTAAATAATTGCAAATATTGTAATTCGTGATTGTAATAATAAATTTAAGATTTATCTACCTTCTCTTTAAAAAACAGATTATCACCAGAGCACAGCATGTGACCATGATGAAACTTAACACTGGACCGATGATGATATCTGAAACAGAACAAGTAACGGGTTTAAACAGTACAAATAATGTTTTCAGAGCAGTTTCATTGAGTGGCGTATCTAGACCTTGGCCTGGGGGGGGAGGGGATATCTCAGCCCATGTTGATCTAGAAGAATTGCTTTTCCAGACCCTAATTTGTGTAGGTATGGGGGCGGTAGGACGTCAGATGCTCCTTTAATCCATGTCTTCACAAATTACAAATTATAATTTTCATTTCTAATTTGTTTTTTTCATCCATTGTGGTTTATTAGCAACGGCACAATGAAGTCTTAGATATGTGGGAGCGAGCAATCAAATTTTTTGACCTCTTTGTGTCTTGATTGAAAGTGTTTTGACTGAGGTTTATTGTTTATAGTTCATGCAAAAATACTTACTTGTATGTTTGAAGATATTTCAGATTTTTAAACATTCATTTTATTTACGTTCAAATTTGCATTGTTTGGCTTCACACGTGCCACAATTATCAGCTTCGCTCACCTTTTTGATGGTGGGCTTCAAAACCAAGATCTACTTGACAATTTTATTTGGCGCAGTCGCATTACGACCAAGTGAGATCATTTTAAAAAATTATCCCTAATATATGAGATTTAAAGATCAATTCAGCTACAATTTACTTTGAAATGACTACTTCACAATGACTGAAATGTCACTTATAATTTTTTTCACGGTTGAAAATTTGTCGGGGGGGGGGGGGTAACTTGCCTTCTTTGCTCCCTCAACAAATATGCTAGGTCAGTGGTTTCATTTATTCCAAGCTCTCTCAAATGTTTCAAATTGCCTTCATTATTTGCACAAACTTAAACCGACATTCCGAAGAAAAAAAATGACAGTATGCCCAATGCTTTAATTAGTAGACCAGCCAAGATTTTTTTTACTTTGGACGGCATTTTTGGGTAATGCTCGGCATCTATGCTAAAACTGTTGCAAAAATACTGAGGAATAAGGTATGGGCGGATGCCACGCGCATTTTTGCCTAAAAATGCCATTTTTTGCTCAAAATTTGAAAGAATGTCAAAAATCCCGATTTTTAATTTTTTGACCAAATATGTAATACCTGATAAAGACTTTTCAAGTGATGTCAGATTTATTTTGAGTTTTAAGTTATAAACCTGATTAATATTCAATTAAAAGTTGAATATTCCACACACATATATGGCGTAATGAAACATAAAACTGTGATTTACTCGAAATAATAGGTTGTGAAAACTACCAATATTTCAAAGTTTTTTACCCAACGTAAATTTGGCAATTTAAACGCTTTTTCTTGATTAAACATATCATGTATATTGTCATGTCACACACAGAAAAGAAATTATCCGATAAGGTGATAGATAACTCATTTTATGTTATCCCAAATGGAATGATGTATTTTTACTGGATGCGCATTTTGAATGAAAAACACTATTTGAATGTACATCTAGAGTGTACATGTACATAAGGCACTTATCCCATGTATTATCAGTATAGTCTATGGGCCAGAAACTGAAATGTCCCCACCCCCTTAGAAATAATCTTAAATGAAGTTGTTTTTTTTTCTGTTAGATGGGACCATTAACTATCAAAATATGCTTCTTTGCCCTAAATTAGGAGGTGGGCATGACCACAAGAAAATGGCATGTATTCGTGATTAAGAAAGTACAAAAACACATTGTAACATTTTAGAATAATGTATCAAAAGTTTCTCACTTGATTAAAACCCAAAAAAGAGTTATAAAAAGTGTCCATCATGTTTGAAAATGGCTGTTTCCATGGAAACAGTAAACAGTAAGAAAAAAAATGATATTTGAGCAAAATCCCTTGATGCTACAGAAAAAAGAAATACATATTACTATTGCCCATTATTATTTTCTCTTTTACAGGACATTCACTTATCATAACTTGTTTTAGTAAAGTGGTGATGGAGGTGACCACTACATGTTTAGGCTGTTACCATGGTAACAAATATATTTATTGTGTTGTATTTCTAACAAAATACTATGGTTGTTTTCAACATGAAATAATGGTAAACATCTAATAATTTTTGCCACCTGTATATTCAAAGCTTTAGTTTTGATTATATTCAAAATTTGATTTATTAAAAAAATATGTTGCCATGGAAACAAAATGTTATTGAAGATGACATCTTCCAACTAAAGAAAGAAATGTAACTAACCAATATAAAATATATGGCAACCAGATTAACAAACACCATCAGCTATTGGAATCTGCTTGTTGCTTGTGAATGTGACCACTATAGCTGTTACTAAAAAGTGGCAGCTCATACAAAAAGTGGTGTTGTCTTTCTGCCAGAATGTCCGTTTACTTGATTCAAATCTAGATCCAGAAAATTTGTGTCCCCAATATAATGGGTGATACCAAAATTTTTGCCTTGAACATGATGACAAGATTTTCTATTTGATTCATTCAAAATTTTATCCATATATTTATGTATTCATTGATTTATATATTTGAATTTTAATTTTATTGATCGAACTGCTGGACTGTGTGGAACTGTGTGGGATTGTGTTAAACCATACATTTACTCAATTTGGACATTATTACTGAACTACATGTATGTGATATTTCTCATTTTGGAAATGTGATTTTTGGATAATGTCATACTTGCCAAACTATGGAGGTGTAATTTGAACTCGTCATCCCTAGGTAAAGCAACACACTGAAAGCGCAGGTAACACAAACTATGGTCCCACATACTTATTTTCATGTTTGACTTCATCTATGTTGAGTCGAATATCTGAAACATCAGCAAGCCAATGTATTGCCAATGACTTCTTGTGTTCACAACTACTTTCTTGTTTCTCACTATGCCGTACTTCATTGGTGAATAGACTATTTTTATGCCGAGCATTATGAATTATTGTTCCTATGTAAACAAACCGGTGGCTACTTTTATGTGAACTGTGTCTCTGTGATCCTTCACACTAGTGCAATTATCTACATTGTACATCAACACACCTTGATTGAATAATCTGATATGTAGTTCTGGCTCTTGTATATAAGAGCACCCTCTATCCTATATTCAACTCTACAATCATTATCTACAGAAGTGTACTGAATATCTAA
Organism: Heliocidaris tuberculata; assembly: GCA_025618425.1. NCBI lineage: Eukaryota > Metazoa > Echinodermata > Echinoidea > Camarodonta > Echinometridae > Heliocidaris > Heliocidaris tuberculata. Next base: position 25,643,654 of record CM046832.1, on the reverse strand, counting down.
AATGCCACCAAAAAAGCAACAGCCAGTTGACAACAGCACTGGTCAGTGAACTGACCAGTAGTGAGGCATTTGCAGACCTTGTTGGGGGCCTAGTGAAGAAAGCTGTAAAGGAAGTTATAGGTGAGGAGCTTCAGCTACTTAACCACCGAATAGAAGAGCAGGAAAGGAAACTACTAGACCTAGAGACCAAGGTCTGCAACCAAAATGAAGAGATCCAACGCCTGAAAACATGTGTAATCAAGGCAAAAAATGCTGGCGACTATGCAAAAAGGAGATTGAATCAACTGGAGCAGTATACACGGAGAAACAGTGTAAGAATTCATGGTTTACCTGAATCACCGCAAGAGAGTACCGATGCTCTCGTCTGTAAGCTCGCAGAGGAGAAACTTGGAATCAAGGTGACACCTGATGAAATTGAACGTTCACATAGGGTGTCATCACCAAATACAAATACACAACATAGACCACAACAAATAATTGTTAAATTTTGTTCCTATAGAACAAGGTAGTCATTGATGAAAGCAAGATCTAAATTAAAGGGAACTAATATATACTTGAATGAAGACCTAACCAAGGAGAATCAAGCACTCTACTATGCTGCACGTCACAATTCAAAAGTGAAACAGTCATGTACTGTTGATGGTCAAATATTTGTTGAAATCAACAATGGTGCAGGTGGTGTAACAAAGAAACTTATAACCTGTGTGGAAGATCTGTAGCCCTTATGAAATTACAGAGATTCCTTGTGAACTGATCTGAACAATGAGGACTATCAAATTACTTGGGTTTCTTATAGGTTCTTTTTACAAAAAGAAATATAGAATTATTAGACACCTTCAGATTGGGGAGTAGATAAACTTGTTTAACTTTTAACTTCATAACTACATTTGTACACACACTTATCTATTTATCTTTTTTTCTTGAATTGAAATGTCGAACTGCAAGATTGTCTGCCCAGTGGGTAAACCCATGGACTAACATGTGTATGCATGGCCCACACCAATGGGCCTCATAGTTTATTTTTTATACTCAAATTGAACCCTGTAACTTAACAAATTACCTGATGGACTAGATACATCTTTGTTCAGTAAATTGGGTTAATCCATGGACTAACATGTGCATGTATAGCCCACACCGATGGGCCTCATAGTTTGTTATACTCAAATTGAACTCTGTAAATTAAAATGATTAATTAACAAAAGATTTAATACCGATTGGATTTTAGGTGCATTACGTTTGAGACTATCTGATATGTTTAAACAGGAATGCCAAGCAGCAACCTGGTCCAATCGGGTGTGCCTTAATTATAGGATTTTTAAACTTGAGCTAGAGTTTGAAAAATATTTCTGTCTTTTGAATAGTGCAGATGCAACACTATTATGTAAGTTTAGATGTCGAACACATAGATTACCAGTTAATAACAGTCGTTTCAACTCTAATTTGTTAAATGAAAGTTTATGCACACTCTGTACATCATTAGATATTGGTGATGAATATCACTATTTGCTTGTTTGCCCATTTTTTATTAATGAGAGAAAACTGTACTTGTCTGATTTTAATTTACATAGACCAAATACAACAGTAATGGCTGAAATTCTTCTTACAAAAAATGCTTGCCAGCTTAAAAAGCTTGTTAAATTTGTTAAAATTATTATGCAGCAATTCAGATATAAATCCAAAGAGGATGAAGTTGTTGATGTTGTAGGTGACAATCAAAGTCAGGTAGTTACACGTAGCGGTAGAATAGTTAAAAACCCTATACGTTTAGTACTTTAGTTGTATTTACACTGTATATATACATATATTTATAGTTGTTTGTTGATTGTTTCGTTGAGAAATGTTGTTTAATATGTAAACTATATACCCATGTACAAGTATTCAATATACCATTTATATTATTGTAAATATGTTGTGCTCTCATACCCCGAGCGGGGGTCGATAGAGTGAATATAATCTTATCTTATCTTATCTTACAAATTATCTGATGGACTAGATACATCTTTGTTTTATTGGGTAAACCCATGGACTAACTTGTGCATGTATAGCCCACACTGATGGGCCTCATAGTTCGTTATTTTTTATACCCGAATTGAACTCTGTAACTTAACAAATTACCTGATGGACTAGATACATAATGGGTTAATCCATGGACTAACATGTGCATGTATAGCCCACACCGATGGGCCTCATAGTTTATTTCTTATACTCAAATTGAACTCTGTAAATTAACAAAATTTAATTATCTGATTGACTAGATACATCTTTGTTTAGTAAATTGGGTAAACCCATAGATTAACATGTGTATGTATAGCCCACACTGATGGGCCTCATAGTTCGTTATTTTTTATACTCAAATTGAACTCTGTAACTTAACAAATTACCTGATGGACTAGATACATCTTTGTTCAGTAAATTGGGTTAATCCATGGACTAACATGTGCATGTATAGCCCACACCGATGGGCCTCATAGTTTGTTATTTTTTATACTCAAATTGAACTCTGTAAATTAACAAATTATCTGATGGACTAGATACATCTTTGTTTTATTGGGTAAACCCATGGACTAACTTGTGCATGTATAGCCCACACTGATGGGGCTCATAGTTCGTTATTTTTTATACCCGAATTGAACTCTGTAACTTAACAAATTACCTGATGGACTAGATACATCTTTGTTCAGTAAATTGGGTTAATCCATGGACTAACATGTGCATGTATAGCCCACACCGATGGGCCTCATAGTTTATTTTTTATACTCAAATTGAACTCTGTAAATTAACAAAATTTAATTATCTGATTAACTAGATACATCTTTGTTTAGTAAATTGGGTAAACCCATAGATTAACATGTGTATGTATGGCCCACACTGATGGGCCTCATAGTTCGTTATTTTTTATACTCAAATTGAACTCTGTAACTTAACAAATTACCTGATGGACTAGATACATCTTTGTTCAGTAAATTGGGTTAATCCATGGACTAACATGTGCATGTATAGCCCACACCGATGGGCCTCATAGTTTGTGTTATTTTTTATACTCAAATTGAACTCTGTAAATTAACAAATTATCTGATGGACTAGATACATCTTTGTTTTATTGGGTAAACCCATGGACTAACTTGTGCATGTAAAGCCCACACTGATGGGCCTCATAGTTCGTTATTTTTTATACCCGAATTGAACTCTGTAACTTAACAAATTACCTGATGGCTAGATACATCTTTGTTCAGTAAATTGGGTTAATCCATGGACTACTGTATAAGTGGTTATTTTCGCGGTGGTTTTATTTTCGCGATTTTCGCGAGTCGGTCCTCGCGAAAATTTCCACTTCAATATATGGCTATTTATAGTAACAAAAACATCACAAAAATCGCGAAATTAAACCCTCGCAAATTTCCCTACCTAGTCCAAAATCGCGAAAATATCTGTACGCGAAAAAAACAGCTTATACAGTAACATGTGCATGTATAGCCTACACCGATGGGCCTCATAGTTTATTTTTTATACTCAAATTGAACTCTGTAAATTAACAAAATTTAATTATCTGATTGACTAGATACATCTTTGTTTAGTTAATTGGGTAAACCCATAGACTAACATGTGTATGTATAGCCCACACTGATGGGCCTCATAGTTCGTTATTTTTTATACTCAAATTGAACTCTATAACTTAACAAATTATCTGGTGGACTAGATACATCTTTGTTCAGTAAATTGGGTAAACCCATGGACTAATATGTGCATGTATAGCCCACACTGATGGGCCTCACAGTTTGTTATTTTTTATAATCAAATTGAACTCTGTAACTTAACAAATTATCTGATGGTCTAGATACATCTTTGTTCAGTAAATTGGATGACATAAGAATTCAGTAAGAATTAGAAAAAAAAAATAATAACAATAATAAAACTGATAATATGTTATATCCTCCATAGAACTTTGGTAGTTAAATCACTGATTTTTGTAGTTCATCTACCTTGTTCTTTTTTAACATTCACCTATTTAGTGTAGTGGCAGAATTCTAAACATTTTTAACATTGTTATTCGTGTAATATTTTGAAAGTATTACACTACATGTATGTTTCTCTTCATCTTCTATCTTTATGCTCTTGCAAATATTACAGTATGTTGGACTTACATTACATTGTATATTTTTGAATGGAAGTATATTGCTTGTATATGATGGGTAGTCGCAGAAGAAATCTAAGATCTGAACATCTTGTATGTTTAAATTGTTCATTAAATGTTTCCCATTCTACATTGTACGATTAATGAACCTTTTTCACAAGTAAATCTACAATCACATAATGATATGAAAGTAATGTGTCAAAACTGTATTGGTGAAGTGTTAATTTTTAATCATTATAAGAATATGAGTGCATACAGTGAAGCAAAGTCTACATTTTTTCATGATGAATTTCACCCTGATTATCAGGAAAGAGTGAAGAATACTACACTTGAGATACAAAATGTTTTAACTGATAATATAGATGAAGTTAACACTCAGTGTAGCTATTATTCTGTGGAAGAATTCAATTCATATACAAGATGTCATGATGGCAATTGTTTTTCTCTATTACATATTAACTGCAGAAGCATTTCAAAAAACTTTGAAAGTCTGGAATTGCTCTTGAGTGATGTAAATCATGGGTTTAAAGTAATAGCTATTACAGAAATGTGGTTAAACAGTTCATCATGTTTAAACATATATCAACTGACTGATTATGACCTTATAGTTAACAACAGAACTCAAAAGAGGGGGGGAGGAACCGGTTTTTATATTCACAAATCAGTGAAGTATGAAGTAAGGCATGATTTAATACAGTCATCTTTTCTTGAATATTTATTTTATTGAAATCCCAGGTAAAGCCAAAAATAAACTCATTGGCATCATGTATCGTCCTCTGGATTTACCCTTTGCTAATTTTGAACATGAACTTGGGGAGATATTAAACAGGATAAATAGGCTTCAATATGAATGTTATATTCTTGGTGATTTTAATTTTGACTTGTTAAAACATGAATGCTGCAATATTGTGGAATCATTCCTGAACATTATGTTCAGTAATTCTTTCTATCCCACAATAACAAAACCAACAAGAATAACACCAACTACAGCTACAATATTAGATAACATTTTTATTAATACCGATAAGTATTGTAAATCTGCCATACTAACTGCTGACATAAGTGATCATTTACCAGTTTCTCTATTGTTGTTTGACTCATTTTCTTTCTTAAGAAATGACACAGAAGGCATTGTTCATAGAAGAATAATAAATGAAAGGAAGCTTCAGAAATTCTTAGATGAATTACAATGTACTGATTGGGACATCAATCACTATAATCATGATAATGCTGAGGTTACATATAATTCATTTCTAACAAAACTTCAAGTATTGTATGACAAAAACTTTCCATTGGAACAATGTAAACATCTTAAAAATAATATGAGAAAACCTTGGTTAAACAACAACGTGAAAAATCTTTGTACAAAATGAAGGCATTTACAGATATGTTTTAAATCTAACTTTGAAAAATAAGCTGAAATATACCAAGTTTCGATATTCATTAAATTCTAAACTGAAAAATGTTAAATCTATGTACATGTATTACTTCAATAAATTCGACATAGTGAAAAATAACATGACTAAAACGTGGAAACTGATAAATACACTTCTTAAAAGAAATACTAAAAAAAACTAATGTTTCAAGTCTCAAAGTGAGTAATGAAACATTAACGGATAACATGCAAATAGCAAATGCGCTCAATGACTATTTTTCAACTATTGGTAAACAATTGATAGATAAACAAGGAACAGACTATGATATTAATGATAATGATTTTTGATCTTACTTGAAGAAACCTAGTTTATCTTCAATATATTTCAAGCCTATCACATGTAGCGAAATTATTAAAATTGTAAAACAAATGAAAAACAATACAAGTCCTGGTTTTGATTCCATTTCTGTACAAGTGCTTAAATGAGCGATTTATTTCATTGTTTTTCCATAGTGTGATATTTTAAATTGTAGTATACAGCAAAGAGTAGTCCCAAGTAATATGAAAATATCTAAAGTGACACCCATACACAAGAAAGGCGATAGGGAAAACATGAATAATCATCAACCCATCGCAGTACTCTCTGTTTTTAGTAAGATTCTTGAAAGATGCATTTACAACAGAGTGATCTCATTTTTTAACAAAAATCATGTAATATATCAAAGTCAGTATGGATTTAGAAATGGGCACTCCACATCCTCTGCAATATTACAACTAGTTTAGAATATCAACGAATCAATCAATAAAAATAATAAATTAATTTCTGTATTTATTCATCTGACTAAAGCTTTTGATATAATTGACCATAATATTTAATTTACAAACTATCACATTATGGTATTAGAGGTATTTTGTTACAGTGGTTCATTGATTATTTGTGTAATCGACAACATTATGTTTATTTAAAGTGAAATATGTCACATCAAGTGACAGTAGGATGTGGAGTGCCCCAGGGATCAATACTTGGTCTGCACTTATTTTTAATTTATATTAATGATATTCATTACAGTTCTGATATACTTAAATATATATTATTTGTGGACGAACATCTGTCTACTAAACAGGAAATGATACTGGCAATCTTATAACTACCATGAATGTACAGTTGGAATACATGGATACATGGATGAAAGTAAACCATATGATCTTGAATGTTGAAAAAACAAAATATATGATATTTGGTACCTGCAAATATGTAAATAAATCCGTTAATCACAGGCCATTGTTATTTAAAAATAGCCCAATCCAATGTGTTAAAGAATTTAACTTTCTAGGTGTCACAATAGATGAAAAACTTACATATTATATATTTGATAGCATAAACAGGATCTCCTTCCTACGAAGCGGGGCGGGCACAATCGTATTCAGTAACGGAATGTCAATTTTATTTTAGGCGAGCGAGTGAAATTTTTTTTGGATTATGACTGATAGCATAAACGGGATCTTCTTGCTATGAAGAGGGGTGGGCACAATCGTATTTAAGGGAATGTTAATTCTATTTAGGCGAGCGAGCGAGCGTAATAAATGAGCAAAAAAAACAACAACAAGTGAATGAGTAAATTACGCAATGCGTAATAAATGTCCCCGCCGGAAGTGCAGATCTGTGGAAATTAACTAGCCTGAACCTTAAAACTTCAGTGAAAAACTTTAGTGAATAAAATAATAATGCTACTGCATGCAAAAGAAGAGAATACCAACAATGCATGTATACAACTGAAATATAAAACATGAAAACATTATGAACCTCCAGCCATTTTGAATAAATTTGCATAAATTTGCATGAATAATGAATTTCAAAATTCTGTGTAGAAGTTTGGAAGCCCCCACCCAGCCCTATCAGATAAAACAATCGGAATCAAAATCCGATGTGAAATAGAGGAGAAGTAGCATTTTTCGTCAATTTTGAATAAATTTGCATAAATTTGCATGATTAATGAATTTCAAAATTCTGTGTAGAAGTTTGGAAGCCCCTACCCAGCCCTATCAGATAAAACAATCGGAATCAAAATCCGATGTGAAATAGAGAAGTAGCATTTTTCGTCGATTTTGAATAAATTTGCATAAATTTGCAAAATTAATGAATTTCAAAATTCTGTGTAGAAGTTTGGAAGCCCCCACCTAGCCCTATCAGATAAAACAATCGGAATCAAAATCCGATGTGAAATAGAGGAGAAGTAGCATTTTTCGTCAATTTTGAATAAATTTGCATAAATTTGCATAATTAATGAATTTCAAAATTCTGTGTAGAAGTTTGGAAGCCCCCACCCAGCCCTATCAGATAAAACAATCGGAATCAAAAAGCCGATGAGAAATAGAGGAGAAGTAGCATTTTTCGTCAATTTTAAATAAATTTGCATAAATTTGCATAATTAATGAATTTCAAAATTCTGTGTAGGAGTTTGGAAGCCCCCACCCAGCCCTATCAGATAAAACAATCGGAATCAAAATCCGATGTGAAATAGAGGAGAAGTAGCATCTTTCGTCAATTTTGAATAAATTTGTATTGATTTGCATAATTAATGAATTTCAAAATTCTGTATAGAAGTTTGGAAGCCCCCACCCAGCCCTATCAGATAAAACAATCGGAATCAAAATCGGCCAAGAAATGACGGAGGAGTAGCATTTTCTAACATTTGAGCACACACGGACGGACGGACGGACGGACGGACACACATACACAGACACACACGCACGCACACAAATGAACGGAGCCCGTTTCATAGTCCCCTCGCGAACTTCGTTCGGCGGGGACAAAAAACCCTCCTCTTTTTTATAAGGATAGCTAAACCTCCACCCCCCCAAGAAAAAAATTGCTCCGCAGGAAAAATTACCCCCATAAAAAGACGATTACCTTGATCCCCACCCCCCCCCCCCCCCCCCCCCCCCCTGGACAACTCCCCCCTGGTCTATTACCCCAGAATCCAGGGGTAGTTGTCCGGGGGGTAATTGTCATAGGTTAGTTGTCCTGGGGAGGAGGGTAGTTGTCCTGGGGGTAGTTTTCCAGGGGTAGTTCTCCTAGAATCGGTCATTGGAAAAAAAAACCTTTACCTCCTGCCTAAGAATGAATCCTACCAAGCTTGGGTTAAAATCCAGCCATGCATTTTGGGAAGAAGTTGAAAAAAAAATGAAAAGATTAGCACGGACGACAAAGATGTTGAGCGACCGCAATAGCCCAATTGAACTTTTCGGCTCAAGTGAGCTAAAAGGCCAACAATCAGAGGTGAAAGGGGCACTTCTTGCATATCACTCACCAGCTATGAGTATGAGAATGAAAAAGGGAGACTGGAGTATTTTATTTTTTAAAAATAAGGGGCAATTATTGCAGAAAGGGAAAAGTGATACCTATTAGATTTTGATAGGGGCATTTTGATCAGGGGAAGGAGCTCTTATCAAAAAACAAGGGCACTTATTAAAAGGATAAGGGACACGTTTCATAAAAAAGTGACACTTTTTAGGGGTCAAAAGGGCACATAATGGAAGGAAAAGGGGCAAGGGGAGGATGAATAGGGCACTCAACAGAGAAGGGAAATGAGCACCTATTAGAAGGAAAGGATCACTTTATTGAAAAAGAAAGGAATAGGGGTACTTAAAGTAAAACAGGTAGCTCTCAGAATTAATAGGGGGAATGATAGATGAAGGGGTACTTATCAGCTTATGAGAATGAAAAAAAAAAATGTTGCAAAGGAAAAGAAGCACTTATCGAAGGAAAAGGGGCACGTATCAGATATGAATAGGGTTTTTTATTTAAAAAAGAATGTGTATTACCAAAATGGACATTTTCAAATGTGAAAAAGGAACATTTATAAATAATTAGATAAATTTATATAGTGTAGCTACTATATTAATTATTCTACTGTGCTGTGACATAATGTAACAGAACTCTCAACAATTCTACTGAATAAACACACATTATAAAGAACTATTGAGAGGGGAAGGGGTACTTGCAAGAGTAAATATAGCACCTGTTTGATTGGAATAGGGATAGTAATCTCAGTTAAAGGTATTAGATAGTTTTGGGAAGCCCTCAAAAACTTTTCGTGAGATTTCTTTGATTTTACTTAATAAATAGCAGGGTACTAACATAACTAAGATGCTGTGAAGTTTTTTCCTCCTCAAGTGAAATATTTATCGAATTAGAGGTGAAAAGAATAAAAATCCCTGGCCCAAAAAAGAGGGGATGTAAATTCGAACAACGGCCTCACACATTACTCACACGAGGATTGCTGTGTGTTATAGAATACGCTACACATAGTGCGGAGCGCTGGGTTTACTGTGTGGGGAACCTTCGGGTGGATATGGTCACAGCGTGAGGCAGTGAAAAGCCGTTACCAAGCGTTTCTTGCAGATATTTACACTAAAATTTGTTCGAAATCGTGAATGGAATGTTAAATAATCTCGTACATGTGCCTTATGATAAAGGGAGAATAGTATGTGACTATGTTAGTTAAGTTTCTTGCCAGTATGATTTTTGCTACCGAGACTGTCTATGAGCTTTAAGGGTGGCTTTTATCGTAAGTGGTAAGGGAGACTTTAATAAGAATGTGGAACTGGCACCGGTTAGATAGAAAATGAGACACTTTTCTGAAGTAAAAGGGTTCACTAGGCCTATTCAAAAGGGGTACTTTGGGGATATTTCAAAAGTGAGAAACTGTGCACCCCCGGATGTACCACTTTTGCATGTCTCCGACTGTCAGATGTACAACATTGGTTAGAACATGGAACAGTTAGCAGAGATTTTTCATGCAAAGGAAAGAGATAGCTAAGTGATATCGAGATTCCCAACATGGATGTCGATCCCCCCCCCCCCGAAATTTGAGGTGGGGGATGGCCTGTATTATCACCCCCCCCCCCCCCCCCCCCAATATTTTTTGATAAAATAAGTGAGAATTATAATACATTAACTTAAAACTATTAATTATCCAAATTCATAATTTAACAACATTTAATCACACAGAAAACCATTTCGGGATGCCTTAAAATGCAAGTTTTATAGACAGATTTTTGAAAAAGTCCCTGGTGTTGGAGGGGGATACCCCCCCTCCCACACCCTCCCCTCGCCGGTCATCCCCCAATCATGAACACGGATCGACACCCCTGTTCCCAAGGAAAGTTATAATAAATGACCTTAAATTAAATTCCATGTATACAAATAAGGATTTATAATGTAATAGATACGATCTATTACAAGATAAATATCATCTCTGTTTTCATTCTGAAAACATAAAATCATACCCCAACAAAGATTAAATGTGCTGTCTGTATGGTAAAAAATTTTGCATAGGTTTGCACATTCATTGCTTTGCATATTAGGATAAATGTACACTACTCCACTAGAATCCGGGGGGGGGGGGGGGGGGGGTTCATAAAGCTGTTCGTAAAGTTACGCATGACTTTACTTTAATTATGGCAAAACATATACTTTACTTTAAAACTGTTTGTTATAATAAGAATGTTAATCTACATCTGCACAGTTTAACTTAAGTTGAGCATCCCCTTTGGCTTGTCATATTTAAGTCATTTGTAAAGTCATGCGTAACTTTATGAACAGCTTTAAATATGAAACACTCTCATGGTTATGTTATTGTGTTTACATAATAGAATACACAATATCATACATAGTATTGTCTTCACATAACCCTCTTAAAGTGATTGATTAACTTTGTGAAAAATTGTAAAATCAGCTCAAATGCCAGTGAATTGTGTGCAGTCCTCTAACTACATATATAATTAAGGATATGTGAAAGTATGAGAGAAAATGAAACGTTTACTATCCTAAAAAAGAGAAAACCGCAATCAATCGCTAGCGCAAGTCACTCGGCTTCTTCGCTGCGCTGCAGTCACAAAAACCAAGCACCGGCACTTGGCGATTTCAGAGCGGGTTTCCAGCCCGTACGGTATTCTGTGATAGAGCGAGGTATGGCAACCGTAAGAGTTCTTTAGGGTTCGGTGGTACTCTATCCCGACATCAATGTTCAATCGTAAATATCTTGATATATGAATGACCGATCAGCTTATAAAACTCAGGCGATTCCTGTCTGAGCTAAAGGTTTGCAATTATGATTACAGCATTAGCTGAACAGTGATTTTTTTTTTCAGTCCTGGGCAAAGTTAATCAATGCCTTTAATACTTAAGTCTGCTCTTCCCAAGAGTATAGAATTCCATTATCTCTATATGGATACATGACACATCAACACTGAATATTGTTGTTTATTTCTTTCACTTTCTGATATGATGTTCTGCCTCCCGGAGATTGAGCCATTGCATTCACATGACTTTATATCTTTTTAAAATGAAAATTCTGTTTGTGGTCCACACAGTGAATTTACAATGAACGATAATGATATATATATAAATGTTATAATGTTCATATAACATGTATCATTTTTCCAGTTATAGTTAATGATAACTTATATTATAAAAATGAAATAATGTTTGGCTTTTGCACGACAAATTAAAAGAAAAACCCAAATATCAAAGAATGTTTTAACCATTGATTTAGTATGCAATATCGCAAATTGTAACTTATATTTTTGGGTAAATCTGATTCAGCATTATTTAAATAATCATCAGTATAATGTTAAAAACTGATGATTAATCCTTGAATAATTTTGCAGAATGAGTATAATCGTTTCATTCCCAGACTTCAATTTATTATTTTTTTTTAAATTTGATGTATTAGTGTACTTTGATAGTATTTTGTTGCTCTCATAGTAAGCTCCATATTAGCATCAACCTGCATACATGTTAAAAAAAAAGGGTTTTTAAACATCCATAAGTTCTGTGTCTCTGACAGTAAAGGCCCAATCAGGCTTCATCGATTTTCACTACAATAAAATAATTGGACACTGCAAGGGGCACATTTGGGACTGCAATCCGGGTATAGGGAACTGCTATGTGACCGGCTCATCCATCCTATAATGTACATGTAGGAAAGTTTTCTTACATATTCAATATAATTTTGATACATTATCAATACCTTGGCGAGACTGACTTCCGAGTGGTCGACCATGCAGATGTATTTTTGATGGAGTGGGGGCTTATGTCTGTATAGCTCAAAATCAGCTTTACAGTTTTTAAAGTTTGTGAGCGAGCAAAAATTTTGACCGTTTAGTCGAAACACTTCTTTCTAATATCTAGAAAGATTTGAATTGAAAGCTCAGATTATCAAGAATCTGACATTAGCTTGCATGTTGTTCAATTAGGAATGTGTGGTAATTTTCAAATTCCACCAGTTTCGTGATGTGTAACTCATTATTAACCATGACAACGTCCATGAGGAACACATGCACAACCAACTTCACCCAAAAAATTGAGTTGAATCAATAAAGTAAAATTAAACCCCCCCCCAAAAAAAGTTAAAAATTCATCAAAATCGGGGGAAAAAACCCTGAGATATTTATGGCATTTTAATGTTTGCATTGTTTCATGAAACAGTGATAACATGGGCTGTATGCAAATTATTGAGCCGATGATGTCATAAGCTCACTTTTCCTCTTGTATTTTATTATTATATGAAATTTCAAACATTTCAATTTTCTTCTCCAAGAATGTAAAATAAAGTTTGGCTCATCATAGATTGTGTACGATCATCATTATCATAACTTATTGTGATACAATGAAGAGAATCTTTAAGCACGTCTTTGAAAAAAAAAAATTTCATACAATAAAATACAAAAGGAAAAGTGAGCTTATGACATCATCGGATCACTAATTTGCATACAGCCCATGTTATGCATATCACTGTTTCACGAAACAATGCAAAACTTCAAAATACTGTAAATTTCTTATTTTTATCCGATTTTGTATTTCTTTACTCTTTTGTTTATTTAAATTTACTCTATTGATTCAACTCAACTCATTATTTGAGTAGACTTGGCCTTTAAGGCAAACAAGCTGATTCTGATAGCAACGGGGGAAAATAATACATGATTCATTTGATATTGTTTAGATTCTGTTTACACTTTTTTTGCATTGGTAGGTCACATTTCTTTCTTTGGTTAAAAGATGTCACCTTCATTAACATTCTGTTTCCATGGCAACAGCTTTTTTATAAGTCAACTTTAGCTCTACTCCAATTAACAAAAATTTTGAATATAATCAAACAGGCGGCAAAAGTTATTAGATGTTTACCATTATTTCATGTTGAAAACAACCACAGTATTTTGTTAGAAATACAACACAATAAATATATTTGTTACCACGGTAACGGCCTACACATGTAGTGGTCACCTCCATCACCCCTTTACTAAAACAAGTTATGATAAGTGAATGTCCTGTAAAAGAGAAAATAAGAATGGGCAATAGTAATATTTACTTCCTTTTTCTGTAGCATCAAGGGATTTTTGCTCAAATATTTTTTTTCTTACTGTTTCCATGGAAACAGCCATTTTCAAACACGATGGACACTTTTTATAACTCTTTTGGGGATTTTAGTCAAGTGAGAAACTTTTGATACATTATTCTAAAATGTTACAATGTGTTTTTGTACTTTCTTAATCAAGAATACATGCCATTTTTTGAAATTCTACTGTTCTTGATCCGTTGCCATGGTAATAGCCCTTGTGGTCACGCTCACCTCCTAATTTAGGGCAAAGAAGCATATTTTGATAGTTAATGGTCCCATCTAACAGAAAAAAAGACTTCATTTAAGATTATTTCTAAGGGGGTGGGGACATTTCAGTTTTTGCCCCGTAGAATATACTGATAATACATGGGATAATTGCCTTATGTACATGTACACTCTAGATGTACATTTAAATAGTGTTTTTTATTCAAAATGCGCATCCAGTAAAAATACACCATTCCATTTGGGATAACATAAAATGAGTTATCTATCATCTAATCAGATAATTTCATTTCTGTGTGTGACATGACAATATACATGATATGTAAAATCAAGAAAAAGCATTTAAACTGCCAAATTTACATTAGGTAAAAAACTTTAAAATATTGATAGTTTTCACAACCTATTATTTCAAGTAAATCACAGTTTTATGTTTCATTACGCCATACATGTGTGTGTAATATTCAACTTTCAATTGAATATTAATCAGGTTTATAACTTCAAACTCAAAATAAATCTGACATCACTTGAAAAGTCTTTATCAGGTATTACATATTAGGTAAAAAAATAAAAAATCTGGATTTTTGACATTCTTTCAAATTTTGAGCAAAAAATGGCATTTTTAGACAAAAATGCGCGTGGTATCCGCCCGTACCTTATTCCTCAGTATTTTTGCAAGAGTTTTGCTTAAGTTGATGAATGACTCCAATATTTCTTGATGTGATTTTGCATATGTTATCGATATGCGAAATCCATAATTTATTGCCAATAGTAATACCTAAAAATTTGGTTGTTTTAACTTCTTTAATAACAGTGCTATCAAATATAATTTGATCAAACAGATGTGATAACGAATTACTAAACAACATATAATTTTTTGTTGTTGTAAATTTAAAGATACATGTAGTTTGTTAGCTTTTATCCAATCCGTCACCTTTTAAAGTTCGGCATTTAAAACAGTGACGAGTTCAATAGGATCGTGATGTGAGTAGAACAGAATGGAGTCGTCCGCAAAGAGTATAAAAGAAAGAATATCGGATGACTTTTTAATATCATTTACATAAATTATAAACAAAAGAGGGCCCAGAAGGCTTCCTTGAGGAAGTCCGCAATTAACAGGTTTGGTAGAAGAGTCAGAATTGTTTACACTAACAAATTGTACTCTACCTGTAAGATAACTCTTAAACCACTTCAATGCATCCCCTCTGATGCCATAGTAAGCCAGTTTATGTAGTAGTATCTCATGATTAATGGTATCAAAAGCCTTAGAGAAATCAAGGAACATACCCACAGTGTGATTAGACTTATCAAAAGAACTAGAGATTTGATCTATGAGAGTTAAAATAGTGTGGGTTGTGTTGTTTTTTTCTCTGAAACCAAACTGAGAGTTGGATATAGTATTGTATATTTTAAGAAAAGCAATAGTTCTGATGTAGACTATTTTTTCCAAAATTTTTGAAAAAGAGGATAATAAAGATATGGGGCGATAATTGTTGACAGACAGGTTATCATCTTTTTTGAATAATGGGATCACTTTAGCAATTTTCATTTCAGCTGGAACTTGGCCAGACTTCAAAGATAAATTGAATATGTAAAGCAACGGATCAGCAATGGAATCGACAATACATTTCAAGAGGAAATTGGGTTATACCATCATAACCAGGAGATTTGTTTGATTTCAATCCTAAGACAATAATTTATTAACTAACTCCTGCCTATATACTGGGGTAAGAAAATAGAGTTGTTATTTGACATTGTTAGAAATTTGTGAAAGCATTTATCACCTGGAATAATGGTCTGAGATAATTTGGAGCCTACTTCAGAAAAATAGGTGTTAAAGGTATCAGCTATTAGGTGATTATCTTCAATAAAGGCGTCAACACGCAACTTAGAAATTGACTTGGATTTTTTACCCTTATTCAGAGCACCATTTATGATTTTCTAGGTGTTTTTAATGTCATTTTTAAATAGATCTAGTTGTGCCACAAAATATCCCTTTTTCGCCAAGCAAAGGGTTGTAGTAAGCACATTTTTGTAGGAAGTGTATTTTGTTCGTGAAGAATCGCAAGGTTTAGAAATAAAGTCAATATATAAATTATTTTTGCGATTAATGGATCGTAGAATTGATTTTGTAACCCAAAGAAGTTTAGGTATATGCTTATAATCATATTTCCGATGTTTTTTCAATGGTATGCAAAAATGTATGCACTTATTTAACATGTTTAAAAATATTTCAAAGGCTTGATCAACATATTCTTTCACAGAGTAAACATCAGACCAGTCAGTAAAGCTTAACTTGTCTTGTAAAGAGGTTATATTTTCAGGAAGGAAAATACGACGTGCTCTTACCATCATTTTTAGTATTTGGAAGTGCTAACTGAATGTGAGTAAAGATCAGAAAGTGATCAGAAATGTCTATCACAATAATGCCAGTTTTAGGAACAGGTTGGCAGTTACAGAATATGTTGTCTATAAGGGTGGCAGAGTTATCAGTCACTCTCGTAGGTTTAGAGATAAGTGGCAAAAATGATGAAGATAAAAGGTTAGTGAGGAAATCATTAGCAGCCGAATGATTGCTGGATAGGAGATTTATGTTAAAATCCCCTGTAATGATACAATTACAGTTTCTAAATGCACAGTTTTGAAGAAGATCATTGATAGCAATTCTTGAGGGAATTTGATGAATTTGTAAGTGAGACATCACTAATTCCATGGTAATTGGTGTTATTAGCAGATTTTAATGTCCACTGGGAAGATATGACTAAATATGATGTGCTCCATATGAAAAAGAGCTTTGGTATTCTGAAAACTCTGTTGCAATCACTTAAAGGCTTCTTTACACACGACACGGGAAAACGTGGTGGTTTTTGTTTGTTTTTTTGTTGATTGTATTTTTGTTGGAAAGTGGGGAGGAAAACATTTAGTTGGGTGCAACAACGGTCATATTTAACATCATGTAGAGATATTCTGGTCTAGTGGATAAGTCTCTACGGGTTGATTGCAAGGTTGCCAGAGTTGGCAGAATTCTGCTTTCTGGCAGAATTTTGACCGCTTTAGCATCTGGCATTATGCTAGGCATAATTTGACCAAATTTAGCAGAATTTTAGCATAATTCTGGTGTTTTGGTTTTTTTGCTTGTCAGAGAATTTTCCAGTAAAAATACACCCCAAAAATGCTGATAACCTTTTTTTTTTTTTTTGGCTTGTTAGAGAATTTTCGAGTAAAAATACACCCCAAAAATGCTTGTCAGAGTATTTTTGAGTAAATTTTCATTTAGCAGTAAAATTTTTGATTTAGCAGAATTTTCGCTGCTCTCAAGCAGAATAGTATTTTTTTCGCTGGCACACTGATGATTGTCAGTTTCCTTTTTATCGGCCCACACTGTATAAATCTGCTATCGCTACCATGTGTTAATTCTTCAGATATGACCAATGAAAATAGTTCATCCTTCAAATGACTTCACGTCCATTCTACATAGCACACGGCACATTTGAAAGTGATATGAGGATGAATGAAAGTACATAGACATGCCGCCTCATATGCAGTATATGCCTCTAATTGGGGCTTTTACATTATTAGAGAATTTTTCATGTTACTTACTTTTAATGTCTTTTTGTTCCATGACTGGTGTTGTAGATGACACTTCGGCGCTGCCTAAAGAAAAACAAATGATATGATAAAACATAAGTAAACAAGATGAATGCGACTGCATCTCCTATATGCCTCTGCCTAAATTCAGTTATGTTCATGACTCAAACTGTTCTTGAAATATTGTGATAACCAGAATAAGAAGCCTACAAATACATGTTAATTGAACTCTTTGACTTTTTACCTAACAAACCAAAAGTCAATCACTTTATCTCCTCCTAGGCATGCAGAGTTAAGATATGGTGATAATAAAATTATCTTTAATTTCATGCATATTGACCTCCATGAACTCCGACCTTTAACCTTTAACCTACATTAAACAAATTTAATCAGTTTGTCTCAATACGATGATGCATACTGGTACCAATTTTGAAATTCATGGCTCAAATTGTTCAAGCGATACTGCAATAAGGAGGCTAAAAAACTGAAATTTCATGGTAGATGACCTATGTGACCTGCGAACTTTGACTTACTTACCACTAAATCTTATCAGTTTGTCTTATTACAGTGATGCATACTAGCACCCAGTTTGAAGTTCATACTTCAAATGGTTCTTGAGATGTCGTGTTAATGAGGCAAAAACCTGAAATTTCAGAATTAAGCTCTATGACCTTTGACCTACATAACTCAAAATCTAATCATATTGTCTTCCTATGTGATAAATACTAGCACCGAGTTTGCAGTTCACACATCAAATGGTTCTTGAGATATCACATTAACAAGAAAGCGGGACGTACGGACGGACAACCCAAAAACATAATTCCTCCGGCACCACCTTCGGTGGGCGTAGGCATAAAAATAAAAAATAAATTGAATAACTATAATAGCATGTATTTGTATGCATTATAATGTGCTACAAAATGGTACTATGTCTTTAACCTTTAAAATATACTCTAGTATGCCATGTAAAGCTTCATACTCTGGCATAAACTGGTCTTCGATCCATAAGGCTCCGAAAGCACTCAAATTCATAGCATTATGTCCAACACCTAGGAAATGTGGCAAGTAAAGGTCAATGTCTTGTCAAAGGGCATTGGAGGGCATGCAAACCTAGACCCATAATTGATCCACGGTCCGATGACCAGACCCATTCTAGTGGGGTGATTAGGGAAATTTTCGTGACGGAGCGGACAAAAGCACCAAATATGCCATGAACACTCCTTGTGGCCTACTTATCAATATTAGTCGAAGAGCCATAGCAAATTCTGAAAGGTAGTCGAGTAAAATGCAAAAATCCAAAATGGCTGCCATCCAATATGATATAAACAATCTTTTCGGGTTAAGTCATTTCATAGGATGAATAAATTTGTTGTCAAATTAAATTATGGAGATCATATCACATCACTTATCATTTCAGAAAATAAAGGGCATGTTTATAGGCACATAAAATGATTTTAAAAATGATATATCTGTAAAGGGCGCCCTCACTTAGATGGAACATTTTGCTTGGATAACAGTCACTATAAAAGAGAAGAGATTGGTTAACCCATATCCGTCTTACTGCATTATGCTATGTAAACACCATTCGTACCTAGCCGCCACACACAAACAATTGCACTCAAAGC
This sequence comes from Heliocidaris tuberculata, assembly GCA_025618425.1. NCBI lineage: Eukaryota > Metazoa > Echinodermata > Echinoidea > Camarodonta > Echinometridae > Heliocidaris > Heliocidaris tuberculata. The sequence continues at coordinate 25,624,310 of CM046832.1, read as the reverse complement.
ATTTTCCACTTCACATCTCTTTCAACGGCACAAAAAATAACGGAAAGTTGACAAATTATATATCAAAATAAAGAGCATAAAATTGCATTTATTATGATATAAATTTCAATGCTTTTTGACCAATCAGAAAGATATATCAGTTGACAGAAATCAGATATGATTTATGAAAATATGAATAATAGATATCAATTTGATATTCATTCATCAATCAAAAATATTTTCTTCTTTTGCATGTAAATGTGAATATGATTTTCAAAATATTCAAAGCAAGAGCTTTACGGTGATGATACATGCATATTGTGACCTTCTAAGTATGAATAATTGGTGAAGTAAAAATATAATGCAATTGCTCTGTTCATGATAAATGGTGTATTTTCTATAACAATATCATTGACTTATGTGAAAAGATTGTTCTTTGCAATCTTCTCTGAAATTATATGTAGGTATCACATCCACCCCTATCAATGCATATACAAATCCTAATTCAGGATGAACTGACATCAATTTGTGATAAAGATATCACAAATACATATATTTATATAAACAAATGTCATAATTACAAATGTATTGCATTTTCTTTGTCATCCCTTATTTCATTTCGAAAATAAAGATATTCAAAGATAGTTTTGATGTTATTATTTGAATGTTTTCTGTATTACAATGAGAGAAAACTTTCTTATACTTTGTGACATTGAATACATGTATCTACGTTTGAAATGATAAAGCAGCATTTTGAACCTTGATCAATGTAAAATATATTCATCTGAGAAAATTCGAGTTTTGTTCCTGCTTCCATTTTGTTTTTATTTTAGTTGTGTAGTGAAGGCGTGTTACTGGTAAGAACATTTAACATGAACTATTCATTTAGATAATTATAAAAGACACATTTGACTACTTGGAATACATTCGTCATAATACATAATCATCAATACACATAAATACTAACGCAAAATAAACAAATGTCATAATTACATATGTAATGCATTTTCTTTGCCATCCCTTATTTCATTTCGAAAATAAATTAACTCAAAGCTAGTTTCGATGTTATTATTTGCATGTTGTCTTCATTACAATGAGAGAAAACTTTCTAGTACTTTGTGAGAGTGAATATAAATTTACATTTGAAATGATAAATCAGCATTCTGAACCTTCAGCAATATAAATTATATTCATCAGAGAAAATAAAAAGAGTTGCAATCCTGCCTCAATTTTGTAGTTATTTACGCAGGGTTGTAAAATGAATACATGTTACTGTAAAGAACATCAAACATGAACTGCATTTCTTTTACATAATCATAAAGACACATCTGACAACCTGGAATACATTTGTCATAAAAATATCATCATTACACATAAACAGTAATGCAACATAACTAAATGGCATAATTATAAATGTTTCACATGTACTTTGATATTACTCTATTTTTTTTTAGAAATAAAGTTACTAAAAAGATTTTGATCTTGTCGAATGTTGCCTTCGTTACAGTGAGAGAAAAAAAAAGAAAGAATTTTGCATTCGAAATGATGAACATGCATTCTGTACCTTGATTTATATCGTATTCATCAGTAAAAAAGAAGGGTTGCATTGCTGCCTCCTTTTTTTTACTTTGTGAGATGTGTAATGAAGGCATACTGTTGTGTACCAGCAAGAACATGAGACACATGAAATTTACGTAGCCCAAATATAAATGCTGCTTATAGTTACAATCATCTTACATTATGCAAACAAAAAATATATAAAACACAACCATTTCAGAGTTACGGGTCAATATCACAAAGAAATAATTGTCTGTTTACAAATAATCCTTTCTCATGACATTCAGTTATTCATTAAGTTCAGTTCACCTGTCTTTGAGTTATATCTCTTCAATTGCACATTAATTTCAATTTTCTGCGAGCTTTCTTCTTGTGCTGTTGCTCTGGATCATTATACGCGAACTTCTCCATGTAATGGTAACGACTGAAGCATGGATCGGGACACATGCGCACCTCACACACAGAGCAAATATAAATTGTGTCTACACGGTGAAGATGGATCTTACAGGTACTTGACGTTTCCATTTTCTTTGGTGCATGATTCAAAGTCCTGTTGAACCGTACAACGTTGTCATGTGAAGGAGGAGTTGGTGCTTTCCTGTATGTCCTTCCTGCAATCAAGCTGGTCGAAAGACTTTCCCTGAAGTCTCGTAGCTTTACCTTTGTATTGTGAGACTTGTTGTACAAGATACACGCATTCAGAACAGCAATGTTGAGCATGTTCCAGATGACTTTATGGTACCACTTCAGTGATTTCGTTTGACGTTTGTAGCATGCGATTTTTTTTGTCTGCAAGGTCTACACCTCCCATGTGTTTATTGTAGAGACCTATGACACTAGGACGCTCAATTTCGATCCGTCTCCATTGACCATCTCTTTTGGTCATGGGATGGACTGGCTGCGTTTCTTGCTTTATAGGAACTGTGGAAAGAATATATACAGGCTTCGTATCTTTCCATGTTACCCAATATAATTTATCACTCTGCCACCATAGCGTTTGACCTCTCGCTAGCTGTTTCACCAGTTGCTTTTTCTTTTCCACAGTTTCGTGAGGTAACTCCTTGTGGTTTTCATGAAGAGTTCCTACAGCCATGAATCCTGAAGTGTATAGTGCACTGAAAAGTGGAACAGATGTATAGTAGTTGTCCATGAAAATAACATGTCCAAAACCGCGATAATTCTGCACAAGATTTGTCACAACATTGAATGTGTTTTGTTGGTTGCCATTAGTTCTGCCTTCATATAAATCTAAATTCAACACATAGGCAGATTTTGATTCTGCTAAGGCGAACACTTTCAACCCCCAACGGGTTGGCTTGTTCCTCATGAATTGCCTGGCAGGCATCCTCGCTTGTCCCTTTATCATGGATTCATCAATAGCGATGTCTCGTTCAGGATTGGAGGCCTCTTGAAACTTTGGCACCAAGTAGTCAAAGATGTACCGGACCTTGTAGAATTTGTTGAATCCAGCTAGTTGGCGATTTGTTATTGCGATCTCTTCATCTGCGAAATGAATATAACGCAGAATCTGGAAGAATCGGTCGCGAGGAAACACCTCTGGAAAGCTCAGTCCTTGTCAGCTTATGCTTCACACTCCAATACTTGCGTATATCACCTTTCAACTGCAAGAGACCCATGCCAATGATCACACCAAACCAAGTCTTGAGTTCAGCATGGGTAAGGGGATACCACTTCATTTTGTTTTTTGCTGGAGATTTCTGTTTTTTTCGCTCAAAGTTCCTATTGGTTAGCAGGACAATTTCATCCCAAAACTCATCAGTGAATAAGTTGAAATGTTTGTGCTTCTGACGTCGCAAAATTCCCTGTAGGTCCTGGCTGAGGTCCAGTAAATCGTTTCCCTGCAGAGTCTGTCACATTTTCAATCCACTGGCGAGGTGGTGTTCTCGATCGATTTTGTTTGCGTCTGCGACCAGGGGGCCTACCTCTCGTCTTTTTGCGTCCTCGATCAGCAAGGAGTTGTTCTTCTGCTTCCTGATCAGATATCTCAGGTGCAGATGGCATCGCTTCATCTGAATCTTCATCATCAGGTTGTGCTGGACTTTGTGGAAGAGGAGTTTGAATGGGCACAGGATCTGGAAGTGGTGTACAAGTTCTGGCAGTAGATGTACTACTGGCATTGCCACTGATACTTGCAACAGGATCATGATCAGAATCATCACCTTCAATTTGCGTAGCAAGATCACTACATGTATCTGATCTGAGCTTTCATTGTCATCATTATCATCATCATCACCAATTTCATCAAAGTTTTCAAATAGGTCAACATACCCTCCAGCATTGAGTTTTCTGCAATTTTTTCATTTCTTCGATGAAGTTTGCGAACCACTTGTAGAGGAATATTGTCTGAATCAGAAGAATCAATTCTGAAGATGAAGACTAGGGGTGGGAGTTTCGGGTATTTTTTCAATTCGGGAACCCGACTATTTTTCGGGCGGGTTCCCGGTTACCCGAAAATGATATAACACGAATTACAAGCCAATATTTACCCCTAAGAAGCTACAAACACTGTGGGAAAACTCCTTTGTGTTTGGCAACTGAAATAAACCATTCGAGGAAAAAACAAAAACAAAAACAACAACAACAACAACAACAACAAAACAGGCGGAGGAAATCGCGTGGGCGCAAGACAGGATAGGCATAAGCCGCCTAAATCTAATCTGTAGAAATTGTCTACCGTCTAATCATGCCAGCGCGCCAGCGCCTTAGGTAGTCACGCGTGGTCAACAGTCCCTCGCACATGTTTATCCAAAATACATGAATGTACATGTACTTATAAAAAAGGAAGGGGAATACAAAGAAATCTTATGAAGAAAAACTCGTTTGAGACGATGATCATGATGATTCTTAATAATTTTGTACGGGCAGCTCTTGGGAATTTTGACATCGTGATCGTAGAGATCGAGTCACTTACTCACTTTGTACACAAACTTCACTGTTCACACGGAGTATTGATTTGCCTGGCGAAAATGGCGAGCTTTCTGTAGTATCTACACTCCTCATACTCTAATTATACACATTGCGAGTCCTCACCGACAGTTTCATTCTCAACGTGTGATCAACCCGCCAATTATTGAAATTCACACACACGTACCACTACTAATACACATAAAATCATCAATACATGCCGGGTCCTCTCTCTTCGCCAGTAGCACCATTGATATCATCATCGATCATCATAATCATCAAAGACATCATCATCATATCATCATTATCAAGATAATAACATCATCAAAACAATTATCTTCATCAGACATCAAATATCATCATTCATCAAACTCATTCATCAAAAAAAAATCATCAAGCCAACATTTTCTTCTCTGTCCGACTGCAACTTCATCCTTTAACACACACATGCGGTTCCCTTTTGAAATTCGATCTGTTTATACAAAGCGCCTTTCCGCCCAATGCCGCCGCGGTATATGAAAGGAAAAAAGAAAAAAAATTGGCTGGCTGGCATATGACTTGTCATGACTTGTTATTAACGGACCGCTCATGAAATGACGTCACAAGCCCAATTTTATGAATGAAAATGTTAATCGCGCGCACTGTAGACATCCTTTGCTTCTGACAGCCTTGCTTTTCACTTTCGCATGAACAATGAAGGATATTATTTTGGATATATCGTTCATGTACTCTTAATCTGATTTCAGTAATTGGTAACTTCTTTGCTAAAGTTTCAGGATATTGTGACAGTGTCAGATCGTGATCGTCGATGTTAAAAATACCTGTTTAATAGTGTACGAGTTGTGAGATGCCACGTGCGAGTGTGGAGCGACTGTTGAATATGCATGAGTTTGTAAAATTTACGCCCGTTAATCGCTCATAGACTTATCGTTCACTGCAAAGAAGGGGGAAGGGCACTAAATGCAAATTATGTCATGGGTTCAATGAACCAATGAGCAGTCTCCGAGTAGTGGCAGTGAGCTTTGCTCTCTGTGTATACGAATGTGTTAGGTTATGTTTCACAGTGAGTTGAACGAATCAAAAGCGCATCACTGCAATGGTGCGCTAGAGCGCTACATGGATTTTTTTTACATGTAAATAGTAAATGGCTGTTCGACGTTCATCTACCGCCTTGTCGTGTACATACATAGGTGATAATTAAATACTCATTTTCGGGTATCGGTTATCTAATATTTTGACCCGGGTCCCGAGGCTCTCGGGCGGGACTCGGGTACCCGGTTTTTAGTCCCAGCCCTAATGAAGACATTGCTTATCTTCATGAGTGAAGTCCAAGTTTCCAGGCACAAGATAATGATGTATTGATAGAATACAGCAGAGTCAACAAATGGGACTGAATATATTATAACTTACTACGATTTCAAAGTTGATTTGAGAAAAGGTCCACGAAGTATTCCAAGCACGATAAGAGTTCACAAATACAACGCCGTGATGTTATGTTAGCGTGCATTCACAGTCGCCCTGGTAACGAAGGGATCGGTGCCGGAATATGTGAAACAATTACACATTTATCGAATGAAATAATGACTTTCTAGACTTCGGTAGATGAATGCTGTATAGCAAATTGTAAACAATGCAAGCTTACAGGAATGCGTACAGCACTGTGGGATAGCAGGTCAGAGTTCACAGTATAAAAAAAGCCATTGAAATGACGTCATTTTAGCGGCAAGCTTGACTACGGAATTTTCCGTACATAGGTGATTGCAGCGTTCGCGGCTTCTACGGGAAATCCCGTAGACCGGCGGATATGGGAGCAGCATGATGGGTCCCCTTGAAATGTGTTAATTGGTTACTTCCGGTGACTTCCAGTAAACAAAGGAGATGTTAATTAGTTAATTAATCCTTCAGGTGACTTCCGGTAAACAAAGGAAGCGGAAATGAATCCTTCCGATGAAACAAGAGGGGGGGGGGGCAGAAATCCATCCGGGTGACTTCTATTGTTATAGAATGATTCCTGGTGGAAGCCACAGACCTGGGGAAACAGTCCCTGGACTTTCTGTTGAGGTACATTTATGTTGTGTGTGTGTATGATCGACCAATGAGAAGGTGAGGATGTTAGGAAGGATGTGATGTCATCCTGATCCGTGCTTGTGTTTGGACAAGAGAAACTATCTTTAAAAAGTAATGGTACATGTAGTTTATTTAATGGGCTTTAATTTTCATGACCAAAATTAATGTTTTCTTATAGGGAAGCGGAGATGTACTGATGTACATATCGTAAAACATCAAACGATCTGCTATTGGTGGCAGTCCACATTCCTTTATCTTCATGCAAGATACATGATTCCTATTTGTCTTTTTGTACTGTGCAATTCGTAATGTGTATGACATGCTGATATCTTCGTATGAACTTAGTGAAAGCGCATTAAACTATCTTACACAATGATTTAGCACTAAACTGTGTAAGGAGCCTGGAGGAGGTACATGTAGGCCGACTCCATTTTTGCAAAAGAATCGACATTGTGTGTATCTTTGACAAAGATATGGCTAAATTTGCTGGGAAATGGCGGGCATCGCCAGAGATTCGTCCTGAAGTTGTCGATAGAAAAATAGATCAACCCAGACTAGATAAAGGAGATGTCCTGGGACAGTTGAGAGAAGTAAAATTAAATGAACAGTCGATGGCAAAAACACAATAAAGAGAGAGAAATTGTCATTGCTCAGCTCATGTCTCAACAGAAGGAATCAGAGGGTAAAGTGCAGGAATTGACAAAGAATGTTCAACATCTATAGGCAAAGCTCACCGAACAGGAGAACATTAGTGAGGAGATGGAGCTGAGGTGGACCGACGCTAGAGTGCGTGCTGCCGAGCGCAAGGCCGAATTAGACAGGATCCAGAGGGAGCATGAGATCCTGCAGCATAGGCTAAAACAGTCTGAGAAGAAACAATTATTGGACACATCGAAAAGGGGTGGTGGAAGCAGAAGACATGATGTCGATAAAGACAGAGACTTGTATCACATGAGCAAGCGCGTGGAAGACCTTATTGAAGAAGTGGCCCATTACAAGAGGAAAATGGCTGAACAAACAGAATTATTCACTCAACAGGTAACGACACCTTCTTTGTTGTTTGGGAGAAAAACTTTGTTTTGTTTTGTTTTGTTTTTAATGTATTGAAAGAAACTCGATGTGTAAACGATGTATGAATTGTAAGCAATCACATGTTGAAAATTCAAATCTTACATCATGTAGGTCAAAAAATAGTCATTATAAAGGGATGAACAATTATTCAAATAAGTCTTAAACTCACTTTAAACATTACATCGCATGTTTTTATTCAGTGTTGTTGTTGTTTTTTTTTTCTAACAGATACAGCTTTGCATGCATGATTTTAAAGCAAGAGAAAAAAGACAGAGAGCGGAGTCAGAAAGAGAATGTTGATCTGAAGAAACAACTGAACAAAGCCGAAGCACTGCTTAACTTCGTAACAGATCAGGTATATCAGTATATATTCATTATATTTGTGGTACTGAAACAATTATGTATTTTTTTTCAATGAATAAAAATATTGTCTCGAAAATCAAAGTTGAAAAATTTAGACGTCGAATGTGGTAGCATCGTATTTTCATTGGTTTGACTCTCAATCAACAGGTGGAGGGCTAGAATAAGTGCCCAGTGTGTATATCCTTATATACAATGCATTTCATGTGCAGTTGTCTTACTCCACCTGTTCAAAATTGGTTTGTTATCATCCTCGCACGTTTTCTTGAAAAAATATATTCATTATAATTATGAGAATATGCAAGCGACCCTGGAAAAAAAATATGGGATTTGTCAAAATTGGTCTTACGCTTGGTTTTGTTATGATTTTTGTATGTTTTTTCTGATTTTTCTGTTGTATCATTTCTTGTTCTAAGATCACGAGATACCATGGGCAGCAAAGAGAAAGGCCTTTAATTTTTGACCAACCAGCAGACATCTACGGTGAAAAGGGTGATGTCACGCATTATGATGTGATTATACTTTTTGGTTGTTTCATTCTTTTTCTCTTGCAGGCATTATCATTGTTGTTGTTGCTGCTGTTGTTTTTTTGTGATGCATGGTTGTTGACAAGGCCATTTGCTATTAGTTACATTTAATGCAATTACATTTTATTTTCTTGTTATGTTTAAGATGTCTTAATCTTAATGGTAGTAAAAGGTATTCATGAAGACAATGTAATTTCCATAGAAATGATGATGGTGATTTTGATTTTTATGTTGTTGTTTATATTTCAGATTAGCAGTAACTCTTTGAATATCAATGATTTTACTCTCCCAAGCGACGTTGTCCATGACCAACTCGTTGAAATAGACGAGACTGACCATCGATTGTGAGATCATAACCGTTGTGAAATAACGATCAAAAATTCAGTCATTATACCTAATTGTAAACGGATCATTTCTCTTGTATCAGGTGTATATAAGGCACTATTTTAAAGAAAATGTGAAGATGTATTTATTCAATAAATTTATAGTAGATAGGGGTAATAACAGAGGAAATACTGGGACGATCGATGATTTGCTATCGTTTGCCATTGTAAGTTAAAAAGTAGAATCAATAGGAGCTTAAAATGTTAAAATGTGTCTTTGTTTGGGATAAGACAATTTTTGTTTTGTTGACTTGTATGAGGTCGCTGTTCTTGCCTGGCCCTAGGGTATCATATTTGTGACATTCAGTTTATAGCTTTAATCTATTGAAAATCTTATTTACGTGTAATTTAACACAAGTTGGTGCAATTTAATCATTTTTCACCACAAGTACTCAGCAGTTACTTTGTCTAAAATTCCAAAGTAAAATGGAGAATACAGTTCCATTGTTAAGAATCAGTGCACTTAACAGATTTTTAAAAATTGTGCGGAGAAAGAAAGAAAGAAAGAAAATACCCGACACTCTTGTCAGAAATAGTTGACAAAGACCGTTTGTCTTCTTGCATTACTTTTCCCTAATAAAATTGACGTTTTCGTTCACCTTTTTTTTTTTTTTTTTTTTTCTTCTTCTTTTTTTTCTTCACATGGCTTACCTCCATGAATTATTGTTACGCCACGTTTTTCGGTAACGATGGAAAATGATAAATGGACCCCCTACCAAATCATCTCGAAAAAGTGTAATAAAGATCTTTGTCTTTATCCGAGATCACACTGAAATGCGCATCTGGGCTACATTTCATCCGGTATCTCATGGTAAGCCCGGGAACAGAAATGCCATCATTCAACAAGTCAATTTTAAGACTAGGAATTCTCAGACCCTCTTTCGTCATTCGACAACCATTTAAAACAATTACAAGTCTCAATGCCAATGGACCGAACAGTAAATTCAGCTTGGGTGTTTCGGATCTTTATCTCAAAACTTTTTATGTCATTTGTCTTTTAGAACCTAAATGTGACCTTCCTGATCTGTCCCAATCTTGTCTTAAGGATTATTTTCTAATATGCAGAAAAGTAATAGTGTCTTTTGCTCAAAATTTGGTGGATATCGTGGTATGTGTATTTTAATGAAGAAAGAAATATTTGCATGTTCTGAAAGAATTCAGGATGCAGTGTCTGAATCGATCATCTGGACAAAATTTGATAGTAATATTTGAGGTTATGGATTCATTTTAGCTGCAGTATATTTACCATAATTATGAGGGCTCGATACATTATGTTTTTTTAATAATTTTGTGCTTGATGTTAGAAGTAGATTTGATTTACCTTTGTGTCTTTTGGGGGATTTCAATGCCAGAACAGGCATACTCGATGACTTTTTAGAAGCCAAAGATATGGTTTCAGATTTGAATGGATATGAATTTTGTGATTCAATTCAGTTTCAATTTAAAGACATTTATTTCCAACTTTTTTCAATATACAGAGCAATAACTGAGCAAAAAATAATTTACATGTATTTTTAACAAAAAATATGAAAAAATATACATTATTATGGTACATGTACATGTACATAGATGGAGGACACACCTCTAAAAGCAAAAGCTTGGGGCGAGGGTGCCCTTAGTACATAATTTTATTACATAATAAAAGGAGGGGGAACAAGGTCGGGGAGAGGAAAAAAAGGGGGGATAAGGAGGAGAATGGAGGCGCAACATGAGAGGAGTACAGAAAAGAGAAATATTCACGAAGAGGCAGAGAGAAGAATCAGAGAGCATAGATACAGTGGAGGGGTGGGGAAGTGTCTTAAACCTATTATTTGTAAGATGAAGTTAAATATTTTTCATCCTTCTTGAGAGCTAGCGAGAGATGCGGAGCATTGTGTCAGGGATAACGTTCCACAGCTTGTGTCCTGAGTACAGGATATTATGTTGGAATAATAGGGTTCTGTGCTTGGGTAGATGTACACGTATGTGATTTGTCAGACAATTTCTCTGTTGATGATTATTTATATCGGTATATTTCAGCATGCTAAATTGTTTGAACAAGTGGTCGACACCGGGGGGGGGGGGGGGGGGGGGGGGGGGGAGCAGTACCCATAGTTACACGAATTTATTTTCTTTTGTAAAGAAATTTCCATAAACAAGAGCTCCCATCATTATTTAATGACATTTTTAAAACAAATTTTTTTTTTTTTCATGAATTGAGCATGAGTTTGCTCAGTGATCGCAGGCCTTTGTTTTTGGAGATCTTCTCGGGGTCCAGCTCAATCCCTTCGTGTTGCCGATAGTTGCTAATGTACCAGAAATCATTCGATTAGAACATAATATAGATCAAACACTATTCCACTGAAAACCAAAAAAACCCCAAAAAACTCAAAAGTATTTGTACAAAAATGGTTGTGCCTCATAGTCATTCACATTTGTGACAAAAGTCCGTGACAAAAGTGTTCAACAATGGCAAGAATTTTAGTATCATTAACAACATTCATAAATATGCAAAGTCATGCGTTGGGGTCAGTGGCAAATGTTCACATTTCTTCTTCACAAGGGTTTACGTCAGGGAGAGAACTCCCCCCCCCCCCCCTGCTATTTGCTATGTATTTGAATGATTTTCAGCAACATATAGGAAAATTCTATGAGGGACTGGGTTCCTTCGCAAATGATGTTCAAAGCTATCTAAATGCTGAAGAAGTGGAAACTTTTTAAAACTATGTTGCCTTTTATATGCAGATGATACTACATGTATAATTTTGTCAGAAAGTCAGGAAGATTTGCAACTAGCAGTGAATGGCATGGCAGATTATTGCAATACATGGCAGTTAGATGTAATCACAAATAAGACTAAAATTGTTATTTTCTCCAAAGGGAAAATTAGAAAACTGCCCATCTTTACTTATGATGGTAATGTTATTGATTTAGTTTATAATTTTATATACCAGCGTAATCATTCGTACAGCAACCACCATTCTTGTTGAAGCATGTGTAATCCCAATATTCCTATCATCCCCAAACCTCCCATTCACTATTTTGAAATCAAAACTCTGAAAAATTTCCATTATTTTTTGCCACTGTTGTTGACATGAGAATCCCTATTACATCTGTGTGAATTGATACCAGATTCCCCCAGTGACTTACGAATATCAGTGTCATCATTATCATCACATTGGCATCATTTCTCGACTGCGGCACATTTTTTACCAAACAACATCCTCCGCATGCTTCACAATTCTCTTATTCTACCATATCTATCATACTGGAACCTGGCCTGGGGGAACTCTACAACCTCAAAATTGCAAAAACCATTAAAATCAGAACTGATTTTATTATTTGCTAGATAAATCTATGTATCTACCTAGTATGCTAGTCTCCGACTACGCAAGCCATTCGAGTACAAAAAGTCACAAATTGTGCATATCCCCCCACCCAGGACATCGCCTTCCTCCGTGCACGTTGCAAGACGCGCGCGCACACTCGTCCTCTTAACGAGCAGCCCCAAAACAAACCTCGGACATGTTGCTAGGCAAGGAGAGGGGAGGAGGGAGGGGCATAGGTAGATACATAGATTTATCTAGCAAATAATAAAATCAGTTCTGATTTTAATGATTTACTACAATAAATCAATGTATCTACCTATTATGCTAGACCAACACCCACTCAAAAACGGGTGGCATGTCCCAAAGAGGAAGGTTAATGAGGTCCCAGGGAAGACGTTGCCGCTCTCAACGTCACAGTAGAGAAGGATCCTTCATCAGACAAAACATCTCTTAGATAAAAGGAGATGAAGGAATTGGGGGAACGCCAGTAGGCAGCCTTCATAATGTCAACGAGTGACACACCCTGAAAAAGAGCCCAGGAAGTACTAATGCCCCTAGTATCATGAGCACGGGGCTTAGCTCCCGAAATTAAAGCCTCAGGGCCGGCGGCCTGAATAGCTTCAACAAGCCATCTCGAGATGGACTCACGAGAGGCAGGGGAGAAGGGCTCACGGGTAATGACGAAGAGTTGATCATCCTTGCGGCAAGACTTGGTCCTATCCACGTACCATTTCAAGGCCCTCACAGGGCACCAGACCTTATCCTCGGGAACTGAGGAAAGATGTGACAAGGGGCGAAGAAAAATCTCAACCGGACCCGAAGAAGCCGACTGGTTCTTCGCAACAAACGAGGATTTAGGAATGAGTCGCACGCCTCCAGACTCCCAACGGATGTGTCCCGGGGTAAGGCAAAGGGCATGAAGAACACTTCTCCTTTGCCCAGAGGCTATGGCGACCAGGAAAAGCGTCTTTACTGTCAAGTGATGTAACGACGCTTTACCCAAAGGTTCGAAGGGTGGCTTAGCCAAACAATCCAAGACCTTGGGTAGACTCCAAGACGGAGTTAACTTGGGCGTTGAGGGACGCTTCAAGAAGAAGGACCGCGTCAACTTAGCCAAGAGAGGGGAGTTAGAAACCCCCGAACCATCAGCAAAGCCTACATGAATAGCGGCAATTGCTGAACGATAACCACGGATAGTCGAAATCGATCTACCCTTATCAAAGAGGGAGATCAGAAAGTCCGCTATAAGGCCAACCGGGGCTCGACGTGGTGAGACACCATGGTCTTCACACCAACTAAAGAAAGCCCCTAACCGAGAGTTGTAGAGATCCCTCGTGGAGTCTCTACAACTCTGCAAAACAAACTCGGCTGCCCTCTCAGAGAGTCCCGAGTTTCTTGCATCCTCCCCGACAACGGCCAGGCAGTCAAATGGAGAGCTGCCGGATGATGGTGGAGGATCCCCGAGAGGGGCTGCATTACCAAGTCCGATCTCAGCGGAAGAGGAAATGGTTGGCCGTCCAGGAGATTCAGAAGGTCTGGAAACCAAAACCTCCTGGGCCAGTGAGGAGCTATGAGTAAGACCCAAGCTTGATCCTCTCTGATCTTCCTGAGGACACGAGGAATCAGCTGAAAGGGAGGGAAGGCATACCCCCGCAGAGCCTGCCAGTTGAGGGAGAAGGCGTCTAGCGCCCACGCTTCCTGATCCTGGACCCGAGAGCAATATCTCGGCAGCTGATGATTGAAGGTCGACGCAAAAAGGTCGATCTCCAAGGGACCCCAGACCCTGAGAAGGAGGTGGAAAATCTCTGGATGGAGACTCCACTCCGAGGGGAGACACCTGCCTCGAGACAGGAAATCTGCGACTAGATTGTCCTGGCCAGGAATAAACGAGGCGACAGGAACAATGGTCATGGAATGACACCATCTCCACAGATGAGCCGCCATGGCATTCAGCGTGGAGGACCGGGTGCCGCCCTGACGGTTGATATAGGCAGCCACCGTGACATTGTCCGTAAGAACGAGCACTGTGTGCCCAACAAGGTGACACCTGAAATGATGAAGCGACAGAAGAACTGCCATCATTTCGAGGACATTGATATGGGGGATGGTGCTCAAGTGAGACCAGTCCCCCGACACCATCCTGCCTGCACAATGACCGCCCCAACCCAACAGGGAGGCGTCTGTCGATAGAGAAATCGACGGCAGCGGGGTGCGGAACGGCTTGCCTTGGGCAAGAAGGGAGAGTCCTTGCCCGGACGAAAATACCTGAGGAGATGCCTCTGAAAAGGTCTCATCAGAAGCCTGCAGTCTGGGAGAATATCGACCAGACTGGCCAGATAGCCCAAAAACTGAAGCCAGCGCCTGGCTCTGACTCTGCGGGCTACTCGTAACTCCCGGGCCGACGAGATGATCGTTTGGATTCTGTCCCGACTGGGACGAGCCAACTGATTCGGGATGTCTATCTCGGCACCCAGGAAAACCGGGACACGAGAGGGAGACAACTCCGATTTTTCCCAATTGATCAGGAACCCTAGATCTTGGGTCAAACGCACCAAGAGCTGGACCTGATCGGCTAACAGCGCCTCCGAGTTTGCAACTAGTAACCAATCGTCTAGGTAGACAAAAAGGCGGAGACCGCGACTTCTCAGAAACGCGGCCAAAACAGCCACCACTTGTGTAAATACACGAGGGGCTGGGCGCAAGCCGAACGGAAGGGCGCGAAACCGAAAGGTTTCGCCCCGAAAGGTGAAGCCTAGCAAGTCTCTCGACGCAAGGTGAATGGGAATATGAAAGTATGCGTCTTTGAGATCTAGGGAGACAGCCAGATCGTCTCGCCTGATTAGAGGCAGAATAGACGCCAGTGTCTCCATCCTGAAGTGAACAGCAGGAATAAACTGGTTGATTCTCTTCATATTCAGAATCATACGAAGTTTCCCCGAGCGCTTGGGGATAACGAAAATTGGGGAGAGACACAGATGATGGTGGTCTCTTACCCTCTCTATCGCCCCTTTCTCCAGCAGAGATGAAATTTCTGCGGCGGCGTGACGCCGTGCAGGGGCGGACATGGGCGGCGGACGGACACGAATAGCGCCATTTGGAATGGGCTCTAGCAGATCTACGAAGAAGCCGTCTCGCACTACGGAGAGCACGAAGGCGTCTTCGGTGATAGCCTCCCAAGCTGGGAGGAAGAACTGAATCCGTCCGCCGACCTCCACCACAGGACCTAGCGCTCGGGGCAAGACCTCAAAAGCCAGCCTTCTCCGAAGAGGAAGGCTTGGCCGAGACAATCTTGCGTACACCCCTGCCTCTGAAAGAACCCCGACCGCGTTGGCTGCCCCTAGAGGCAACCCTGGCGGAGGGAGCAGGGGCGGGAATAGTAACAGTCACACGACGCTGATTGGGCTTGCCAATCTGGGTCGAGACCTTGGACTTAGAGACAGGCTTCCGAAAATGCTTGGCCATATCTTCAGCCTGTTTACGACCGTCTATTTCCCTTTGGAAGACTTGGGCAAAATGCCCTCCAAACAAGAAGGGGGCCAGTAGAAGGCACGTCTTGCAAGAGAGACGGAATGTCCCGATCAAGAACGCCTAGGGCCGAGAGCGCCAGCTTACGGCGCTGGTCTGTAACAGCAACGGCCGCCGCCGATAACTGAGACCACTGAAGGCCCGCTAGGGTGAGAAGCAAATCATCTAAGACTGCAGAATCACCCTCCGAGACACCGAGTTCCCCCGACCTGGCTCGAAGATTAATCAACGAGCCTAAGTAGGCCGAAAGCCGCATGCCAGCCCTAATCTTATTAGAAAGGGAGGCTAAAGGCTTGTCCTGAGACTGGTAGGGCTTGGCCTTCAGCGATACATTAAGACGCTGGGCCACACCACGAAACTCCGGGGAAAAGGACTTAGCCGAGAAGAAGCCCTGGGCATCTTCAGGCTTGAAAGAGAAGGCTTGACCGACTCCGAACTTAGGCAAAGCCGACACATCCCGGGATGCAACTCTATCAAACTCCCCTTTGAAGTCCTCCGTAAGGGGGATGCCAGGGGGAGGACCCTGTTGTCTGAACAGCAACGAGGCCGGATTTCGGTCAGGCGGAGCCTGACAAAAAGACTCCGGCAAATACTTTTCCAGCAGGGCTTTAGCATCACAGGCTAACACCTGCAAGGCCTGCGGCTCCACCGCGGCCTGGGAAGTAGACGAAGTCGCAGCCGAAGCTTGCGACACAGAGTCACTATCGGGCTCAGTCTGAAAAGAAGACTGGTATGCCCACGGGTCCAACAGAGACTCCTCCCCAGGCGGGGCACCAAGTGCCGCCGGCGGAGGGGAAGGAGGAGCCACAACAGAAACCGAAGCCGGTATGATGTGACCAGGGTCGGGTTAGGAACGGAAACCGAACCATCCACCGACAATGGGCCAGACTCAGACGCCAAGCTAGGTGTGGGAGTGAGACTCCAGCCCTGCTGCTCAGCAAAAGCCCTCATCAGGCTCAAAAGCTCTGCCTGAGAAGACGAGTCCGTCGAAGATTTATCCTTCTTAGACTTCTTCTTTTTGGCCTTAGGCTTCTTGCTGGGAATAACATCGCCAGCAGTCGAGCCTCGCTTCCTAGCACGGGAGGAAACAGGCTGATGCGAAACATCAGAGCCTCCCGGCTGAACAGAAGCAGACACACCGTATGAAGGGGGTGCTGCCTCGGTCACACTCACACCATGCACAAGAGTGGTGGGTGAGATAGACGGATCACCAACGGGAGCGGGCAAACGTAGGGCGGCAGCGCCCATTTGCCCGCAAGCCCCGGACCCGGTCACACCAGGTGGCCGAGAGGACTTAGGGAGTGGCGAGGCAGAAGAGGTCAGGTTATGACCGAGGCCCAGCGGCTGTCGGGAGACAGCACTTGGGACCACCCGCCCCCCCAGTCGTGCCCTACAAGAGGAGGAAGACTGGGGCGGTATGCTGCTAGGCAGCCCCGTTGAGTTGTGACCGCGCAGCTGTCCCCCCGCCGAAACGGGAAGAGTCAGCTGGGCAGACCCAGCGGGTTTCCGCTTCACCGTCGCTATGGCAGTAAACATAGAGGTCGTGAGAGCAGAAGACTGTCCACAGACAGTGCCGGTACACGCCTGAGTGGAGCTCCCTATGGCAGTAGACATAGAGGAGGCAGCACAGACGGGAGGTCGAGTGGCCGTACCAGCAAGCGCCCAACTCGCAATCCCTAAACCAGTAGGAGAAGTGGAATTGAGAAGGGCGCTATCCTTACCTGTAGCTGTCCGCGCTGATCTGCCCGGCACAAACGTACCAGGCAGGGCAGACAACTTACCCGAGCGGGCGCTCGGGGAACCTTTCTTATCGGAAACTGACAAAAACGACCCCCCCGAAGGGATGGACGAACCAGGGAAGTCCGCCGAAACAACCGCTGTTGAATCGGAAGAAAGGAGAGGAGAGGAGCCCACGGGCCGCCAGGGCCTTGACAACTCATCCTCGGAAGACATAATAAACTGTAAGGAAAACAAAACACAATACTGAGAACTCCAAACCGCAGTCAAACTCAACAAAGGGATATGCACTAAACAAACAACACACCCAAAATGCCAAAAGGCACGCGGGCGAAGCCGCCCAAACAAAACACCGAAGTGAGTATGTGGGGCAAAGCTCCGTAAGAGGAAAAATGCTCGAAGAAATTAATCTAAAATTTCCTCAAAACGAAATAAAACGTGACTAAAGGAGCCGTCCTAATGTTACTTAAAAACAAAAGGAACGGGAATAGGAACACAAAGCGATCCAAACGCGCCAAAAAAGAGTAAAAACTCTGATAATTTTTAAGCGCAAAAGACTTAGCTGCAGACTCGAAGGCTGCGAGTAAGAAAGAGGAGTGTGCGCGCGCGTCTTGCAACGTGCACGGAGGAAGGCGATGTCCTGGGTGGGGGGATATGCACAATTTGTGACTTTTTGTACTCGAATGGCTTGCGTAGTCGGAGACTAGCATAATAGGTAGATACATTGATTTATTGTAGTAAATTAATCTTTTTCCCCATTTTTTTGAAAATTTCATTTATTTTCCATTAAAACTCAAATACAAAATACATGAATAAATATTGCAAAATTGGAAGGACCCCTAAAAAGCAAAACTTGTGAGGATGGGGCAATGTACAAAAATATAAACAAACAAGAATATAAACGTAATAAAACACAATAAAGCTAATCATAGCAGGCATACGCCCATTCATACACCACATATACATCAAACCCCATTCATTCACACACGAACCAAGCAACACATTTCAAGCAGAACATTATTAGAAAATGAGAAAAGAGAATGAGAGAAAGAAAAGAGAGGGGATGAGAGAGAGAGAGAGGGGGGGGGGGGAAGGAGAAAAAGACAGAACAGTGAATAGGAAGAAAGGAAAGATTAGAGAATGAAAACATAAAAGGGTGTAAAGAAGGTGTAAAGAATAGAGAGAGAGAGAGAGTATTGAAAGATGACAAGACTTCTACTCAGTGCATGCCATACGTTTAAAGAATAACTGTTTACATAATTATTTGAATCTTGTTAAAGCTAAACTGCTTTTAACATTGTTTGGTAAAGAATTCCAATCACCTTGGACACCTTGGAAACGTAAAGTATGTTGAGTTAACAAAGTGCGTACAAGAGGATAATGATACTTTGATTTATTTCTGGTTTCATACAAATGAAAAAAAAAAGAATTTGTTTTAAAAATGTCATTAAATAATGATGGGAGCTCTTGTTTATGGAAATTTCTTTACAAAAGAAAATAAATTCGTGTAACTATGGGTACTGCTCCCCCCCCCCCCCCCCCCCCCCCCCCCCGGTGTCGACCACTTGTTCAAACAATTTAGCATGATGAAATATACCGATATAAATAATCATCAACAGAGAAATTGTCTGACAAAGTTTGTAACCTCTTTCAATTAAATCCTACTATTCATAAATACGAAACCAGACATGCAAATCACATACGTGTACATCTACCCAAGCACAGAACTCTATTATTCCAACATAATATCCTGTACTCAGGACACAAGCTGTAGAACATTATCCCTGACACAATGCTCCGCATCTCTCGCTAGCTTCTCAAGAAGGATGAAAAAATATTTAACTTCATCTTACAAATAATAGGTTTAAGACACTTTAAATATTACTATCAAATTTTGTCCAGATGATCGATTCAGACACTGCATCCTGAATTCTTTCAGAACATGCAAATATTTCTTTCTTCATTAAAATACACATACCACGATATCCACCAAATTTTGAGCAAAAGACACTATTACTTTTCTGCATATTAGAAAATAATCCTTAAGACAAGATTGGGACAGATCAGGAAGGTCACATTTAGGTTCTAAAAGACAAATGACATCAAAAGTTTTGCGATAAAGATCCGAAACACCCAAGCTGAATTTACTGTTCGGTCCATTGGCATTGAGACTTGTAATTGTTTTAAATGGTTGTCGAATGACGAAAGAGGGTCTGAGAATTCCTAGTCTTAAAATTGACTTGTTGAATGATGGCATTTCTGTTCCCGGGCTTACCATGAGATACCGGATGAAATGTAGCCCAGATGCGCATTTCAGTGTGATCTCGGATAAAGACAAAGATCTTTATTACACTTTTTCGAGATGATTTGGTAGGGGGTCCATTTATCATTTTCCATCGTTACCGAAAAACGTGGCGTAATAATAATTCATGGAGGTAAGCCATGTGAAGAAAAAAAAGAAGAAAAAAAAAAAAAAAAAAAAAAAAAAAAAAAAGGTGAACGAAAACATCAATTTCATTAGCATGGTTTATTGAAGCACAAACATTTTACGTGACAAAGGTGTAAAGAACCAGAATAACATGACAAAAGATGCGTACTTGCAGGTTCTTTGTCCAAAAGGTTGCTGGTAATGGTGTAAACAAAAGGTGGTGCATGGCACAATAGGGATATCTACCTGCTCACAACAACAAAAAAAAGATGCATTTTAATATCCAAAAGGGAAAAGTAATGCAAGAAGACAAACGGTCTTTGTCAACTATTTCTGACAAGAGTGTCGGGTATTTTCTTTCTTTCTTTCTTTCTCTGCACAATTTTTAAAAATCTGTTAAGTGCACTGATTCTCAACAATGGAACTGTATTCTTCATTTTACTTTGGAATTTTAGACAAAGTAACTGCTGAGTACTTGTGGTGAAAAATGATTAAATTGCACCAACTTGTGTTAAATTACACGTAAATAAGATTTTCAATAGATTAAAGCTATAAACTGAATGTCACAAATATGATACCCTAGGGCCAGGCAAGAACAGCGACCTCATACAAGTCAACAAAACAAAAATTGTCTTATCCCAAACAAAGACACATTTTAACATTTTAAGCTCCTATTGATTCTACTTTTTAACTTACAATGGCAAACGATAGCAAATCATCGATCGTCCCAGTATTTCCTCTGTTATTACCCCTATCTACTATAAATTTATTGAATAAATACATCTTCACATTTTCTTTAAAATAGTGCCTTATATACACCTGATACAAGAGAAATGATCCGTTTACAATTAGGTATAATGACTGAATTTTTGATCGTTATTTCACAACGGTTATGATCTCACAATCGATGGTCAGTCTCGTCTATTTCAACGAGTTGGTCATGGACAACGTCGCTTGGGAGAGTAAAATCATTGATATTCAAAGAGTTACTGCTAATCTGAAATATAAACAACAACACAAAAATCAAAATCACCATCATCATTTCTATGGAAATTACATTGTCTTCATGAATACCTTTTACTACCATTAAGATTAAGACATCTTAAACATAACAAGAAAATAAAATGTAATTGCATTAAACGTAACTAATAGCAGTGCTTCGGCTTTGTTCAGTTGTTTCTTCAGATCAACATTCTCTTTCTGACTCCGCTCTCTGTCTTTTTTCTCTTGCTTTAAAATCATGCATGCAAAGCTGTATCTGTTAGAAAAAAAACAAACAACAACAACACTGAATAAAAACATGCGATGTAATGTTTAAAGTGAGTTTAAGACTTATTTGAATAATTGTTCATCCCTTTATAATGACTATTTTTCGACCTACATGATGTAAGATTTGAATTTTCAACATGTGATTGCTTACAATTCATACATCGTTTACACATCGAGTTTCTTTCAATACATTAAAAACAAAACAAAACAAAACAAAGTTTTTCTCCCAAACAACAAAGAAGGTGTCGTTACCTGTTGAGTGAATAATTCTGTTTGTTCAGCCATTTTCCTCTTGTAATGGGCCACTTCTTCAATAAGGTCTTCCACGCGCTTGCTCATGTGATACAAGTCTCTGTCTTTATCGACATCATGTCTTCTGCTTCCACCACCCCTTTTCGATGTGTCCAATAATTGTTTCTTCTCAGACTGTTTTAGCCTATGCTGCAGGATCTCATGCTCCCTCTGGATCCTGTCTAATTCGGCCTTGCGCTCGGCAGCACGCACTCTAGCGTCGGTCCACCTCAGCTCCATCTCCTCACTAATGTTCTCCTGTTCGGTGAGCTTTGCCTTTAGATGTTGAACATTCTTTGTCAATTCCTGCACTTTACCCTCTGATTCCTTCTGTTGAGACATGAGCTGAGCAATGACAATTTCTCTCTCTTTATTGTGTTTTTGCCGTCGACTGTTCATTTAATTTTACTTCTCTCAACTGTCCCAGGACATCTCCTTTATCTAGTCTGGGTTGATCTATTTTTCTATCGACAACTTCAGGACGAATCTCTGGCGATGCCCGCCATTTCCCAGCAAATTTAGCCATATCTTTGTCAAAGATACACACAATGTCGATTCTTTTGCAAAAATGGAGTCGGCCTACATGTACCTCCTCCAGGCTCCTTACACAGTTTAGTGCTAAATCATTGTGTAAGATAGTTTAATGCGCTTTCACTAAGTTCATATGAAGATATCAGCATGTCATACACATTACGAATTGCACAGTACAAAAAGACAAATAGGAATCATGTATCTTGCATGAAGATAAAGGAATGTGGACTGCCACCAATAGCAGATCGTTTGATGTTTTACAATATGTACATCAGTACATCTCCGCTTCCCTATAAGAAAACATTAATTTTGGTCATGAAAATTAAAGCCCATTAAATAAACTACATGTACCATTACTTTTTAAAGATAGTTTCTCTTGTCCAAACACAAGCACGGATCAGGATGACATCACATCCTTCCTAACATCCTCACCTTCTCATTGGTCGATCATACACACACACAACATAAATGTACCTCAACAGAAAGTCCAGGGACTGTTTCCCCAGGTCTGTGGCTTCCACCAGGAATCATTCTATAACAATAGAAGTCACCCGGATGGATTTCTGCCCCCCCCTCGTTTCATCGGAAGGATTCATTTCCGCTTCCTTTGTTTACCGGAAGTCACCTGAAGGATTAATTAACTAATTAACACCTCCTTTGTTTACCGGAAGTCACCGGAAGTAACCAATTAACACATCCCAAGGGGACCCATCATGCTGCTTATGGGTTAATGAGCAAACAGACTGCGAGTACATGACATTTAAGGTTCCCATGTGATTAACTTAGACATGACATATCTTATATTTGAAATCAAAATACCTCTCAGAAACAAAAAGTGAAACCGTGTTCTTTGGCGGCAAGCTATGTAATTTGCTCTTTGGCGGAATTTATCACTTTGGGCCTTCATCACACTTTCATATATTAGCAAGAAATTATATTACCATTCGTAAGACAAGTAATTTCAGGAGCCTCGCTTGATTTTACATGCGGGGAGGTATACCTGGAGGGAAATGATGGGGCCCGGTTGGCAACACTTTTGCTGGAATCATTGATGAGAGCTGGGAATGGGTGGTGCATCTGGGTTACATAAAAAACTTCCCCGTCTGATCGGGCATTCCTGACAGCTAGCAAGGGGGGCTTGTGGCAACGCAGAGAGGACATTCGTTTACGAGAGGGGGTTTCTAGCCGTGGGTTTAAACCCCTCTCTGGCTACACGCTTGGATTTCACATATTTTGATATTAAGGTTATGTATGGGGTGCAGATTACATTTATTCACATGATTCCTCATTTTTTCAGAATAGATTCCAGCACTACTTCTGTAATTGGTTTGGATACTCAAATCTGTGTGTAATACAATTATAATATTGGTGTGAATTCATGTACCGCCATGGTAAAATGATACATGTAGAAATGACTGTAACCAATGTTAAATAAAAGCCACGAAAAATGCACGATTCGAACGGTTTGTTGATTTCTCATTTATCAGCTGTGAATAACTTGAGTTCGCTTTGAACATACATTTAACGTAGACAGTTTAAGTTATGACTAGAAATTCCTGCATGAGGATAACCTTTTATGATGCAAGAATAACGTCTACATAATTAAATGTCCTATAGTATATACCAAGGGAGACGCCTATTCAAACTAAATAACAAAACAAAAAAAAAAAAAAAAAACACACCCCCAAATCCTTAGCGTAATACCGTATTTTCCGGTGTAAAGGCCGCGGTATTTTCACCCAAAATACGATTGCAAAGCCTAGGTGCGGCCTATAAGCAACAGCAGACAAAAACAAACTGCTTCTAAAACCCTGGTCTAAACCACACGTATTGGAATTGACGGGAGAGTTAGATCTACAGTGAGCCTGTGCTCTATCTCTATCGATGTAATTATCTTTCAAGTATTGAAACATTTTCATTCATAAATGGGTAATTCCAGCGTGACAGACGGGACATCCAACCCTCACATTTTTATGTTTTTACTTGATATTTCATATTTTATTTAAAAGTGATGCTTAATTTGATGTAGAGATGTGATCTATAGGTTTGGTCAACAAAATGGGGGGAAATTTTTTTTTCAAGCCCCGCCCACAAATTGTGGGTGGGGCTTCAAGTTCAGCGTGACAGACGGGACATGAATTTACCAAGCCATTTCTGCTTCGATACTTTTCGACTAAGCTCTCCTCACTGGAAAATCTTGAAACAAAATATGTGTATTCATGTTATCACTTGTTGGTACCTTTTTGAAACCTGCTAGTATACATTTGAAATTTCATCTTACTTTTGGAGGAAAATGCCAAAAAGTGAGCGTGACAGACGGGACACATTGAGATTGTACACAAAATAGAATTTTTAAAGACAATCAAATTTCCAGCATTAAATACCTTATTCTCATGTTCTAAAGGGGTTAAAGGGTCATCTTTAATATCATGAAACATAATAGCAAAAGGATTTTAATTTTCATCCATCGGAAAATTTTCATGTAGTCCCATCCATACATATTTTTGCTGTAGATGCCAAACGTGACAGACGGGACATTACTTTATGAATCATAATTATCTTCATAAAATTAAAATTCCGCCAAGTTAGCAGTAGAAATGAATTTCCCCCCTACCAAACAGCAAGACTGCAAAATTTTATTCAAAAACAATGGTCTAATTTATTGCAAATGCAAAAAGTATCTTAAAAAACGTGACAGACGGGACAAAAATCCATTTGACCTTTGGCCTCCATTAAATCAGAAGAATATTAATATTTTAAAAAATTTTGTATATAGACATAAAATTCCCCTTAGTCCTAACTAGATTTGGTTATCTTTATTATAACAGATGAAATTTCTAAAAATGACTGAATATATAATTAACCATATTTTACCATAAAAATGTGTAATTTCAATTTTGGGTTAAAAAATGGCCATTTTGGGTCAAAATATTCAAAAAATTAAAAAAACTGAATATTGTTCCATAAAGTTCAAATCATGCATATTCAAGTGACATAGAAGGAAAATGTTCAAAATAAACTTTGTTTTTCACCAAAAGTGGACATTTTCATGGAATTTATTACATATATCTTTCAGGAATAATAACTAAATATCTCATTAATATAATTACAAGCACGGCCTAGTATGGTCTTCCGAGGTTGACAAAGCACTCCTACGAGCTCGAGTAACGTGCTGAAATCAGCCTCGAAAAATACCCGAATTTTCTTCCCAGGGCGATTTATGGTAGTATCAAAGAGGCATAAGTGTTTTCTGAACTATGAGCTAAGTATTGTAATGGACGTTACAGCACTACATAGGCGCTCTATAAGTTTTAATTTGTCTTTTGGGAGCACCCCTCGTATGTGTAGAGATTGATAGCACCCTTTCACCTCCGCGCTATTCTGGCGCGGTCGTATCCTCGCAGGATCCTTCGCGGAGATGTGTGTATTTTGTATGGAGAACGGACAGTTATCGCAGTGGATTTCGATAGCACACGTGGCTTGCGCGTTATCCTACATGTACATTGTAGGTCATGGTAAAGATCTTAAACACTCCCCCTATTTTTATGTAATGGAAGTGGCCTCATGAGGAAGGGCGCGCTTCCCCTGGCCGTTACATCGGACCTGGTACAAAATCGAAAGAGTGTCCTATCTTCCCTTTTACGATCTTTGGTCATGGCAAGGACATGTTTCAGCTTGCAAATCGTTGTGACAACGTTTTCAATTACGTCTTCGAAACCATCATGCTGTATATGTATTTTCTGTCTTTGGAAATCACTTAGGGAACTTTTGATGGGAAACTGTGCACGTACCGTAATACTAGTCTACAAAGATGTACGTGTTTGAGAGCAGTATGCTTCGTCAGTTTCTCTTTCTCTTTTAAAATTCTTAATGACATAAAAGCAAAGACATCTAGAAATAATCGTCTACAAAAAGTCAATACAATAAAAAGTTTGGCCATTGTTTTTTCGTTGTAGATCTATGATTTTTTGGGGGCAACATTTCTTATGCTTCTGATTTTTCCCCATATTTTTTTCCCCCAAAAATTTGTCAAAGTTGGGGTGCGGCCCTTGTGGCGGTGAGGCCTTTAAGCCCGAAAAAATGGTATATTAGTTGATACTCGTCCATTTGACCCTTGAAAACAACCAATGGCGAACCTAGAAAAGTTCCTTCCGTTGAAGTTTTTTTGTTTGATTTGTAATTGTAAGTGGTCACAGAACAATTTCACCTTTGTTGCCTAAGGGGCAACCTTGAGCAATTTGCATAATTTGCATATCAAAATCCAATGTGTTGTTCATCTTATGCAATACAACATGTGATAAAACGAATGGAGGTTATACCAGGAAAAAATTGTATTTCATCACAGGTTTAATTGAACAAGATTAACCACAGTGTGAGCGTTTGGTGCAGTGCACACATTGTGCAAGAGTTTTCTTGGGCTATTTAATACGCCTATACATATGGCCATTTGTATCTATGCAAATTACGCAAAATGCTCAAAGTCTTTTGGGGCAACAAAGCTGAAAATTGTTTGGAGACAACATGGGATCACAAATCCAAAAACAAATTTCAACGGAAAGAACTTTTCTAGGTTCATATTTAAGACGACTGTATGCACTGCCCTGAGAGATTCCAGTCAATCTACGCGACTACACGGTCAAGGTAACTGTAATAGTCCAATTTCCTGAAGGGTATATCCCCAATGGAAATGGGACTATTTTCAGTGGGTGAGATCCCACAAATGTAGCTGGAGTCTCTAATGATTAGTGTTTAAATTCTGCGGGAAAAGAGAGGAAAAATTGTTTTAAGTAATCAAAAAGCAAGGTCACAAAATGGCATCATTTTCAGCCAGCAAGAGAAATCACAAGGGCGCCTCAGCCATTGTGTTGCGGAGTGGGCCGAGTGCATAACATGGCTGATATCTGCTATCCTGTCACTTGGCCGGCGTCACAAAATGTGATCTCTGCAAACCATCAGTTAGAAAACAGTAAAAATTATCCTTCTCGGAAATATGAGAAATAATAATGGCGTTGATCTTCTAGAAAAAAATGTTTGATCATGTCACCACGGCTCCTGACCAATGCATGTACAAGAAGAGAGGCTATCCCTCACTGCAATCACCTCAGTTTAGGCCAGTGTGCTTCTCATCACACGATGCACATGAACCAATCAATATCTATCGCACAAATTATGTTTGGTAACGGTTATGATGCTTTCTACCCCGTCTCACCTTTTGGTAATGTGATCACACGAGTGACATCGCCGCTTCTTGTCCTGTCATCACCATGCCCAAAGACAGTGTACAAAGATATGGTGTACTGTGCATCTAATGGTTGAAGACTGATGACCTCTTGTGTGGAGTCCCTGGACAGATGTCGAACCTCATTGTACGGTGTCCAGCAAAGTTCATACTGTCCTATGTTGGATGTCACAGGGTTCCAGCCTAGCATAATTTCATGGCCCAACACTGACGAGAAGGACAGATTCTTTGGGGACTCAGGCACTGAGGGAAAGACCCGAAACGGTTTGTTTACTCTTCGTTTCATCACACGTTTTGTACAAACACTATTTATACATGTAATTGGGTACATTCAGTACAATTAATTACAAGTAAACACTTCAGTGCAAATTAGATTCATGAAATACATGAAACAGATTTATATGAAATGCATGGAATACATAAAATACACTCGTGGTCATAAAGATGGAATAAAATATTTTTGACATGATTCCATAGTTTCTTTGGTATTTGACAGTCTACGTGTAAACAAAAAGGTAATTGAGTGATTACATAACGTTGTCCATTACACAGGTGATATGATAACATTGCAAAATATGTATTACGTAATAAATTTCTTTTGTTAGGGACTATAAAAGCCCATGCATGTGATATTCTGTCCCTTTCACTGATTCAGTTCCTTGTACTGTTTACAAGAAAAATCGGTAGAGACGTTCCTTGGGCTATGCTTGGTCCAACAGAACCAGCAGTATGAGAGAGTGGTAGTACTGCAGCAGGAGGGCTACAAACAGAATGATATCGCAGATGTCATCGGGATATTACAGAGTACAGTGTGTAAGATCCTGAAATGTCAACATGAGACGGGGAATGTGCGGCCACGGAAACCTCCATGATGTCCAAGATTAACCACGAGATGATCGCCAACTGTTGAATCTCTGTTGCAGAAACTGGGGAATGCCGACGAGTCACTTTTGTCAATTGTGGAGGAGACATCATGGGATCGTTTCCCGGTCAACCATTAATCGGAGACGGTTGACTAAATCTCCACACCTGGCTGTTCGCCACAGAGTTGCCCGCCTTCTTGGGCTAGGGAGCACAGAAGGCTTCATCCTGGAAAGTGGCGACATGTTGTCTTCACAGACGCTACATACTTGACCGTACAGATGGGAGACAACAATTTCGTCCATTACCCAGGGAGAACCTTTGTGATGACTGCATCCACACAGGGGCATTGCTAGAGCATTTTGAATAGGGGGGGGGGGTGACACCCAAATTTGCCAACAAAAATGCTGCATCCTAATCTCCTCCCACAATTAATAATAAAAGATAATTGCAGATGTAGAGATCTTGATCATACAGGCCCATTTTCGCAAGTAAGGGGCTGAAGTCTTTTGGGGCAGCCCGAATATCAAATTTTCAATTTCTGAATTTTTGCAAGCGAGCAAATTTTAAGAAAAGTTTTTGTAGTGAAAATGTACAGAAGTTACATAATTATCAGGGAACCTCGCTGCCCAACATGTGAATATTCTGGCACCTCATTGCCAAATATGAAGTGGTGGTTGCCCTAATATTGGAACTTTGAAAATCCTCGGGGGGGGGGGGGGGGAACGGTGCTGCATCCCATTGCTGAAGGGGACGCCTTTTGCCTGAATATCAACTTTTCAATTTCTAAATGTTTGCGAGCGAGCGAAATTTAAAAAAAAGTTTTTGTAGTGAAAATGTACAGAAGTTACAAACAGAAGTTACATAATTATCTGGGAACCTCGCTGTCCAAATATGTGGATATTCTTGCAAGTTTTTCCTTCTTTTTCTTTTCTTCCCTTTTCTTTATTTTTTCCCCCTTTTCTTTCTCATTTTTTTCCTTCTCCTTTCTCTTTTCTCCTTTTCCTTTTCTCTCTTCTCTTTCCTCTCCCTTTTTCCCCCCTCCTTTTTTTTGCAGAGGTGGCGCATTTGCCGATAACAATTTTGAGGGGGGGGGGGGGGGGGTGTGACACCCCCACACTCCCTTCTAGTGATGCCCCTACATCCACGAGACAACTCCAGGTGATGGCGGCTCAGTGATGATAGGGGCCGGCATCCATTATGGCTGAAAAACGCCACTGGTGGTTCCGGAGGAAAAGTCAATCCCGTTGTGTTCCGTGATATCTTGGAGTATCACTGCCACATGCAAGATGAGTGTAAGGACACAATTTCCGACTGCAAGACACAAGGCTAGAACCACAGAGGGCCGCAGCAGTAAGGAAACCCCTTGAGGCAACAATGATATTTTTCTGTTAGTGCTACATGGTTTTAGTAAGGTGTAATGTCTTTGAAACAACATACATGGTCACAAACTTTGTCAAAAAGTTGAAAAAAGTGCCAATTTTAATGTAAAACAATGATTTTGAACCTCTCAGGGTGGTGCCAATTTATGGATTTTAAAAGCTTATTCTATTTTTTAAAATTCCTGGCATCAAACGCAATATGGTCATGCAACAAAAACGGACACAGTGTGTACACATATATTTGCTCTTTCTACTCATGCATCTGATATATTTTTTAGAGCTCTGAATCAAGAGTTATTGAGCCAAACCACAAACTGTGGTCAATTGTCTCGAAAGGGTTAATTTACTGTCTATTGTTGTCATTGTCGTTTTACGCTCAAGACACCAAATGATCAGGACTGATAATTAACAAAAGCCACTGTCAAATGTGCATAAGAGACAGAATCATAAAGTATAGTGGTTATATGCACCATAAATGCCATTGTTAATTTAGATTGAAATAATGATGCTATGAAAATTTGTTGAAAAAAAATTATTCCACCTTTACGACCAAGTATGCAAAGTGTGTAATATAGGATCATTGCAGCAATAATATATTTACAGCTGCAGGTAGAATTTCCCCTGTAATTGTAAAGCTGGGATTTTATGAAAAAAAAAAAAAGATTATTATTTTATATTGTACGTATGGGCCTAAGTATTAGACACCACTTTCATGTTTTCAGAATTCATTTCAACTCAGCTACAAATTAATGTTCTTATAAGATTAATGAATCCTAAAGGGCTAGGGCTATGCAGATAAAGCATTACCGAAGTTGTTCATATTAGTTCAAATGATGTTTTGAGTTTCATGTTTCAGTTTTACTAACTTCTATTGGAAAGAGATTTCTTCTAATGATTTTAGCTCACACATCATACTTTACACACGAACCTGTCGTCACTGATACAGTAGATTGCTGGATTAGTTCCCCTCCGTCCAATTCCACCAGCAGTGCTATTGTGTATTGAGTCCCAGGCAGGAGCCCCTCAAATAATGCCTTGTGTTCCTGGTTGATACCATGTTGCTGGGTTTGTCGCGTTAGACCGTTAAGAAGGTAGACCAGATAGTACTTGAAGTTACCAGTGACTGCACCCCAGAGCATCTCAATGGATGTAGAAGTTTTTTCATTCAAGAATATTACACCAGCTGTCAGGGAAGCTAATAAACACAAAAATGTTGATACAAACCAGCATCTTAAAGGAGAATGAAAGCCTGGGAAAAAATAAATTTAATGAAAAGAGAGGATAGAGAGAAGCAATTTAGAAAAAAAAGTTCCATCAAAATCGGTTATGAAATGAGAAAGTTATGAAAGTTTGAAAAGTCTCAATTTATTTTCTATGGCGATCATCAAATTGGTAATGTTGCTTCAAAGAGACAGGTTTAGTAGTACAACTCTCCATATGTTTTGTACACAAAATGTCATATTTTCCCCATTATCTCTCAAGGTGCAGCTAGTCTCCTTCTTAGCTCAAGATATGTGACCCATCATGTCAAAATGAGACAGAAGTCGCATTTTTTGAAATTTCACTTTATTATTGATTATTATTCTCCCTTTCATAAGCTTTAATTTGGTATATAGTTCAACTCTCGAGAGTGAGTATTAGTGGAGATAATAGCTTTTGAAACTCGAGTATAGTAGGACTCTGGAAAAATGATTCTACGAGAAAAACACTTCCAAAGTTTGACTTCCGTTTTGCCGACATGCAGCATTTTCTGTTTTCAATGTCAACTAGACTTTGGGGAAAGTCCTTAGCAACCGTTTATTAATTTGAATAAAAACTAATCCTTATGTTTCTTTAGGATCTCTTTTCATGAAAACATGAATTTTAATTCATTTAAGCCATGAATTCTAACTCTTTAAGGGGTAGCAAATAAAGTAGTTCCACGGCACTGAAAAAGCTTCTTGCATCGACTTCGTGCATTTTTCGTTGAGCCGTTCCTGTGCCGGTATGCTCTTGTTTATTTTCTCCACAATGGGTTAAATAACATTGCTATAGATCTAGTCAAAAGGTCTGAAAGTTTGTCATTTTGTGTGGGGAATTATATAAAATTATATAGATTATAGTTCAAACTTTAAGAGGTTTTCATTTCATTTTATTTTTTTCAAATTTAATCATCAACCTTGATTTCTTCCAGTCACTTGCTTTCTTTTTCAAAGCTTGGATTCAATTGTCGCAAAGTATGTTCATGTTCAACAGTGGGATGAAGATAAAGTGCTTCTGAGCGCCGCTCTATAACTACAGCTTTAAAAAATAATAATAACTACTTTTTGTAAAATTAACACCCTGACAATTCTCTCTCTCCTTCTAAATCACACACCTGTATCATAATTTCCACAGTTCTTCTTAATTCTGTTTTGAAAGCCAATTTTCTTTTCTGTTCGCTCTTTACTTTTTTACCAGATTAAACAACGATGGCTTAAAATAGCTTCATAATAAAGATATCTTTTTACCCTGCCCTATTTCATTCTACCTTTTGAAAAATGTATACAATCTACTGGTTTCTAACAGCTAAATTTCTTTTCTTTTCGCCATGTTAAAGAGTTATAAAATCCGCCCCTTTCAAAGAACAAGGATTAAGTCACCTGATCGAGACGATTATTGATTTTTTTTTCTCCCTTGTTGTCCTTCTAAATCACACGCTTGTTTCATAATCTCGACACAGGTCCTTTTCTGTGTGGTTAAAAAGCTAAATTTCTTTCCTTTTCGGCTTTTAAACAAATTAGAGAATGGGCCGCTTATCATGCTTATTAATCATCATTTTAAACAGCGAGATGAAGATAAACTTAACTTTCTTTTATTTTTGGCTTTTAAAATTGTTACAGAATGTACCCCTTATTATTATCGTGTAAAAAGTGTCGTTGTTTGAAAGTCATCTTTTCACTCCACGCTAGTTAACTCGATCGTAGCACAGGACAATTACAAAGGTATTTGTTGCAAATTCTGTTACAGAGATCACGTGACTGCGAACATCCAATGAACAAAGCCCCACGTAGCTAGGGGCGGGGCCTAGCAGATGGCTTTCTTTTCGCGCTGGCATGCGACAGCTGTAAAAAAAAATAGACAAGTTGATCAAAAAAAAATACTCGTAGAAAAATTGCCTTTTCTAGCCTTTCCCGTTATATTTAGGACTCAGTTTTTTTTACAGAGCATTCATGAAATATTGAGGATTCAAATCATTGAAGAAAAAAAAATTGAAGAAAATTAAAGTTTTTCAAAATTTGCCCAATTTTCTCAGGTTCTAGCCCAGCGACTTCTGTCTCATTTTGTCGTGATGGGTCACATATATCATCAGATATATCAAATGTATTTGACACAAATATTATGTTGATTTCACAAAAAGACAAGCAGCATCTTTACAGATAATTGGGAAAATATGAAATTTTGTGTATAAAACATAGTGAGAGTTGTACTTACTAAACGTGCCATTTTGAAGCAACATTGCCAATTTGAGGATCGCCATAGAAAGCAAATTGAGACTTTTTAAACTTTTATAACTTTTTCATTTCGTAACCGATTTTGATGGAACTTTTTTATAAATTGTTTCTCTTTATTCTCTCTTTTCATTAAAATTGATATTTCCCCAGGGTTTCATTCTCCTTTAAGTTTGTCAACAAACGAGCATCAGTGGTTTCTATGATATTGCAAATTATTTTAGACTTTCTTATTTTCCCTTTCTAGTGCAGAAGGAACTGACAATGAATTCACCATATCAATGGATAAAATTGTCATATTACATAACTTGTTAACAAATGCTACATGTATTTTGTTCAATTAAAAAAAGTTATTCAGAATCCTCTGTGTGTAAATATAATGGGATGAGACATTTGAATGCACACAGACACATATTTTTTCTAGTGTATCGTTAACTTCATGTTTTCACAGAGTGACTGTTGAGGACGAATGGTTCTAATAAATTTCTTACGAACATGTTCACATTTCCACCTTGATACTGTATGAATGAAGGTTTTTTTTTTTTTACCAAGAGAAACATTTATGCTTGTTGCAGCACTACTTGTTTCTCCAGAAATAGCCTTCACTTTGACCATGTACATGCTTCCTGGAATGAGGTCTGTTACAGTAACTTCTGGGCAAGCTTCTGTTGGAATTTTGAAACTACTTGAACTTCTACCGCCAGTGTATAAATTGGTTTGTTGGGTGGAGACATCCACAACAAAATAATCTACCACTCCCAAAGGGTCTGCTGTGATCCTAACATGGACTGACGTAGGAGATATTTTCCTTACTTCAGCAGATGGTGCTAATGGAGCTGTAATAAAAAAGGAAAGATAGTATTTGGAAAAGTTAAAGATGTACCTTGTAGTTATAGCGTAAACCAAGTGGAATAGTCCTTGTTTTACATATGAAGACTCTAGGCCTGACATTGGTCAAAAAGGTGGACATAAATTGTGCTAATATTGACTGTAACATAACAATTGGCAGGCAATAGCGAAAAATGTCACCTTGGCAATAGCTTTTATAGTGCATATTGTACAAGGATGATGTAAGTGCACAAAATGGTAATAATGGATACGTACAGTGTACAACAAGATTTTAAAGAAAACTGACCTTTTCAAAGAGTCACACAAGGGATGTGGCATATGAAACAAATATGATACTGAGACTACAATATGGCCTTGAAATTTGTTTCAGGGAATAGCAGTTTCGAAGACACTCAAAGCAATTCATACTTGTATACTGATGCCTTTGATTGTATTGATGCACTCAAACTACGTTTTCACCAAATCAGGATCCTGGCCAATGATTTTGAATTCAAGTTAAGAAGAATTCATAGAAGTTAAAAATAAGAACTATCAACATATCTTTTCATTTTTTAACTGTCATAAATCTTACCTAGTAGGTATGTTGCCTCCGCTAAGCCAGTAACTGTCGTCTCATTAGAAGAAAGACGGAAGTTGTATGGCTGTCCAGGAATGGTATCATTTAATAGCTCTAGATATCTCTCTTTTGTTATGAAGAGGCCAAGCGACATGCTATTTAGGATTCTCTCTAGAAAGTAGTGTCCAGCTTCGATTGCATTCTCCCAAGATATTCGTAGGCCAAATCCACTGATTGGCTCGAATGTCAAGAGCTCTAGATCTGTAAAAATGATTAAAATGATACAACTTATTGGATACACTAATATACCTCAGTATCTTCAAGAATCCTCTAGTCATTGGCTGTTGTGCAGTATCCAAGCAACATGTTATTTTTAAACAAATATCATAACACCACAAACAAATAAAATTTATTTAAATGTAAGCTTTACCAGTAGATGCAGTCGTTTCAGTGGAAGCACTTGTAGTAGAGCCTTTCTTGGTATATATCTGAATCTTGTACTTGGTGCCAGCAGTTAGAAAATGCTTGGAGATGGTACGGTTACCCTCTCGAGGGACGTTTTGCAGAAAGGCTGCTTTGGAACCCGCCATAAAGAAAAAAATGCGGTACCAATCAAAGTTACCATCTGACCTTTCCCAGGAAAAGGTAATGCTCGTTTGTGTGGTGGTAAGGATATGTATGATACCTGGTGTCGGTGGGTCTTCGGAGAATAAGTAGAAGAAAAAGAAAAAGAAGTCCAGGCTTAGTTTGAAATATGTTAGATTGAAGCCGAATATTCAGATTCTGATTTACTTTCTCATTCAATATCATAATGTTTGTGCCATGTTCGATTACGGTACTATTTTCTTAATATCAATGCCACTTGAAGCTGTTTTACAGTAAAACAGCTTCAAGTGGCATTGATTTATAAAAAAGTTATATTTCTGATGATATAGATCTAGGCCTAATCCTGATTAATTTTTTTTTTATTATCTATATCATCAGAAAAATCACTTTGTCGAAAATTGCGAGTCTAATAGTTTGTTGGCACGTTCACTTGGATTGCCCCCCTCGAACACAAAAAGGCTGGCCACGCCAATAAACTAATTATTACATAGCTGTCAAAACCCCTTTTGGAATGAAATTAAACTACATTGTAATAGGCCTGTTTACAAATGTATTCAAACAAGTATGCAAATCCCCTGCATGTGCCATGAAGGACGAGACTCTCCAAGCATAGCAGCCTGTTGTTTGTGTGTACGTGTAATGTCTATGGGAAAGTATGAATCTCCGAGCTTTTCTGTTTTATATCTTAGTTTATTTGTCTTTATATCAGATACAAACTAGAATATCACTGAAGGTGATTAATACCCCTGCTCCAATGTGTGTGCCAAATTTCCTGAGCATTGCTCGAAAAATGAGGAAGTGGTTTGATGTGCAATATTTTCCTGTTTTATTGCCATATGTCGTTACCATGGTAACGCAGTTTGCCACACACTGAAACAATATGTCTTGCACATCTTTACCACAAGACCAAGGTATGTGCCAAATTTCAAGAGCATTGCTAGAAAAATGAGGAAGTAGTTCGATGCGCAAGATTTCAACCTGATTTATTGCCATAATATGCTGTTACCATGGCAATGCATTCTGACACATTCAAAAAATATGTCTTGCACATCTCCATCCCAAGACAAATGTGTGTGCCAAATTTCATGAGCATTGCTCGAAAAATGAGGAAGTAGTTCGATGTGCAAGATTTCAACAGACTTATTGCCATAATATGCTGTTACCATGGCAACAGAGTTTCCGTCACATTCAAAAAATATGTCTTGCACATCTTCATCCCAAGACCAATGTGTGTGGCGAATTTACCGAGCATTGCTTGATAAATGAGGAAGTAGTTCGATGTGCAAGATTTCAACCTGATTTATTGCCATAATATGCCGTTACCATGGCAACGGAGTTTACGACATATTCAAAGAATGCCTTGCACATCTCCATCCCAAGACCAATGTGTGTGGGGAATTTACCGAGCATTGCTTAATAAATGAGGAAGTAGTTTGATGTGCAAGATTTCAACCTGATTTATTGCCATAATATTCCGTTACCATGGCAACGGAGTTTCCGACACATTCAAAAAACATGTCTTGCACATCTCCATCCCAAGACCAATGTGTGTGCCAAATTTCATGAGCATTGCTCAAAAAATGAGGAAGTAGTTCGATGCGCAATGCAAGATTTGCAACGGACTGACTGCTCGCCCGACCTCCCGACCACCCGACCACACGCTGATTCCTATATACCCCCCTTTAAAGGCCATATATTGAGAAAAGAAGTGGTATGCGTTTTTATTTGGTAATATTAAAATCTGTGTATCAAAGAAAACAATCCTTTTTAAATTTTTCAAATAGCCCAACTAGAAAGTGCAATTTTTAAAAAATAAAAATCACTTTTTTGAGGGTTTGAAATTGTCTCGCAGTCCAATTTCGACAAAATCCTAGCTTGTTTACTTTTCTATGCAAATTAGCACTGACCTCATTGGGTAGAGTTGTATGACCTCCGCGGTACTGCTGCACAACACAGCATGGACTGCCAACCGCGAGTGAAGAGAAACTTTGGTCGACATGATTTTTATACTTCAAAATTATGTTTCAAAATCCATCAGTTTTGTTAAATATGATATGAAAACTAGTTTACAACATTTTATTCCAACAAGCAACCATTTTTCAAACAGTTCGCACAAGTTTACATGCACAAAAACTTTAAAAAGTCGGAGCCGACTTGCTTTCCAACTGGGCCATCATCAAGATTGGATATTCTCATACATACACACACGCGCCGCCGATACGAACATTTTGTACTCACAATTATTTATGGTTTATATCTCAAAATTTGATGAAGAACTATATGATTAAATGTCTACAGATACATGTATTAGATCTTTTGATACTCAAAACCATGGGTCAAAAAGAAATCACATCGCAGGCAATCATACCCAGTAGTCAGACCCGTACACATGGTAGGCTACATGTGCAACCACGCAGTGAAACCCCGTAGGGCTCCGCTTGAGAACTGGGCTAGATCTGATACACTACCGTGGAAGAAAAAGAACAGAGCAGTGAAATATCTGGTGAAACACTTAATAAAGGTTGGTTTTAACTTGTCACTTGACATTTTTTGGAAAAAACGATACTATGACTTCGAACCGAGTCCACAAAATCAGCACAAAAGAAAGCGACTCTCGCTGATCTTGTGTTTTTACACACGCAGGCCTGTGAATGGGGTTTCACAAAAAGAGCAGAAAAAAGCTGAAAGTTTTTGCCGCCATGATTCTACCTATTATCATACAATATGACCACAAGCCAGCAAATTCTATTGCCACAACACACACAAATCACATAATTGTACACACAGACATTGTCACTCACCACAAGAAAGTCCCATAGTCACCTCTAAAAAGCCTAATTCCACCGTCAAAAATGCGGAATCGGCGCCATATTTCCAAAGCTTAAGAAATGCTAAGAAACAGGTTTGCCGAAAAAGCGTTAAAAATCAAGAAATCAGCGGTTTTGTGGCGAGTTTTTTTGCTTATCACAAGCTACGAGTATGATGGTGTCGGCAAAAAACAAATGAAAATCGAAAACTTCATGTACAAAGTTGAATGCAAGTCCCGACATGCCTTCATTCGACCTTTTTTTGTCCTCTTTTTGAAGCTAAGTTGTTTGTTTGTTTGTTTTTTCACTTCACTTTCTACTTCGTGGAATAATAAAAGTGGAATGAATTTCAACAGCGCTTTAATAAATTGGTCTTCGTTTTATGATCATCCTTATTTTTTCACGCTAAATAGCCAGTTTTAATTATTGTCACCCGTTAACATTAAATCGCTCTTGACACAGTCACTGTTTTCGTGGATTTTGTTCTCTTTTTGAAAGCCAACTGTTTTCTTCTCTTCACATCTAACTCTTTTCAGGCTAAACAGAGAGTGGAACACAAGTTGGAACAGCGCTATGATATAAAAAGATCTTTTGTTTGACGCAATATCTGCACTCTATTAGTAAATTTCAGCTTTCTTAAAATAATCTGCTGCTTTCTTAAAAGAGTTCCTTAGTTACCTAGTACATGTCCAGACGATTCTTTTATTTTGATCTCTTTTTCAAATTACTACGCTTTCTATGACATGGAATGGTGGAATTAGTAGCCCTATAAACAGCACGATAATCAATTAGATCTTTTTTCTTTTATTTCATTTTTTGCTTTACACGTATTTTCATCAGGTACAGAAGATTATCTCCTCTTTATAAAATCAATTTGCTTTAATATAGAAGAGAAAAAGAAAGCTTGTTTTCTTTTCATGACATGAGTGTATAATTGCAAATGATAAAGAGATTGGACTTTCGGATTCTTCAGTTAAAATTTCCAAACCATTGACATTTTTTTAGGATAGCCGAATGACTTCTGTCTCACAAAAAAACATAACTATATATCTATTTCTTAAACAAAGAGTAACTCTTGGAGGGGATGGATGTCAGAATAGGAAGGGCACCATTAACTTTCGAAAGTGGGTTTTCTTCACCAAGAATTGGCATTTAATCGGTGAAATAAAACACCTGTCTGCCTAAATAATAGCCCCCTCACACCTGACCGAACTATTGTCAAATTTTATCAACGAACGGTAAGCGAAGGATAAATATGACATGCGAAGGATATCGATTTTTCAGTTCACCTCTTTGAGTAAATTGCAGGCGAAGGCGAGCGAAGGGTTGATATAACCCAATAAGACAAACGAACAGTGAGCAATGGTTTGATATGGCGTGCGTTTAGAAACGAAGACGAGGGAATAGATCGGGCGTTCTTGTACGTTACGGCCAGAGAAGTCATCCACGCAACATGCCTACAGTGAAAGGAAGAGGCAAAGGCAGAGGGAAGGCACGAAAGACTGCATCAGAACTCGCCAAATTATTCGTCTGGTCATTCGCTCGCATTCGCAATCCATAGTTTGTCTTAGTATCTCTTAGCCTTGTCTTCGTGTATGTATAGCTATTAAAATTTAGTAAAAGTTAGTATTGGTTTCCCTTCGCATAGAAGATGGCAAGCGAAAATCCGTTTTGTCATAGTATCTTCGTTTCCATGCGCAACTCATATTTTGTCATTGTGTTGCTTCGTTAAGGGTTCTTTCGAGATCGGTCCACTTTGGCAAAAGCGCGATAAGGGACTATGCGCGACAATAACACACGAACGATAAACGAACAATTACCACAGACTAAACAAGAGATGCGAATTCAAACAGATGACCAACGATTTTTCAATTCGTCGGGAAATTTTAAACATGTTCAAAATTTCTGCGCGAATTTGAATAATCGCAGCTGTTAGTTCAGAAGGTGTACGAACCCAAACACGAAGGGTAAATATGATTTACTATCAGTTACCATTGAAAACGATTTAAAAAAAAATTCCTTTCGCATATTTCAGGCAATTCGGTTAGGTGTGAGGGGGCCTTTAGATAATGAAATAGTCGACATAAACTCTCTCTCTCTCTCTCGGGGGGGGGGGGGGGTATTAATCATTTGCTTTATATGCCAAACAATATAGTTTCTAACTCCTGAGATTTCCTTTAAAATGAAAAGGGTATTTTAAAAGCTTAGTGCGTGTTTTAAATATTTGATTTAATTTTCTTTAATCCGAAAAGTACATTATTGCTCAAAGTGACTTATGTCTTCTAAAGGGGAATTTTCTTATTTTTCAGAGTGCGCCCTTTTTTAAGCATCATGAAGGTTGCTCAAACAAAATAACGGGGAATTATGTTACTTTTTAAGTGCAATAAACGCACCCCCCCCCCCACACACACACACACATGATCTCTCTCTCTCTCTCTCTCTTCCCCCTTTTTTTAGGGGGATGTATTGGTCGATTGCTTCACTTGCGAAACAATGCAACATGCAGTTTTGAATGGGTAAGGTGGAATTATGGTTGAATAGAACATACCCTGACCACGCTGACGGGCCCAGTTTGAAAACAATGTCCCCTATGCCTCTTAGCTTTATTGATTCTTAGTTTAAAATGAACAAAAGGAGCTCTTTTCACCCCCACCCTCCCGCTTAAATGCATGTCGTATATTGTTCTTCTCCAAGGGCAGGACAATTGATACGGATTCTTATAATGTTGGTTAAGTTGAATGAAATGAGTTTAAAGGATCTGAATTCTTTACATGGGCAATATGTATGCATTGGCTGTGATAACTCCTTGTCCTTGCCACCTGCTTGCGCTTTATCGTACAATGATTTATTGCGAAACCAGAATCAGCGTTTGAAACAGTTATGAAACACAGTCTGAAAACGATGTATCATGATCCCTGAATTCTCTTTTCTCTATGCAAATTATAGTTCTGCTTCCTTTTTGTGGCTTTTGTAATTGTGTTTCTGTGAAGAAAAAAAAAAAAAAGCTCCAGGTACATCTGCATTTTGAACTAAATGGGTATCAACATGCTGATTTGTGGGACACGACTAGCCTTTCTTTATTTTTGTTTAATCTTCAAAATTTCCAGCGGAAGCATCATATCATCAAAGTCACACCTTCCTCTCTGCTCCCAAACTTGGATTTGCTCACTTTAGTTTCTTTTGCGTTCATTATGACTTGTATAACGTAAAACCTTTAAATAATGAACATTACACATTAAAAAAAACAAAAACAAAACAAAACAATATAGGTAACTTGGTCCAACGAGAGATAGCAATCGCTTTTGTTATTATTCTACGGGAAAGCATATGGTTTCCCGTTCGCGATAATGTCGGCCTATATCAGTCTGTTTATATTTTTTTTTTCAACGTTCATAAAATTATTTCATATGATATTAAACAATTCATCGCCATCAGCATGATGAAGTCTCTTTTCAAAATCCAATTATTTTTAATTCAGTAGGACTATCAGTCACTTTCGCTTCGCGGCTAATTTTAAGAAGCCATGATGGTATAATGGAGAATGTGACAGAATTTTAGGGGAAACGGAATGAGCGTCTGACTTTTTTTTGTTTTTGTTTTTGTTAACGTGATATATTTATTAAAGTCGAAAACTCCTTTAAAATTGCCTTTAAAATTGTTTTCCTTTTTTTCTTCTTTTAGCTTGATTAATACGTGTCTATAATATCATACATTTAAAGTTTAAAGAGGTGCATTTTTCTATTATTTTTTTCCAGAGGGTGCATTTTATTTTAGCATCGTGAAGGATGCGAAAACAAAATAAAACTGGGGAGGGTCTTGTAGTCTACGTAATACTTGTAAAGTGTAGTTTTAACATGGTAACAATATAAATTTGGTAATTTCGATATTTCGATTTCTAGTCACAGGTGAAATAGAATAATCCTCCGTAAATGTAACTACATGCACATGTAATAATATTGCTCCGTTTGCCCCCCCCCCCCCTCTCTCTCTCTCTCTCTCTCTTTCTATCTATTTATCTCTCCCTTTCTGGGGTTGGGGTATTAACTGTTTGCCTCACTTGCCAAATAATACATAATCCTCATTTGTAATCATGCGGTTGTTGAATGAGTGAAGGTGAGAAGATCCTGCCCTGGCGAGCCCGCTATGAGGATAATCCCCAAGCTTCTCGGCGCTATTTTTCTATTGATTCTTGCATTGAAAATGAACAAGAAGGAGCCCTTTTTCACCCCCCCTCCCGCTGAAATGCGTGTCTCGTTCTGTTAATTCTTTAGAGTCAAGACAAGATTTATTCTGATTTTATTCATGCTGGTTAAGTATACGAAAAGAGTGTAAAATGGTTTCTTAGCATGGACAACGATTGCGTTTGCGGTGTCACAAATCCACCTTCAGGTCCGCGGCTAAAAGTCAACAAAAAGCCTGCGCAATGGTCAGCCCTGGGTCAGCCATTGACCAATGGAGCGAGCCTGTCACGTGACAGTGTACCGCTTGAGTAATTTCTTTTTGTTTGCACATGGCACGCTACTCTGCCTCATGCTCGAGAGGGCAAGTTCAAGGGGGAACGTTGCTAAGGAAGTTTCGAAGTGGGTCACGCTGAATTTCGCACCCTCAACTTTTGCTTCGCACCCCAACTTTGAATGTGATTTTCTCCATTATTTAGATTTCTATTCTGATACTTTCTGTGTTTTTAATCGCTTTTTACGATGACTTCTACTTGAGCAAAATAGAGTTGTTATACATCATTTTAAAGCTTATGAACCAGAAATTCTAGAGGATGTAAAATTAGACTTTTTGATTTTTGCGACTTCCGCCTGAAACCGTCGTGCAGGGTCACATATGAGCTCTTTAAACTTTGTTTGGCGGGGGTATAATGAGCAGAAGGCAAGGGGAACATTGAATTATATTAGCTATTTATATACAAAGTGAAATTTAAGGTTAAAATGCCAAATTATCCCGTAAAAAGAGCAGAATTACAAAGAGACGATGATTATTGTGTGTGCTACTGCGGCAGGCCATTACTGGCTAGAGTGCTTCTATGCAGAAGCACTCTAGCTATAGCGTACTAGACACTCTTGCCAGCAGGCCTAGACCAAAAATTCTGTCTCTCGTTTGTTAGCTCTTTACTTAGAGACAGAAACGGTCGTATCACTCTGCTGTGCAAACCGACTACACACCGATGTGTAGTTGGAAAAATCGCAATAATTTGACTTTCCCTCATATATCTAGATCTACATATCATTATTGAATAGGTTAGGCCTAGGCTCTACTATTTAAGGAATCAGTTCAACTTACCGATGAGAGTGAATAATTTGCTTAAAGCTCCTTTTTCAGGTAATTCAGGGTCCAACGCATTCTCCGTTTGAAAATCTCGCAGCCGTATTCAAACTGTTATTAGTGTATAAGTCAATGTGTATTCAGTTTGCACAGTAGAGTGATATGACCGTTTCTGTCTCTAAGTGAAGAGCTAACGAACGAGAGACAGAATTTTCGGTCTACAGCAGGCCCTGCGTAGCCAATGTTTGACAGATTTATCAGACAATTTTTACCTCTTAAAATGCTTCTGTGGTATTCTCAAGACCTAATATCATTCTTTCACATGCTATTACTATTCTCTTGAAGTTCTCTGGGTTTGATTTGCTGTTATGAGAAGTGGAAGTAGACCAAGTGCTATTCTCCAAGCTCCCTGTTCATCCGTTCCTTCGTAGTTAAAATCACTACACACACACTGGCCTTGCACGTACGCTTGCAACGGACCGTATGCCAGAAAAGTTCCAATAAATTTCTCTTTTTGGTTCAATTTGAGTTTTCTTTTCTGAATTGTGCAGTTTATCTAATAGTTGATATTACTCAGAATATCCCTTTGACTTTCTTTACCTGTGATGGATTAGAATATGAATAAACGAACAAAGAAATGATCAATGTCCCTACTTACCCCACAGTAACTCGATTTGCCAATTCACTTTGTACAGCAATGCTGTGTGTAGCAGACAGAGTGGGTGAGAGTTTACCCCAGTACACTTGTGGGCGTAACTATGAATGCATTAGT
The DNA here is from genome assembly GCA_025618425.1 of Heliocidaris tuberculata. NCBI lineage: Eukaryota > Metazoa > Echinodermata > Echinoidea > Camarodonta > Echinometridae > Heliocidaris > Heliocidaris tuberculata. The sequence continues at coordinate 25,580,539 of CM046832.1, read as the reverse complement.
AAATAGGCCTATTTTCTTATATGTATAATCATTAGTTTAATTCAAAAGAGATTACGAACATGTTGTCACTTCCAACTCCTCTATCCTATCTAAACCAGTTATTATAAGGCTGATTAGATAGGTTGTTCCTGAAGTCAAGTTTGTAAGCATGTACATATCTGTAGAAAGTTGAAGGGTTGTGACAAGCCGTTGCACTCCTCCAGCTGGCCTGATCCAGATTTCGTATCCCTCACTGGACAGATCTGTTGAGGTTCCCCATCTAACAGTGATGGTTGTAGTGGTGCGATCAGTAAGGGTGAAAACATCATATACTCTCCGTCCTGGAAATTAGATTGAAATGATGCTTAGCTTGATTATGATATAACTAATTTGCATATTTATAATGGGCGTACAAGGCGGGGGGTTGGGGGAGGGAGAATAGTAGGCTGTAGCCTGCCCTCTTCCCATTAATTTTTCAGATACCAAGTTTAACTAGAACTTTAATTCGTCACTGAAGATGAATTAGGTGGTCTGTCTACGATAATATTTGTGCGAGATAATAATGCTGATAGTGTTGACAATGGATGGAGACTTGCATCAAAGAAAATCGGACGATGTGATATTGCAGGATACATGGGAGATTAACCCCATAGGTTTAATACACGACAGGGAATCAGATTCTGCATAGGGTTGTACACAATCTACTGTACACTATTTTCCATTAGACATAACATGCAAAATAAGGAAGTTTTTGTATATGTTATAATTGTCAAAGAAGATGGTGAAATGAAAGGCAAAAAGAAGAAGAAAAAAAATGGACCAACCGGGGATCAAACCTGGGTCACCGAAATTGGAGGCAAGTGCTTTACTAATAGACTAAAATATTTGCCATAGAGACAACAAAAACGAAAAACGGGATTCTCAAATCATGTTTAATAGTTTAAAAATGGGCATGATCCCGACATGTGATCAATGATTGGAGGGCACACTTAAGAAAGTTTATTGTCTCAGCTATAACATACTAAAATTTGGAGGAAAATTGAGCAAAAATAACAGAAATACTACTTAAAGAAGACTGGAATGTAGAATCAAGATTTGAGAAAAAATCATTTCTCGTAGAGAATACATGCAAAATGTGAAAAATTGACATGCCTCCTTTAATCGCAAAAATACGCCATGTCTTTGTCAAAATGAAAAATGGTGCAGACTGATCTTGTGGACAATTGTTTCAGCTACAACATATCAAAATTTGGAGGAAAATCAATTACCTCTTACTGAAATATTGTCAAATGAATACAAAAATTATGACGTCATTTTTTCAAAATCATTTTTTTGAGATCATATGCAAATATGAAGACGTTCCAATCGATCGACCCCCCATTTTTTTTCATGAATTCTAATCTACAACTTATAGCCATTCAGAATATGTAAAAAAATTGCAGGGGGGGGGCCACATTTTCTGACGAGCTATGGCGGATCCAAGATAGGGATGTTTTTACCACTTTTTACATTATATTGCCCATTAACGAGTGCACAAATTTGAAAGTTTGATGCACTCGTGTGGCATTATGGAATATCGAGAATGACTGTAAATTGTTTGAAATTGTAAAAAATAGTGTCAAGAAGATGCACTCCGCACGTGCGCAGGCACAGAAAATTTTGAAATGCTTAAAATGTCCTGCAACATACTCTAATTTGATATTTTGAGCATATTTAAATTTTGACGTGCATGTATGTGCACGTCATCTGAGCGCGCGGATTTTGTCGACATGCTATGTCGACCCTTGACCTGTAGTGCATGTGTGTCAAATATGGTTCATTTTTGATGACTCGTTATGAAGATATAATCGATAATGTGATTTCACAAAATGGCGTCTGGATGACGTCATGATGACCTGATGACCTTGAAAAATATTTTGGGCACTTGACCTTGATAGGCCTAATAAAGAAAATTCTGACGAAATTAAGAGGTGGTCTGTCGATGACGACAGACCACCTAACTAGAATTTAATTTGTTAATGGAGAGAGGAAATATAGGTGGTCCTTTACTTTTTAATGATGTGAAATTAAAAAAGGCATGTTGTTCACAGCAATGATCACAACTAACAGGGTGTTCAGACACAAAAACTTTATACCAAAACGGTATAGCTATATCGAAACGGTATAGCTATACGATGAATTTTTGTGGACTTATGTGTCTGAACGCTGACTAACGAAACGTCGTACAACGAAACTGGGGTCAGAGCATCGTTTCGAACTAGAACTCGATAACGAATCACCTTTCCGTGTGTGTCTGAACATATGGCGACCATAGAACGGTATAACTGGGCGGGGCTTAACGTGAGTGCGCGCGAAAGGTGTCCTTACCAGGGGCGGGGACTGGCGGCGACCATAACAACACGCGCAGTGGAAAACTGCGCATCTATACAATGTTTTTCGAATCGGTCGAGATATGTGTCTGAACGGTCCATAGGCTATACGATGAAAATTTTATACGTTTCTTTATCGAGTTTCGGTGTAACGTTTTGTGTCTGAACAGGGGGTAAGTAGACATACTACTGACGCAACAGTGAAGTGACATCCTCAAGATTGGCAGAGCTGATTATGACTAAATTCAAGCAAGTTTCATCTTGACTGAATGTGCCATTTAAGAAATACAGACGTAAGAGAACAACTACTGATGCAACATCGATGTGATGTCATTCATACTCACAGACCTGATCATGACTACTATAAAGGACAATAACTGTACCAAGTTTCAATTTGAATCACTTTGCCGTTTAGGTGATATAGACTTAAAGATTGGAACAACGTTTTGAGGCACTACTGACGCAACATTGACGTGATGTCATTTATATTCATAGACCTGATTATGACTATTAAGGACTATAACTGTACTAAGTTTCAGATTCATGATGCTGTTTTGGAGATATAGACTGAACATCGGAACAGTGTTTTGACGTACTACTGACGCAACACTAATGTGACGTAATTAAAAATCATACAACTGACTATGACTATAAAGGAATAAACTACCAAGTTTCAACTTGATTCAAGGTGCCGTTTTGGAGATATAAACATAACGTCGGAACAACTACTGATGCAACATCAACGTGACGTCATTCATACTCATAGACCTGATTATGACTACTACATGTATAAAGTACAATAACTGTACCAAGTTTCAATTAACACGATAAAAACTACTTCAAAAAATAAATTCAAGACAATTTCAATAGCCCTGTCTATCACCTTTAGAAATGTGCGAACATTACAATGGCGTATTACGTAATCCGAACAAGATTTCTATGGGCAGTACAAAAGGCCTTTGAAATTGCCCTTGAGTTTATTTTTCGAAAGTAGTTTTTATCGTGTTAATTTGATTCACTTTGCCGTTTAGGTGATATAGACTTAAACACTGAAACGTTTTGAGGCACTACTGATGCAACATTGACATGATGTCATTTATATTCACAGACCTGATTATGACTTTTAAGGACTATAACTACTAACTTTCAGATTCATGGCACAGTTTAGGAGATATTGACAGAACGTCGGAATAGTGTTTTGACGTACTACTGAAGCAACTTGACGTAATTAAAAATCATACAACTATGACTATAAAGGAATAAACGGTACCAAGTTTCAACTTGATTCACGGTGCCGTTTTGGAGATATAAACAAAACGTTGGAACAACTACTGATGCAACACTGACGTGATGTCATTCATACTCATAGACCTCATGACTATTAAGGACTACATATACCAAGTTTCGACTTGATTCTCTGCCGTTTAGGCGATGTAGACTTAACGTCATAACAACGTTTTGACGCACTACCAACAAAACATTGACACTGACGTGATGTCATCGATATATCAATAGATTTGATAAAGACTATTAAGGACTGTAACTGTACCAAGTTCAACTTGACTGACCATGCCATTTTGGAGATACAGACAGAACACTGGAACAATGTTCTGACCTACTATTGACGCAACATCGACGTGACATCATTTATATTCATAAACCTGATTATGACTATTAAGGACTATAACTGTACCAAGTTTCAACTTGATTAACAGTGCCATTAGGTCATATAGACTTAACATTGCAACGTTTTGATGTACTGATGCAACTTTAACATGATGTAATAACTGACTATGACTATAAAGGAATAAACTGTACCAAGTTTCAACTTGATTCACGGTGCCATTTTGGAGATATAAACATAACGTTGGAACAACTACTGACGCAACATTGACGTGATGCATTCATACTCATAGACCTCATGACTATTCAGGACTACATGTATATACCAAGTTTCGACTTGATTCACTGCCATTTAGGCGATGTAGACTTAACGTCATAACGTTTTGACGCTCTACCAACAAAACATTGACATTGACGTGACGTCATCGATATATCAATAGATTTGATAAAGACTATTAAGGACACTGTAACTGTACCAAGTTCAACTTGACTGACCATGCCATTTTGGAGATATAGACAGAACACTGGAACAACGTTTTGACGCACTATTGACGAAACATTGACGTGACATCATTTATATTCATAAACCTGATTATGACTATTAAAGACTATAACTGTACCAAGTTTCAACTTGATTAACAGTGCCATTAGGTCATATAGACTTAACAATGCAACGTTTTGACGTACTGATGCAACTTTAACATGATGTAATAACTGACTATGACTATAAAGGAATAAACTGTACCAAGTTTCAACTTGATTCACGGTGCCGTTTTGGAGATATAAACATAACGTTGGAACAACTACTGATGCAACACTGACGTGATGTCATTCATGCTCATAGACCTCATGACTATTAAGGACTACATATACCAAGTTTCGACTTGATTCTCTGCCGTTTAGGCGATGTAGACTTAACGTCATAACAACGTTTTGACGCACTACCAACAAACATTGACACTGACGTGACGTCATCGATATATCAATAGATTTGATAAAGACTATTAAGGACACTGTAACTGTACCAAGTTCAACTTGACTGACCATGCCATTTTGGAGATATAGACAGAACACTGGAACAACGTTTTGACGCACTATTGACGCAACATTGACGTGACATCATTGATATTCATAGACCTGATTATGACTATTAAGGACTATAACAGTTACTGTAACAAGTTTCAACTTGATTTATGGTTCAGTTTTGGAGATATAGACAGAACATTGGAACAATGTTTTGACACTATGGAAGCAGGAACCCGTCAAAAACATCACTACCCATCGTGTCATAATTCAAATTACTATAGGACCTAATCATTTACGTTGTGTAGTAATTCAAATTGCTACATGGCGTAATTCCGAATTACTGTGCAACTATTTAACGTTGTGGCATCAAATGAATTAGTGTTGCTATATTAAATAATTAAGGCGTAACAACTGGAATTACTACACGACGTAATTAATCATGTCATGTAGTAATCACAACGTAATTAATGACGTCATGTAGTAATTTGAATTGCTACACGACATAACTCCGAATTACTGCTCAACTATTCAATGTCATGACATTAAATGAATTAGTGTCACTACATTGAATAATTAAGGTTGTGTAGCAATTCAAATTACTACACAACGTAAATGATTATGTTGTGTAGTAATTTGATTGCTACATGACCTAATTATTTAAGTCGTGTAGTAATTCGAATTGTTACACGACATAAATCCGAATTAATGCTCAACTATTTAATGTCACAACAGTGTCCCTACATTAAATAAAGATGTGTAGCAATTTGAATTAATGTTGCGACATTAAATAATTACATCGTGTAGCAATTCCAATTGCTGTAGTATAGTAATTTATTATAACACGGCGTAATTGTGAATTACTGCTCAACTATTTAGTTTAGTGACATTAAATGAATTAGTGTAACGACCTTAAATCACCACTGAGATCATTTGTTATATTTGTAGCACGTGAGGACCAGAGCCTATAGCGCGCACAGACCTTTTTGTCTTCAATTGGTTATAACTTTTATTTCCAACTTCTATTTCTAACGTACTGCACAGGTACATAGGTTAGAGCGTAGTACTCCACCATTTTAATAGTCGGACGAGGTTGGACTCCTCTGGATATTCCAATTAACATTTTTTTTTTGAGGGGGGGGGGGGTCTTCTCTTTTTCCAAAGTAGTTTCATGCTTTGACATAACTTTCTTTTCTCTCTTCTCGTTTCTTTTTTTAAAGATTGTTCACATACGTTTGCGACTCTATTTCCTGCTTGGAACCATTTTGAATGTTGTTTAATATCATCTGCGTTTAATTATTGATGTTATGATTAATTATACCTTTCCTTTTTTTTACTATTATAATGGACCTGTTGTTTATGCTCTTAAATTCCGGATATAAGTATTTTTCCCTTTTGATTGCTCATACAAATAATACATCTATTTTGGTGACCTCAACCGGTCCAGTGAGTTGCGGCAACACTGACACAAACGTCTAACACGGCAATCATCTGTAATTAGCAAAAAACTCTGTCCAAAAATTCCTTAAATTTCAGTTCCGTTTGGAAACAGTTGAACAAATCAAGCTTAAGATGCTTGATAATGAATAAATGAAGTCCTTCATCCATGCCATGTCATATCACATAACTATTACACAGATTATCAAAAAGATCAAACTTTAGAATGTTTTGCAGAAATATGAATAATTTATTCATCAATATTACTGGAGTCTATTACATGGATTATTTTCCTCCTATAACTTATTGAAGTTCAATCTTAGTATGATATGGATACTAGGATACGTGTATTATGCGCTTGTTACAAAATTGATTTTTTCTTATTCGTTTATTTTGACAGAAAATACTATCAAAAGCAGGGTGAATTTCTAATTACACGATCAATATTTTCTTACAACAATATCTCTTCCACAGTGCGTCCCCCACAAAAGTTAACAGTTGGAAAAAGTCCCCCAAAATAAATATTTCAAAATATTTGTAGGAAATTTTCATACCCGTGGATAGATTAGGGTCTCTTCTATCAAATGACACCAAAATATGTGGCAATATTTTGAGCTCGAGTGAGCAAAAGCGACTTTTGCGAAAGGGTGCAAAATCCAGACTTGACAAGAATTGGTATTTTGTGCTGACTAGTGTTAAGAAATTTGAGAACCGTAAAAATTTGACAGTTGGAAAAAGTCTCCCCAAATGAACATTTCAAAATATGTTCATGAAATTTTCATACCTATGGATAGCTTAGGGTCTCTCCTATCAAATGATACCAAAACATCTAACGATATGTTACGCTTGAGTGAGCAAAAGCCATTATTGTGAAATGGTGCAAAATCTATGGTTGACAAAACTTTGTATTGGTTCTGTCTGGTATCAGCAAAGTTTAGAGTTTTGAAAAGGCTTTATTTAGAAACTTTCATATTCTGATCATTAAAAGGCAATTATGAAAGAATAGGCTTTTTTCTGTATGTTTCAACATATCCCGTCAAAACTTTATGGTTGACTGAGAAAACCAGCTTGAATTATAACCTTGCCAAAACTAATATTTCAAAACACTAAGTAAAGCAGTTAATTGCTCACTGAAACATGAAAATATTAATGACATACGTGAGGACATAACAGAGAACAGAACCTCTTCTTTGATAAATTGTCTATTATTGATCAAATATGAATACTTATAAGCCTTTTCATGACAATCAACATTGCTGATACCAGCCAGAAGAAATACAAATTCTTGTCTAATCTGGATTTGGCACCTTTTCACAAAAGTGGTCTTTGCTCACTCGAGCGTAAAATATTGCCACATATTTTGGTGTCATTTGATAGAAGAGATCCTAAGCTATCCACAGGTATGAAATTTAGCTTCAAATATTTCTAAATATTTATTTGGGGAGATTTTTTTCTGTTAACTTTTTTTGTGGACGTACTGTACAATGAGTAAAAAGCATGTCTTGTAATTCGATACATATTCAATACCGTGAGAAGTATTACGACGCATGGTGACGTTTGAATCTTGCTCTGTTAGGTATGCTAAGTCATATTACTATAATTACCAAGATTTTCAAAATCTCAAGTATTTGTAAAAATATGAATAATTTATTCATCAATAATACTAGTCTGTAACATGGATAATTTTCCTTCTATAACTTATTGAAGTTTAATTTTAGTGCGATATGGATACCAGGATACATGTATTACGCGCTTGTTACAAAATTGATTATTTTATCTCGTAACTCCAAGTTACGGGATTCTGTGAGATACGAGCTACGCATGCGCAAATCAGTGAGCCTACGTACATGCGTTGGCTGACCACGGGCAGTCAATTTTATCAGTACAATTTCACTTTTTTCCGTTTTCTTCGCTCTCTACAGGAGGTACGTGTTACTGTATTCGATGAATTATTAATTATACCAGCTTCTGAGCCGTTTTTCTTAGTTTGATAATTCTGATAGTGCCTGTTATGGCTGATTTTGATAGTGATGGAGGCCCACGAGAAGGCGCCTCGGATCAGGCAGCTAGCGGTGGGGTGTTCTCACCGTCGTCCATCTGCACGGCGGTACGGGCTTCTAACGCTGCAAGTAGGACAGAGAATGCTCTGAATCCCGGCACGGCTGGAGTGATATTTGCTGGCACGGCTAGCGATGTACAGAAGCGAGAAAGTTTTGTTATACCCAAATTAGCTAATACTAGGTCGGGTAAGAGTGCCAGAGATAAGGTGGTTGACTCTCACGCTCAGTCTCAGATGAAAATTCCAAATAAGACTGGTGGTAAAACAAAACGTGGGAAGGCAAAGCCGACTGAAAACCCAATTAGTAAGCCAAATACAGTTCCTACTTCTACTTCTACTTCTACTTCTAGTACGACTAGTTGCACTACTGGGTCACAGTTACCCCTGGCCATGAACAAGGTCAATGATTCAAATGAACAGAGATTCCAAAATCTGGAAAGGGCACTCGAAAAACAGAATGGAATGTTGGAAATGCTCTGTGAGAAAATGTCCAATAACAATACAGTTGGGAGACATAATGCTGTTCAACCTAAGGTTAGAGATGCCCAAGAGGCACATCAACAAGCATATAATGAGTATATGGAGGGACTGGCCCTCGAGGAAGGGAGCTTTGAACCCGATTATGAATACCCTTACGAATATGAGGAGGATGAAAATTGTTTACTCCCCCCGTCTGCCCAAGACCAAGTTGAGCAATTAGACCATGCAGTAGAAGTAGAAACAGACTTGACAACAGGGCATGCAGGGGATATTGTAAGCCCTATAGTGCCAAAGGGCTTTGCAGCCCGTTTCCAGTCACAAGCCCCTTCGGGGCCAGATGTAAATGACGAGCTGGCAGATAGCCTAAAAATCATGCTGTCAGAACGGTTGGGCATGGACAACATGGCTACTCTCATGGACAAATATGTTCCACCAAACAATATCCCTAACCTGGTGGTACCCAAGGTAAACCCTTTGATTTGGGATAATATCCCTGCGAAAACAAAATCAAGAGATTTGAGACTCCAAAAGCTCCAAAAGCCTCTTATTAAAGGTCTAATAGCAGTCACGAACCTTATGAAAGAAAAGTCTTCCCCAGAGCAGGAAGAGGCCTTGGCATTACTGGCACATGCAAACTATGAAGTGAACATGTTCAGAAGAGAAAGTATTAGGCCTGAACTGAACCCGAAATATCAACCTCTGTGTCGCCCTGAAGTGAAGGTAACACAGCAGCTCTTTGGTGAGGACCTTAGTAAGGTTGTCAAAGACATGACAGAACAACAAAAGGCAGTGTCTGTTACCAAAATGGGGACCCTGAAGTTTAAAGAACAGAGATATGCCCCATATGCAGGCAACATGATCAGGCCAGTCTATCCTGGGAGAGGCCGGGGAAATCAGAACTCTCCTTCAGTGCCCTCTTTTTTAGGCAACACGCAGAACAGAGGGCGTGGATTCTACCCGAGGGGCAGAGGAAGAGGAATGACGTACATGAGAGGTCAGAAGAAACAAAGAGGTTTCAAGGCACCAGCCACCCAGCCCAGGCCCCTCTACTAGAATCCGAACTGATTAAGACGGATGATGAGGTGAGGAATGATTGTTCACTGAGTAGCACTCTGAATTGTAACTTTTTCCAAGGGGGTCAAATACATTTATATTTGAGCCAATGGGAAGAACTAACTTCTGATAGAAATATCTTGAACATTGTCAAAGGATACAAATTGGAATTCATGGGGGTACCACCCCTTCAGAAGTACATACCCCACCCTTACAAACTCACGCCTATGGAAATAATGGCTGTAGATAAAGAGATACAGGACCTTTTGGACAAAGAGGTAATTGAAAGTTGTGACCACATACCTGGCGAGTTTATTTCCAACATTTTCACAAGGGAGAAAAAAGACGGAAGATTGAGAATGATTCTCAACTTATCGGAATTGAATAATCATTTGGATTTCCACCACTTCAAGATGGACACATTTGAAACTGCCGTCCAATTGTTAACCAAAGAATGTTTCATGGCATCACTTGACTTAAAGGATGCATACTACTCTATCCCTATAGATCCCAGCTGCAGGAAATTCTTGCGTTTCCAATGGAAGGAAACTCACTTTCTTAGGTTTTGATATAAACTCAGATACAATGACTGTCAAGCCGACAGATGGGAAAGTAGCTGAGATTAAGGAGTTTGCTGGTAAATTGCTCAGAAAAAGCAAAGTTACAATAAGACAAGTGGCTTGTTTTATCGGGAAAGTTGTAGCAACTCTGCCTGCTTGTGAGCAAGGAAAAATGCACTACAGAGCACTTGAAAGAGATAAAATCTTTAACCTGAAAGCACATAAGGGCAATTATGATGCTAATTTGACACTCACAGACACAGCAAAGGAAGAATTGCATTGGTGGGTGGAGAACATTGAGTCAGCAATTAGACATTTGGGTAGAAGGAAACCAGATGTTGAATTGTGCAGTGATGCCAGTGGTTCAGGCTGGGGGGGCACGGATGGTAAAGCCCAATGTGGAGGTCGATGGAAACATTCAGAGTCCCTCACCAGTGGGAACAATATTAATTACCTAGAGTTACTTGCAGCTTTCTTTGCACTGAAGGCCTTTTGTAAGGGCAAAAGAGGCATCCATGTTCTCATGAGGCTAGATAATACCACAGCAGTCAGCTACATTAATGAAATGGGCGGTATCAAGTCTGTGGAATGTGATAAACTTGCTCGTGTGTTATGGCAATGGTGTATAGAAAGGGATATATGGGTCACAGCAGCCCACTTACCTGGTGTAGACAATGTCATTGCAGACAAAAGGTCTAGAATTTTCAGGGATGAAACTGAATGGATGTTAAACCCTAAAGTTTTTAAGGAGTTATGTAATTTGATGGGTAATCCAAAGATTGACCTCTTTGCATCCAGGTTAAATACCCAGCTACCAAACTATGTGTCATGGCAACCAGATCCAGGGGCACTAGCCATTAATGCATTCACATTGGATTGGGGGAGATTTGAGTTTTATGCTTTTCCCCCATTCTGTATGATTAATAAGTGTCTCCAGAGAGTTGTGGAGGATAAGGCAGAAGGGATATTGATCGTCCCAAAATGGGCGTCACAATCATGGTTCCCAAGATTATTGCAATTATTGATTGATGTGCCTATTGTCTTGCCGCAGAGTGAGCATACATTAATCCAAGCAGAGACGGGGAAAATTCATCCCTTGTGCAACAAACTGTTTTTGCTTGCTTGCAGATTATCATGGAATCGCTCCAGGCAAGAGGCATTCCGGAATCAGCTCAACCCATCATATTGGCGTCATGGAGACAATCTACCAGAAAACAGTACATCTCCTACATTAGGCGATGGATTCACTTTTGTCACAGACGATCGACTGATCCGTTGCAGACACATGTCAGTGAGGTTTTAGATTTCTTAACAAATCTGATGCAGAGTGGAATTGGATATAGTGCTATAAACACAGCTAAATGTGCTATTGGAAGCTATGCTCTTTTACAAGGAGGGCAATCATTGAAAGACAACCAAATGGTAGCAAGGTTCATGAGGGGAGTTTTCAATCTGAAACCACCGAGACCTCGGTACTCCGACATTTGGGATGTTGGCAAGGTATTGGACTACATTCGCTCCCTTCCTGTAGATGCTGATATTTCACTACAAGATTTAACTCTGAAACTCTGTATGCTGATACTTTTGACATCAGCACAGCGCGTACAGACGCTTCACGTCTTGAGAATAGACAATTTAGACTTGCAGGAAGGCAGCGCAAGATTCACTGTAACAGACTTGCTGAAACAGAGTCGTCCAGGAAACTGTGGTGCGACAATTTGCTTAAATGAGTACCCATTTGACAAGCGACTCTGTGTAATACAGACTATAAAGCTGTATTTGACAAGGACAGGATCGCTTCGTGGAGAAGAAAAACGCCTCTTCATAAGTTACAAGAGACCTCATTGTGCGGTATCAAAAGACACGATAGCCCGTTGGGCAAAGGAGGTTTTGTCACGTTCAGGAATTGACATTACGAAATATAAGCCTCATTCTACAAGAGCAGCTTCAACGTCTGCAGCTGAAGCGAGACATGTGCCCATCTGTGATATTTTGTTAATGGCCGGCTGGTCATCAGAGAACACATTTCGTACTTACTATAATAAGCCTATAAGGGACACACATATGTAGAAAATTTCCAAAGGGCTGTTTTGGAAGCTTGATATTTAAGACAAGTAGTCTTTCATCGAGCAAGGATAAAAATCAGGATGTATAAATAGGCCGATCTTTATGCAATTCATGCATGGCTAGGTGAATTTTCATATCTGATTGATACACGTCTGTAAAAACCCAATTACAGCATATAGTCCATATTCTGAGACGTATAGCTGATAGGCAAAAGTGGCAAAGTTTTTTGTCAAATCTTTATTTTCATGCTCTTTTGATATGTTGACAGAAACGGGCTATGTTTTCTGAGTGCCCGTCTTTAATACAGTTGACAATGACAAGTATTTTGTTACAAACTGATCCAGTTTTCTAGATGAAATGTTCAGTTTTCTAGAAGAAATTGTGTTTTTTCTTCATGACAAATGTCAATTTGTGCAGATGTACATTATAAAATTGTTGACCCTTTAATATCTGCTTCATAAGTGTATGTTTTCTAGTGAAACCAGAGTGGCTTTCAATATCTCACAGAATCCCGTAACTTGGAGTTACGAGATAAAATGTATAGATTAAACGAGAACTTACCTGAGTTTGAAGTTTGATCTTCATTTTATGAAGTAACAGAGAGTCTAGGGATTATGTGCCCTACCCTCCCTCCCATTGCTTCAAGAAATAAATCAAGGCATTTTACAGTATTTTGAATAGACTTCATGGTGAAGGACAAATATATATGTATGTTTAATCATGACATTTTTCACTCTGGCCTCACTAGTTTTTCAAAACTGATTTGCGCATGCGTAGCTCGTATCTCACATAATCCCTAGACTCTCCGTTACTTCATAAAATGAAGATCAAACTTCAAACTCAGGTAAGTTCTCGTTTAATCTATACATTCTTTTGCATACATTTTGACGCGAAAAATAGCCGAATACGGTGAATTTCTCATTAGGGAGGTAAGCCTTTAAAGTGCGGGTAGTAACTCAGTGTGGGTGCTTCATCTTCATTTTCATATCAATGGGAAAATTACTCAAAATGTCCGTGTGCAGGAAATGTCCATTCATTGTGTAGTGAGCGAACGTACATGTGTTGAAATGAGAAAGAAGAAGCCTATTAGATGTGATTCGAGTACCATAATACTATATGTATTTTCTAAAATGATTTCTTTAATTTGCTATTATTTTTATCATTTTTACTCGTTTCAATGGTGGAAACATTCGAATTAGAATTTTAATCTCCCACTGACTGATTTTCAGTGTAAATCCTTTTATGTTCAGTTATTTTCATCATTTTTACTTCCTTCATTAGTTCTTTTATTTTCTATTATCATGCTTTTCAATAATGGAAACATTTAAATTAGCACACGTCCCCCGAAATATTTTGAAGACTGAAAAAAACATGGATAGAAAATAATGAGTAAAGGCTGCAGCACTGTATTTAGGCCTTAAAAGTGCTTTAAAATGCAAACTTTCACTATTCAAAATGGGAAATTTGCTCGCTCGTTCGCTATGCTCCCTTGCATACTATGACGCTAAATTGTACAGTATTGCACAAGATCTCCAGAACATAAGTATTATTAAGGCAGAGATTCCCCTGTGTAATACACTAGAAAATGAAAACTCCCTATAGGACCTATTGCAGGCCATTCAGGGGAAGGGAAACACCACCCTGTCCCTGGAAATATTTGAGAGATTTGTCCCCCACCCCCACCCAAACTTAGAATGGTGTGATCGGAAGTGCTCTAAAAAAGCTGTTCAAAATAGCAAATTTTTCACCCTCTGTCGCTATCCAACCTTGCAAAATAATACATATAATTTACTGAGCAATTCGCAAAAAAATTGAATTTTATACTGCAAATGCAAAATCTCTTTTTATGGGGGGGGGGGGGGTTAACTGTCACAGACCCCCCCCCCCTCCGGCTGAGACAAGAATTCACCGTGCCTGGTCATGTTGGTTGGCCACCTACATTATTTCCTTTCACTGATTATTTCCATATGTTTGCAAGAAGGGAACAAACAAATTTAGAGATGAGTTTAATTCTTTTGAGTAATTTCATTCGTACAATGAAGTTTCATCACGTAAAGTTTAGTGTAAAATGCACATTATACGAAGTGCAATCCGATTTTCTAAGAAACTGTATGTTAGATATTGAAATTCAAACAAAAAATAGGCTTCCTGACTGAGGTTCTAAATATTAAAATCAAAATTTCTGTGCATTGTAAGCCTTCTATTCAGAGTAAAGGCCAAATCAGCTTCGAATGTATGAAGGGTATAGAGGCAGTACTACCAGGGACTGGAGGTACAGTGCCCCCACATTTTCAAGTACAGCCCCCATATTCAAGAAGTGTTATTTTGTTTCATCCAATAAGTGCCAGTTCTCTCTTCTGATAAACAGCGCTTTCACTTCTAATGTCAATTCAAATATAGTGTCCGTTTTACTTTCTGATAAAGGCCATTTTCTTTTCTTATATAAGTACCCTTTTTCCTTCAGATGACCGCCTATTTTCAAATTATGATGATATTCCCTTTTTACTTCTGATAAGTGCCCTAGCCGATGCTTAGATGTGTTTTTAAAATTTTTTTAAGCAACAATGCTAAACATAAGTAAACAGGGACACTTATCAGAAGAGAAAAGGGGTACCTATATATTGGAGGTGAGAAATGATACTTATCAGAAAGAAAGAGGTCGGAAAAGGGTACTCATCAGTAACAAAAAGGGCCTTTATCAGATGGGGAAAATCGGCACTTATCAGATGTGATAAGGGGCACTTAGGGGTGTGGGGAGTCACTTATTAAAAAACAGGCACTTATTACAGGTGAAAAGGAGGCACTTATTGAAGGGGGTAAAGGGCACTTTAAAAGCAAAAAGGGAGACTTACCAGGAGTAAAAAACAAGTGAATGAGTAAATTACGCAATGCGTAATAAATGTCCCCGCCGGAAGTGCAGATCTGTGGAAATTAACTAGCCTGACTCTTAAAACTTCAGTGAAAAACTTAAGTGAATAAAATAATAATGTTACTGCATGCAAAAGAAGAGAATACCAACAATGTATTTATACAACTGAAATATAAAACATGAAAACATTATGAACCTTCAGCCATTTTTAAAAAATTTGCATAAATTTGCATGAATAATGAATTTCAAAATTCTGTATAGAAGTTTGGAAGCCCCCACCCAGCCCTATCAGATAAAACAACCGGAATCAAAATCCGATGTGAAATAGAGGAGAAGTAGCATTTTTCGTCAATTTTGAATAAATTTGCATAAATTTGCATAATTAATGAATTTCAAAATTCTGTGTAGAAGTTTGGAAGCCCCCACCCAGCCCTATCAGATAAAACAATCGGAATCAAAATCCGATGTGAAATAGAGGAGAAGTAGCATTTTTCGTCAATTTTGAATAAATTTGCATAAATTTGCATAATTAATGAATTTCATAATTCTGTGTAGAAGTTTGGAAGCCCCCACCCAGCCCTATCAGATAAAACAATCGGAATCAAAATCCGATGTGAAATAGAGGAGAAGTAGCATTTTTCGTCAATTTTGAATAAATTTGCATAAATTTGCATAATTAATGAATTTCAAAATTCTGTGTAGAAGTTTGGAAGCCCCCATCCAGCCCTATCAGATAAAACAATCAGAATCAAAATCTGATGTGAAATAGAGGAGAAGTAGCATTTTTCGTCAATTTTGAATAAATTTGCATAAATTTGCATAATTAATGAATTTCAAAATTCTGTGTAGAAATTTGGAAGCCCCCACCCAGCCCTATCAGATAAAACAATCGGAATCAAAATCCGATGTGAAATAGAGGAGAAGTAGCATTTTTCGTCAATTTTGAATAAATTTGCATAAATTTGCATAATTAATGAATTTCAAAATTCTGTGTAGAAGTTTGGAAGCCCCCACCCAGCCCTATCAGATAAAACAATCAGAATCAAAATCGGCCAAGAAATGACGGAGAAGTAGCATTTTCTAACATTTGAGCACACACGGACGGACGGACGGACGGACACACACACACACACACACACGCACACACGAACGGGGCCCGTTTCATAGTCCCCTCGCGAACTTCATTCGGCGGGGACAAAAATGCAGTTGTCAGATTTGTCAAGGGCAATAGAAGGGGCACTTGGTAGAAAATACTTGCACCTATCAGAAGTAAAAAGGGACACTTATCATGTATATTTGTAATGGGCATTTGCAAGTAAGAAAAGAAAAAAAAATGTTGAGAGAGAAAGAAAAGGAGAATCAGAGCAGAGGAGAGAGGAAGAGAAAAATAAAATAAAACAGGAAGTGGAAAAGAGAGAGATAGAGAGAGTAAGAGAGAAATAGAGGACACGGTAAAACAAAACTAGAGAAGAGAATTAAAGAGAGAGTAAGGAGTGGAGACGAGCCACAAAGAGCAAAGATGATGAAAGAGGAGAAAGTGAATAGAATAAAAAGTGTTAGGAAAAGGGGGAAAGGGAGAGACAGAGAAAGATGCACTTCCGATCACACAGTCAAATCTGAGAGTTGAATCACAATTTACACAAAAGATCAGGTATTTCTAATTTTTGGTGGGGGGGGGGGGGGGAACAAATCTCCTGAATATTTCCAGGGAGAGGTGCAGCATTCCCCTTCCCCTGAATGGGTTGCAATAGATCCTATAGGGAGTTTACATTTTCTAGTGTATTACACAGGGGAGTCTCTGCCTTAAAGGGGGTACCCAATGCTAAAACAATGTTAGTGCATTTAAAAGATCATGATTTTATTAGAAGAAAATCATCTGCCTTAAATTTTTTTTAAAATTCGTGTTGCCAGAAAATCCCCGAAATATGGTAAGATTTCAGGATATTTTGGCCCCTCAGCTGTGTCCCAATTTCAGCTAGGTAACCACAATGACGTCAAAGTGGTTACCTTGTCGCGCAATTATAGCAAAATGCGCGCAAGGTGTAATGCATTTTGTACAGTCTAGCGCGCAACACATATGCAATACGCGAACCTGGGTAAACACTTTGACGTCATTGTGGTTACCTAGCTGAAATTGGGACACAGCTGAGGGGCCAAAATATCCTGAAGTCTTACCATATTTCGGGGATTTTTCTGGCAACATGAATTTTTGAAAAACTTAGGGCAGATGATTTTCTGCAAATAAAATCATGATCTTTTAAATGAACTAACATTGTTTCAGCATTGGGTACCCCCTTTAATAATATTTATGTTTTAGAGATCTTCTGCAATATTGTACAGTTAAGAGTCCTAGTATGCAAGGGAGTGTAGCGACTGAGCGAAAAAATTTCCCATTTTGAATAGTGAAAGTTTGTCTAAATACGGTGCTGCAGCCTTTACTCGTTTTTTGCCATCCATATTGATTTGACGTCCGAGACTTTTCATCACATAGAATCTGATCAAATCAAATCACGTCTGAAGAGTATTCTGGAAATTATGACAAGACTGTATTCTGGTAACTCCGTGATATGCTTTCTGTAAGTGGACTGTAGTGAGAGTGCTTTATTTTCTGTTATAATTTTAAATTTTAAATTATAAATTTCACACGTTTGCTTTTGTTCAAACTGATACTTCAGTCCCATACGTGTTAATTCTTGTAATGTTTACATCACACTTCCGTATAACATGTCCCAAAAGAACTTGATTACTCTATGGTCAGCAACTAAATCGGACACTAAAGCAGATAAAAAATCTAGAGCAAAAGGAAATAACGTTACTGAAATTGTAAAAGAACTCTTCAAGGATAAAGAATTTCAACAAATCCTCGAAACAGTGTAGCGACGATTGTTGAAGAATGTAGATCTATTGAAAATATACGACCCAAGCTATCTGCAAAAAATTAAAAAAAATGAAGAAAGAGTAGATAGAATAGATGGAATCATGCATGATATAGAAAATGAAATTGACAAATCACAAAGAAACATGGTTCATACTGAGCTCTCGAGTAAGCAATTAAAAAAGCTTCATTTTGAAAAGGAAATTACAAAACTTGAGTACAGTTGCCGCAATTCACTCAGAATCTGTGGTGTTGAAAAATCATCAAATGAAAACAGTGGTAACGTTGTAATTGATATTGTCACCAAGACCCTGGCTGCCCCCTGACGCATGATGATATTGATAGATCCCACAGAGTTGGTAAGAGATGGGATACACCTGAGGCTAACAGCAAAGGCGCACATAACATCAAAGATACGCAGAACGTCAAGGATGCTGACAGCACCGGAGGCACTCATAACGTTGAGAGACCATGTGATGTTGGTAAGGGTAAACAGTGAGCCAATATTGAAAGCAGCACCATGATTCCTGATGGCAACAAACCTAAACCAAGATCTATTCTGGTTAAGTTGTGTTCCTACAGAAAGAGAAGTGAGATCATGCTGTTGAAGAAAAAACTGAAAGGATCTGGACTCACATTAGCAGAAGGCCTCGTCAGAGAAAAGTTCAAACTTCTGCTAACAGCTAGAAAAAATCAAATCCAATGATTGAAAACGCATGGTCTTATGACGGAAGGATTTTTGCGACTATCAAGACGAACGGTGCCAAGCCAGAGAAAAAGCTTATAACCTCTACAAGTCAACTTGATAACTTGTGTAAAAATCTATGCACAAAACACAAGACTGAAAGGCAATTTGATGTAAATTGTCTGCAGTAGTAACTGTGCTTGTTAGCATTTGCCCTGCTACTGCCTTATTTTATCTTCTTTTTTTTTCTTGCAATTTGATGTACATATATCTTTATTTTTTAAAATTTTCTTTTAGATATTTCTCTCTCAAAAAGGCATACTGTAGTGTTACTACTCTGGGTTTTACATGGTCATGTAATTCCTTTCAGATATTTCTCTCTCAATATACATACTGTCGAATTACTAAGCTGGGTTTTACATGGTCATGTTGGTTACATTAGGATAGGTCTTTATTGCAGGATAATAATCTACTGTGATCAATATGAAAATGACCAACAGTTTAATGGTGGGTGATTGTACATGTTATTGTCAAGGAGATATTGGTATACAATGCATAAATTGTTTAGAATATCATGCAAACAATTGTGATTTAGTATTACTGGCAGGTATGAATGAAAGAAACACAACAGATTGGATATGTTGTGAGTGTTTGTGTAATATTTTCCCTTTTAATCATATTATTGACAATGTAGAATTTGCAGAAAATGTTCTTTATAATACTCATTGTGAATGTGATAATGTAGAATTGATTTCACAAGTTACACAATCTTTGAATTGTATACCTGAAGAGGATAATGACAATGATCTGGATCCTGATAGAAATTTTTACTCATTTAGTTCAGGACTGTCAATATATACTGTAATATTGTAATATTACTTATATAAAGGACGCCAAGCTCAAATGTATTAGAATTCAATGATTATTTTGATAATATGTTACAGTGCTTAAATAAGGAGAATAAGTATTTATATCTAATGGGTGACTTTAATTTGGATCTTTTAAAGTCTTCTATTGATACAAGGGTTAATACTTTTTTAAATAATGTGCACTCTAATAGTTTAACACTTATGGTAAAAAACCGACCAGAATTACAAAAACTTCTGCATCATTAATAGATAATATTTTTATTAATTCATATACCTCACATGTAGAGACCGGTATCATATACTCTGATGTTTCAGACCATTTACCAGTATTTGCAATATTTAAATATACAAATATTCAGCAAGAGTGATAATGAAAAGAACATAAGAAATATTAATGATAAAACAAAGAAATCATTTTTTTCGCAAAATGGGTAACATTTAAGCTGTTGAAAAAAACTAAGTTGAAAAGTAGACTGTATTAAAAGTTTCGCTGTAACCCTACATAAGAAAATGAAAGAAAATACGAAATGATCAGAAACCATGTGTCATCAGAACTTAAAAAAGCTAAGAAGATGTATTTCTATCAAAAGTTTAATGATTGTAGAACTGATCTGAAGAAAACGTGGCAGTTGATAAATAATATATTTCATAAACAAAAGTCTGTTTTACCACTGCATTTTTTACATGAGGGACATATCTGAATGATCCTCAATTAATATCTAACACTTTTAACAATTATTTTAATAATACTGAACCACAATTGGCATCTTCCATTGATGGAAGTAATTATGATGATAACTATTCTTCTTCTTTCATGATTCCTCCACTAAAGGACTGTTTATTTTAAAAAACCTACTAATGAAGATGAAATTGTGAAAGCACTGTAATATGTTCATTTAAAAATGGAAAGTCAGGTGGATGGGATGATACTAGTCCTGATTTTGTTAAATATGTTGGATATATATAATAGCAAAACCCCTAACTCATGTAATTAATCTCTCACTTCAAATGGGGATAGTACCTTTACAACTCAAAATATCAAAAATCATCCCAATTTTTAAAAAGGGGGATAAACACATTGTTGGTAATTATTGTCCTATATCCCTTCTTTCATGTTTTTCAAAAATCATAGAGAAAATATTCTACAACAGATTATATGAATTTGTACTGCATGATAATCAATTTGGATTTAGAAGTAATTTTTCTACAGACATTGCCTTAATATCTGTCCATGATAGGATTGTTAATACTTTTTATTCAAACCAATTTATATTTGGTGGCTTTATGGATCTAAGTAAGGCCTTCGATACTACTGATTTTTCTATACCTTTTGAGAAATTGGGTAATTATGGTGTTAGAGGGACTGCTTCAAATTGGATTAAAAGGTAATTTTTCACAGAGATACTAATTTACAGAATATGATGGATGTACTTCCCCCAAATTATTGATGAAATGTGGAATACCACAAGGATCTAATATAGGTCCTCTTTTGTTCCTTTTATACATTAATGATATATGCCATTCTGCTTCATCTTTGAAATTTGTACAATTCGCTGATGACACATCTTTGTTTCTAAGCCATAGTAACTTATACTCACTGGTAGATCAATTTAATGAACAAATGACAAAGGTATCGTTGCGGCTCAAAGTTAACAAACTTTCACTTAATTAAAAAAAAAAAACGTACAAAGTAACAGAAAACTAATAATGTATGAAGTTCCACCATTATATGTTAATCAAACTGTAATTGGGAGAGTATACAATTTTTAGGTATTCTCTTGGATGAGAATCTCTCATGGAAACCTCACATTTCTATGATTTCTACAAAAATTAGCAAAACTACAAGATTACTTTCAAAACTTTAATTTACCATTAAATGTATTATTCATGATCTATAATTCATATTTGTCATACGGTAATATTGTTTGGGAAAATACAAGTCCTAAGTTAAAACCATTATTCTTACTTCAAAAGCGTTGTTTGCGAATTTGTACAAATTCCCATTATTTTATAGCACATTCTAAAACTCTGTTTAAACAGTTAAACACCCTCAATATTCATAATTTAAACACTTACCAAGTTGCTGTTTTTATATTCAAGTGTATCAAAGGAAATGCGCCGCCATCTCTTGCCAAGATGTTTAAAACCAACTCTATGATTCACAGATATGATACTCGAAATAGCCAAAAATTACATATTTGGAATATTGATAAACAGTATGCAACAATCAGTAAGATATTCAGGGCCTACAATATGGCATTCTCTGCCACCATCCACTATAGAATATACTTTCTTGAACACTTTCAAGAAAATGTTAAAATATATCTGTTATCCTTTTGAATTGTATTAATATAAAAAACCAATCAATATACACAGATAGATCTCATTCCACCCTGAATAATGAGAATTCTTTGGAAACTGAAAATGACCCATTTGCTGTAAGATCTGTATCTTTTGCCCCCAATGAATTTAATACGTCGTCAGAAAACTTGTTAGGATCATCACTTTCTGTTATTCATGTTAATATTTGATCCCTAAACTGCATTTCAATGCATTGAAGAAAGTATTCGCAAACGACTTTAATTCAGTGTTCAATGTCATAGCATTATCAGAAACTTGGAACAACAGAGATGTCCACCAGTTTTCATTATCAGAGTACAATTTAGAACTGCAATGTAGGAAGGATCAGAGGGGAGGTGGAGTTAGAGCTTACATTCATTTATCGCTCAACTATACACGTATTCCTAGTTTATCGTTGCATAATCAGAATCCATGTGGCTAAAGATTTTTATTCAGAAAGTACCCATTATTTTGGGTGTAATATAAAGAAAACCAGAAAATAACTTTAAAGAATTTAGTGATAACTTAAATAGTCTTTTACAAAATATGAATATAGACAGAAACCCTTGTGTTGTTGTTAGAGATTTTAATATTAATCTTTTGGCTATTGATAGTGAAAGAATCCGGGAATTTTTACGCATGGCAGAAGGTTATGGTTTACGTCAACTGATTACAAATCCGACAAGGATTACCAACACAAGTTCATCTCTACTTGACCACTTTCACTAATATTTCCTCTATCCTATTCGGGCGGGATGTACTGAGGTTGATGTTTCTGATCATTTTTTGGTGTACGCTGTTTTTGAAAATTTTAAGTGCATTAAATCGGCCATGAAGAAAGTGACATGCAGAAACTTTCTCAATTTTTCATTGGATTCTTTTTGTAATGATTTAATTAATAATGAATGGCTGGATGTGCTCAAATGCTCTGACCCAAATGAAGCGTACAATATTTTTCTTTGGCAGTTTCCATATGGGACAAACATGCACTTATCGAAACCAAAAATATTAAATTAAAGAAAAGAGATAAACCTTGGATTACACATGCTATTAAGCGCTCAATATTAAGAAAACACAACCTTTTTCCTCAAGTTATTAAGTTTAAATATAATTATAAGGTTCTTGGAAAGTATAAAAGATATAGAAACTTCTACAGTTCTCAGAACAGCAAAGCAAACATATTATAATCAACAATTTGAATGACATAAAAAGAATTTTAAAAAAACATGGGAGCACATTAATGAACTCCTGAATAAAAAAAGTTCAGCAAAAACTGATGGTAAAATTCACAAACTTGTTAAAAACAAATTTGATGGATCAACTGTTGAGGTTTCTTCATCAGAAGATAATGCAAATGTTTTCAACAATTTTTTTCGCAAATATTGGGAAAAATCTGGCAAGTAAAATAGAATATACAGATGTTGATCATATTAGGTATTAAGGTTCCTACCACAATGAATCATTCTTTTTTCTTCCGGTAACAAGTTATGAAGTAAAAGAAGTGATATTAAGTAACCTTGATCAGTCTAAGGCCAGTGGATATGATGATTTATCAGTTCGGCTATTAGTATATGCACAGAATTATGTTTGCCAACCATTCGCGCATATATTAAACCTATCATTCACAACGAGCATCTTCCCGGATAAATTAAAAGTAGCGAGAGTTGTGACTGTATTTAAAAAAGGAAACAAAAGTTTGCCGGGTAACTATAGGCCCATATCGATTTTACCAGTTGTGGATAAATTGTTTGAAAAACTTGTAAATATTCGAGTGGTGAAATTCTTAGAGAAAAAAAAATATTATATAATCATCATTATGGATTTAGACATGGATATAGTACAATTTAACTGTCGCTTATAAACTTGATCAATCAAATTACTCAATCTACTGATGAAGGGAGCTTGACAGTAGGTCTGGAGTATTTATCGATTTTGCTAAGGCCTTCGATACAATTAATCACTCTATTCTTTTTTTTAAAAATGGAGCATTATGAAATTCAGGGAATAGTGTTAGAGTGGTTTAAGAATTACTTAACAGACAACAGTTTGTAACTTACGGCTGTGTGAAATCTAATTATAAATCTATTTCATGCGGTGTCCCCCAGGGCTCGGTGTTAGGCCCGACATTTCTTGTCTACATTAATGACCTACAAAATTCATCAAATTTTTTCAATTTTCGATTATTTGCAGATGATTCTAATCTATTTCATACATTTAAGCATGATGAACGTAATATTGATTTATCAGAAGTGAACCGTAACCTGAAAGCTGTTACAGATTGGTGCAACTCAAACAAACTTACAATAAATACGAAAAAAAAACTAATTACATGTTATTTAAAAACTGACAAAGACATTTCTCAATTTCAGGTCAATTGCTCACTAATGAAACCATTTTAGAGTCAGTTGAGTCAACATTGTTACTTGGAATTGTATAGACAAAAATTTGACCTGGAAGAATCACATTGATAATGTATGCAATTCAACAAGTAATAAGATTGGAATATTGTACAGATTAAGACACTTTGTGTCAAGAAAAATAATGGTCATGTTATATAATTATTTTATTTTACCCCATATAACGTATGGATTAGAAGTTTGGGGTGCTACATGTAAGACAACTCTGAAATCTGGATCCTGTCCTAATGGTATTTTTATGCATGATATAATGTATAACCATCTGCCTCATACTTTATCTGTTTATTTTTCAGTATTAGAACACCCTTATCATACAAGAAACAAAGGGAAATCTAATTGGAATTTTTCAATCAGTAATACAAATCTGGGGAAACAATCAATTTCATATTCAGGACCTGTTATATGGAAAAATTTGCCAAAAGAATTAAGGAATATAACCAGTCACAGAAGTTTTGGGCAGGCATTACAAGAATACTTAATTGGAGAATACCAACTTGAAAATCAATTTTAAAATGTTCATGAAGGTCATTATCATTCATTTTATTTATTTTAAGCTCACTTGATATTCGTTATCATTGTTGTTATTATTGTTGTATTGTTATTACTACTTTTATTGATTTTTTTTTTTTAAAAAGAAGATATATGAGATGTACATTTCAATTAATTTGCTAACTATTGAATGTAATCAATTTTATGGGGCTAACCTCAATTAGCATATGCTATTTGTTAACTCCCTTTACCAAGACATTTTTGTGACTTTTACCAAGATGTATGTATCATAAACTCAATCATTCACATGAGAGGGGACTGGGGGGGGGGGGGGGTAGGGTGTCAAATACATGTGGGGGTAGGGTGTCAAATACATGTGGCATATTATGTTAAAATTATCTGTGCTCCTAGTTTGTTTTAATTTTGACACCTGATATTTCCAAGCTTTCCAAGCTTCCTACAGGTGCTCCTTTTTCCATTTTCTTTTATTCTCACAGTTTACCTTAATGTTATGCTCTTATGCCCATGTGTTTTGATTATTGTTTTCTTTATATTATAGATATATTGACTGCTATGAGAGGCATAGTTGTTTATATAGGCTCTCGGGAACCTTACATCCTGCCATGACCCCAAGGCTCGCTGAGGGGTGGTTTTTTTTTTTGTGGTCATGATTCCTCTAAATCTGTTCAGTCAATTTTCTTCAAATTTTCAACAGTTATCACGTGCTATAAGATCAAATTCCCGTATCTTTTTCAAGGTCATCAATTTATTGTGACGTCATCCAGGCACCATTTTGTGAAAATCAACTTATGGTCATATCTTCATAACAAAATGTCATTTCTCATTCATATTTGGCATGGTCAAGGGCAATGTCAATCCGGTCAAGGTCATTTCATTAAACACGCGCGTACATCCGCGCGTCAGTGTGCGCGCAAAAATGAAAAATGCTCCAAATCATCTCAAATTCATTTTCCACAGGTTTCAGGCCATTTTAAGCATTTCAAACATTTCTGCTTGTATGCGTCCGCATGCGCGTTTTCCGCGTGCTCAAGACATAGATAACATAGAAACGCGTTTTTTCACATGGTTTGGGTTTCTGGCACTATTCTTAACAATTTCCAACCATTTACAGTCATTCTCGACGTTCTATAATGCCACACTCGCACGTCAAACTTTAAAATTCATGCATGCGTCAATGGGCAATATAATGTAAAAAGTGGTAAAAACATGTCTGTATAAAATCCGCCATAGCTCGTCAGAATGCGTGGCTACCCCCCAATTTTTTTACATATTCAGAAAAACCTACGAGTTGTAGATATGAATTCATGAAAAAAATCGGAACGTCATCATATTTGCATATAGAACTAAAAAATTCGATTTTGAAAAAATGACGTCATAATTTTTGTATTCATCTGACAATATTCCAGTAAGAGGTTGTCAATTTTCTTCCAAATTTTGATATGTTGGAGCTGAGACAATTCTCTACAAGATCAGTCAACACCATTTTTCTTTTTGACAAAGGGATCATGGTGTATTTTTGCAATTAAAGGAGGCATGTCAATTTTTCAAATTTTGCGTGTATTCTCTATGGGACATGACTTTTTCTCAAATCTTGATTATGCATTCCTGTCTTCTTTGAGCTGTATCTCTGTTATTTATGCTCGATTTTCATCTAAATTTTAGTATGTTATAGCTGAGACTATAAGCTTTTAGAGTTATTCCCTCCAATTTTTGATCAAATATTGGGATCATGCCCCTTTTTCAAGTACAAAATGTAATTTGAGAATCCGGTTTTCGGTTTACGTATTATCTCTATCGCAACCCAGGTTGGAACCCTGGTGGGTCCATTTTTTTTTCAATTTTTTTTCCATTATTTTTCCTTCTTTTTGCCTTTTATTTTACCATCTGCTTCGACTACTATAACATATGAAATCGTAGTGTAATAAACTTTTTTTATTTTGTGTGTTATGTCTAATTGAATGTAAAGTAGTTTGTGTACAACCCTATGCAAAATCTGACTGCCTGTCGTGTATTAAACCTATGGGTCAATATCCCATGTATAATGGAATATGAAATCGTCCAATTTTCTTTTACTCTGAGCCTGATCGGTTAAGAGTGAGCATTGGGGTGAAAATTTAATTTTCAGATTTTTATGATGAAATCACTTTCAGGTTTTTCATTAATATCTAAAGTTAATAAAATTCACGTTTGTTTAATTGACAATGTCTGGAAAGTCATCGGATTGGCCCATTTTTCAACAGGGGCAATGAACACTAATGTCACAGATAGACATTTTCTAGAAAGACTGAGTTGGTCCTAGTTTAATATTCTCTAAACTTTCTTAAGTTTTGCTAGCAAATAATTATAGATCAAACACCATTCCATTGAAAACAAAAAAATATTTGAAAATATTTGTACAGAAATGGTCATGCTGCATGGTCATTCACATCTTGATGCAAATTTGTCCGTCCGTGACAGAAAAAAATTGTTAAAGTTTTTTTTTCATTGGTGGGGCAAAAGTGAAAACAAAAACCATGCTGAGCTATCTCATTAGCTAGAGACCTATTCCATGTATAAATAAAACCTTGATCAATTAAATATACATATAGTAAAAAGGAATTTGAAAACTGTCACGGACCGACAATGCAATATACTGAAATGGTAAATGCTGTGAGATTTCAAATTCAGTGAATTGTTTGTTTATTGGTTAATGGAACATATTTCATTCAAAATATCACGTACAGTGAAACCTGTCTATAAAGACCGCTCAAGACAGACAAGAAAATTGTCTTTACAGGCAGGTGGTCTTTAAGTACATGTTTCAATGAGAAACAGTTTTAAAGGGAAACAAAACTTTATAGTCTTTCTATACAGGTGGTCGCTAAAACAGGTTGGACTGTATATGGTATTGTGATCTCAATATGAATGCAAAAATTACCCCCCACCCCACCCCAATTTTTTTTCTTTTTCAAGCTAATAAATGTCATAAAAACCTAATGATTTTTGCTATGGCTCTAATGGGAGCCAGCCTGCATTGTCAGTCAGTCTGCAAAAGACATCCATTACAGGTGTTTACAGAAGATGAATACTTATTTTCTTATTTATTAATATTATTGCTATTATTGTAGCTGATATTTTTGGTCATCAGCAACGTGTAAAAGTTTTAGATTCAACATTAATACCGAAGCTTGATCAATATTCAAATTAAATTACAAGTTGTGCTTGAAAATTATAAACATTGGAGGTCAGATGTGGTATCAGACTGCAAGAGCCATGTTTGGACTCTATTTTGTAAGAATGCTTTGAATTAGTTGTAATGTTTGAGACAGAGATTTTTTGTAGTTCAGGATCATACACAGCCAACAATTTTTTAAAAATTATGTAATCACATAACATAAGAAGAAACCTTTTTAGATACTATATGATATTAAATGCTCATAATTGAATTGATTGCATCAACCCTGACACAGTTTTTTCCATGTGGAAGGGGGTCAGAAAGTTATAATATATGACTTAAACTCGTCGTGTTGGGCAATCCCTCAACTAACAGGACATAATTAGGCTCTATGGGCTTTATACACTCAACTGTCGCCATTAGGGCCTTTGTCCAGAAAGCCAACATTGTTCTTAAAGTGATAGACACATTACTGAAAAAGTAAACTATGGTATGAGAAAGATTTAGAGTTAGACAATAATCTGCATTTCACGATTTGGTTTTCACCCTCTTAAACAGAAGTATAAAAAAATATGAGATGTTATACAGAGTACTGGTATGTGATGTTGTAAACCAGATGAGAAATTTTACTTCCTATAATATGATAATGATCAATCACACTTAATCCTATTTCTATATTACCTCTATGTTTGAAGCAAAATATATGACTTTGAGCTGTAAAGTAAATTAAAATACTAAATATTGATGTTTGATTTCAGTCCACCTACATGACTGTCATGTAAAGGGTTATATTTTGAAAGCTATCATCACATTCTTCTCAACATGTTCACTTTGGTCTGTAGCATATATTGTACATGTACAGTCACACAATACATGAGTACATGCACTTGTACATTGTGCGTACACTACAATTCAGGCATCCACTTTTGACATAGATTCCACTTAAAAACTAAGTTTTTCATGCTAAGTTTTGCTTAATAGTGGAATAAAATCAATTTCAAACAAAAAGTAGAAAGCAAGAAGTACATATGTGCAATTTTAGATAGGAACACATGCAGTTTTTAAGTTAATGTCCGTCCGTGACGCTCAAAATGTCCGTCCGTGACAAAAAGTTTTCGGACCTCTAGCAAAAGTTACAGCTTGCTTTAAAATTCTATGTATGTGACAGGGAAGTCAATTAACTTGACTAACATTTGCAGTCAAAAAAATTTGTCAGTGACAGTTTGTTTAGATAGAAAAGACAAAAGATTACCGATAAGTCAAGAAACCCATTTCTATCTTGTCCGTCCGTGACAATGAATATTTAATGGATTCTATTTTTAGTAGGTAACCATGGCAACCAAATTTTATCATCATTTAGCACCTTCAGCGGTACCCTTCACAATGAAACATAAAACAGCTCAACACATCTCATAACTTATTTTTTACAGGCCTTCAAACTTTCAAAATTTGTCAAATGTCCGTCTGTGACTAACCGATCAGGCTCCTCTAGTCTCCATCCATTGTCAACATTATCAGGATTATTATCTTGCACAAATATTATCACATCTTACAAAAGCAATTTGCCAACGGGTAGACAGACCACCTAATTCATCTTCAGTGATGAATTAAAGTTCTAGTTTATTATTTTTCTCCCATTTTTTTGTTGACGATTCCTCAAAATTGGTTCATTCAATTTTCTTCAAATTTTCATCAGTCATCAGGTTCTATAAGGTCAAGTTCCCGTATCTTTTTCAAGGTCATCAATTTATCGTGACGTCATCCAGGCGCCAGTTTGTGAAAATGAACCTATGGTCATATCTTCATAACGAAAAGTCATTTCTCATTCATATTTAGCGTGGTCAAGGTTAATGTTATTCCAATCAAGGGCATCACATTAAACGCCCACGTATGCGTACGTCCATGCGCAAAAATTAAAAATGGTCCAAATCATCTCAAATTCATTTTGCACAAGTTTCAGGCCATTTTAAGCATTTCAAAAATTTCTGCGCGTAAGTGCCTGCACGTGCTTACCACATACAAAACTTAAAAACGCCGTTTTCTCACATGGTTCATCTTCCTAACACTATTCTTGACAATTTCCAACCATTTACAGTCATTATTGACATTCTGTGATGCCACACATGCGTCAAACTTTCAAATTCGTGCATGCATCAATGGGCAATATAATGTAAAAAGTGGTAAAAATATGCCTATATGGAATCTGCCATAGCTCATCAGAATGCCTGGATACCCCCCAATTTTTTTACATTTTCTGAAAGCCTATGAGTTGTACATTTGAATCCATGAATAAAATTTGGGGGTCAATCGATCGGAACGTCGTCACATTTGCATATGAACTAAAAAAAAAAAAAAAAAAAAAAAAATCGATTTTGAAAAAAAACGTCATAATTTTGTATTCATCTGACAATATTTCAGTAATAGGTTGTCGATTTTCTTCCATATTTTGACATGTTGTAGCTGAGACAATTCTCTACAAAATTGGTCCCAACCATTTTTCATTTTGACAAAGGGATCATGGTGTATTTTTGCGATTAAAGGAGGCATATCAATTTTTCACATTTTGCGTGTATTCTCTACGGGACATGACTTTTTCTCAAATCTTGATATGCTTCCTTTAATCGGAATCATGGTTACCGCCAAAGAAAACTAACAAATTCAACTTACGAAATGTGAAAAAAATACCAAGAATTTACTTGTAGAACTAAGAGGTTTCAAAACAGTGCTCTTCCTAATCACACATGTATACTCAATTGTCATAATGCAAATCTAAACGTCAGATAAACATTCCCATTACTGTGACAACCAATATCTGTATTAAAATGTGAATTGTATATTATTGCTATTGAACCACTACCATCTACGTTCTATGCTTACTATACTGTACATGACATCTTGTATGCATAATTTTTATCAAATTCTTCAGCAATTTCTGTCCTTCTCTCTTTCTTTTTGTATGTCTCCCTCACCACTTCTCTTTTAAATCTAATCCTCTCTCTTTCTTTCTTTCTTCAGTACTGAATATTTCTTTTCTCTATTGTGTACAATACTTACCTTCTTCAGAAATATTCTCCTTCTTTCTTCTTGACTTCTTACCTTTCCATTATTTAGTATCGTGCAATATTAATTACTAAGCAGTAAGTATTACTTTTACTTTATATATATATATATACAATAATATATGTGCTGTGTTTTTTTTTTACAAATTTTGATATGTATATTTCAATTCTTTCTCATGTGATTTTATTAATGTAATTTATTTTACAAACTTTTTATTAACTACAAAGTGTAATTTGAGAATCCCGTTTTGATATACGTGTTATCTCTATTGCAAAAGTCTTGGTCTATTGGTAAAGTACTTGCCTCCCATCCAGCTGACCCAGGTTCGAACCCCGGTGGGTGATTTTTAGGTGGTCTGTCGTAGACAGATCATCTCTCAATTTCGTCAGAATTTTCTTTATTATTATTAGGTGGTCTGTCGTAGACAGATCACCTCTTAATTTCGTCAGAATTTTCTTTCTTTATTCATTTATTTTTATTTTTCCACCACTTTCTTGTGAATCCCGTTTTTCGTCTACGTGTTATCTCTATTTGGAAATATTTTGGTCGATTGGTAAAGCACTTGCCTCCCATTCCGGCGACTCCGGTTCGATTCCCGGTGGGTCCATTTTTTTTTTTTTTTTTTTTTCCCCTTTATTCTACCATCTTCTTTGACTATTATAACATATACTATCACAAACAATGTAATAAACTGCCTAATTTTGCATGTTATGTCTATTGAAAGTAGTGTGCATTAGTTTGTGTACAATCTCATTCCCTGTCGTGTATTAAAGCTAAGGGGATAATCTTCCACATGTCCTGCAATATCAAATCGTCCAGTTCGTTATCCCGATTTCTCCAAATCGGCTGAGTCAATTTTCTTCATATTTTCGTCAGTCATCAGTCCTAATAAGGTCAAGTTCCCACATCTTTTTCAAGGTCATCAGGTTATTGTGACATCAGCCAGGCACCATTTTGTGAAAATCATATGTTCATAGGTTCATAACGAAATGTCATTTCGAATTAAATTTCTAGTTATTTATTATTTATTCTTATTTTTCCCCCACTTTCTTGCGAGCATGATTTCTCAATTTCGGCGGAGTCAATTTTCATCAAATTTCAGTCAATCATCAGGCCTGTCAAGGTCAAATGCCACAAATTTTTTCAAGGTCATCAGGTCATCGTGACGTCATCCAGGCGCCATTTTGTGAAATCACATTATCAATCATATCTTCATAACGTGTCATCAAAAATAAACCATATTTGACACATATGAACTTCAGGTCAAGGGTCAACGTAAAATGTCAACAAAATCCTTGTGCGCATCATGACGTGCACATACGCGCGCGCGTCAAAATTTAGAAATGCTCAAAATCACTTTTTAAATCAAATTAGAGTACGGTTCAGGATATTTTAAGCATTTCAAAATTTTCTGCGCGTGCAGCGCGTACAGAAGGTAAAAACGCTGTTTTTTCGCATGGTTTGTACTCCTGACACTATTCTTGACAATTTCCAACTATTTACAGTCATTCTTGACCATCCATAATGCCACACGCACGCTTGAAACTTTCAAATTCGTGCGCGCGTCAATGGGCAATATAATGTAAAAAGTGGTAAAAACATGCTATCTAGAATCCGCCATAGCTTGTCTGAATGAACCTTTATTCCCAAATTTTATTACATATTCTGAAAGCCTTTTAGTTGTAGATTTGAATTCATGCAAAATTTTGGCCGATCGCATTTTGTGATGTCATCATATTTGCCTATGAACTCATAAATTTGATTTTGAAAAAATGACATCATAATTTTTGTATTAATTTGACAATATTTCAGTAATAGGTTGTCGATTTTCATCCAAAATTTTGATATGTTGTAGCTGAGACAATTCTCCACCATTTTTCATTTTGACAAAGGCATCATGGCGTATTTTTGCGATTAAAGGAGGCATGTCAATTTTTCAAATCTTTTCTGAAATCTTGATTCTACTTTCCCGTCTTCTTTGAGCAGTATCTCTGTAATTTCTGCTTGATTTTCTTCCAAATTTTAGTATGTTATGCTGAGACTATAAGGCACAAGAGATTTAATGTCACAAGCGTTCGAACGCGTTCAGAACGCTCCTATTGTTCTGCTAACCCCATGACAAACGCGTTCGAACGGCCTCGAACACACCCGAACGCAGGGATTAACTCCTGACAAAGGGTCTATAGAAATTGCTTAAGTACTGCGTTCGGAATGCGCTCGAACGGGGTGCGTTCGAACGCTTGGATTATCTCCCTGACTGTACTTGCGTACAGGCTCGACTCGGCCGCCGCCCAGAAAGGAATACTACCATTTTTTCCCGCTCGATCGCAATTGCCCGATGCGTACGTCTCGGGGCCGCCAAAATCGGAGTTCTGGGGGCATTTCATCAAATATCTCGTCAGTGATTTTTACCGACAAACTGCTATAAGCTACTGAAATCCATGCATCTGATTGGATGAGAGCAAATTGTCGGTAAAAATCACTGACAAAACACTTGATGAAACGCTCCCAAGGTCAAGATCAAATACTAGTAGCCCGCCAGTTCAGCCTGGCCTGCAACTCCGCTAGAGCGCTAGAGCGGCGTGCCATTAGTGAGCAGTAGCGCTAGCGCGTTGTGATTTTCTGAAGATTGAAGAACCATGATTGTGTAATTTGCCCATAAAAATAATTCCCCCAAAAGATTAAAATTAGGTATCGTTATTTCTATGCCAGTCGTAATATCCATTGTTGTTGCATTTGTATATCTGCCCTATTCAATTTAAAACAAAGGAAATCTGTATAATTTAATCTTATAATTTGAAAAAAATTCAAAGAAAAACAATACAGTGCAAAAAAAAAAAAAATCAAATAAATTCAGTAAATTATTAATACTGTAAAGTTAAAATTTAGTTTGACGGCGCGAGCACATAAATTCAAGTAGTCGGACGAGATTGTCATCGAGAAGCAAAATCACCGGTGGGCAAGGAGAGAATAAGTTCGCGGGCTTCGCTGAGTCCAAGCACAATAACAATATATATTTATTGATCAAGCATGCATGAAAGTGTGACTCTAGTTGCTCTATGACATGATGATTGATATGATTGATAATGATCAATGATGATAGCGCAGGTGTCCACCTGTGCTGGGCGCTCATGGCGCTCGCTCTAGAATGTCTTTAATATTATATTTTGACAGGGTCGGCCATCTAAATGAATGGCCGACCCTGTCAAAATAATATTAAGAGGCTAATGAACGAGAGACAGAATTTTCGGTCTAGAATGTCTCACAACATTCAACATTCTTGTGTGTTGAAGTGAAGTCCAGAAGTCTAGGCTTTCTTCTAGTCCGCATTAATAAATGGCTTGAATTTGGCTAATAATTCAAAGTCAATCCAAATGATCAATATCAATTAACCAATACAGGTAAACACCGAGTGAAATTTGAGAGTACATCTGCCTTGGCCTAACTTTAGGGCTACTATTTTCAGATAATTGCGGACATGACAATGCGTCCCGTAATGTAACTCGTTTAGGCTTGTAAAAAGAAGAGTTCCGTTTTTATTTTAACAGGAAACTTGGAAACTTAGCAGTACTTATTAAACTATTAACTACTTACATGTATTGGAAATTGCAAATTCCTATTTCAGGCATTAATCGAATGAAAATTAATACAAGTCCGGCTCGTCGGACATAATGTAGAAGTATAAATCGGTCGAAAACGTTAGAATCTGAGAACGAAAGGATATATAAGGACTTCATATGCCACCACCGAATCACATGTGCTAGACGGATTATTACTCACGAATCGTACTTGTATTTGTTTGAGATCGGTAAATGGAATTTAAAAACAAAAAACACAGATCCAAACCGATCCAAACACAACGTTACAGTAAACCGTCCGTATGGATCTCGTGAACCACACCCGCCGGCCGCCGCCCGAAGATCTACCAATATATACCACGCATGTCAATTGTGCTTATAAGTTTATAACTAGGGGCCACAGAGCATTTTTGAAAGAGAGGTGTTTCTAAGAAAAACAGTGAACATGACTGTGCTATTTTTGTCTTCTCATTATCAGAAATATGCATATCGCCACGAATGCTTGGCCTAGTTTCGGGGGGATCAGGGGATCAGGCCAAATAAAAATTATTCCTAGTTTCTCGCCCCCGTCCGCATCCTTCCTTTTTCTTTCTTTTCTTTCTTTTTTTTTTTTTTTTTTTTGCGCCTTTTTGTGCCTTCTGAGGTCCAAAGGGACCCTAGAAAGAATAGAAATATAACGGGAATCAATTTTAATAGGCCTCACAGGAACAGGGGCATATCCAGGGTTTCGTACAAGGGGAGTAGCACAAGTCTGGAAATGTTTAGACAAGCACTGTTAACTATTTTGGACTTACAAAATAAACCAATCAATAAATAGGTTGTCATATATATTCAAGTCCCTTGTTTGGTCGGGAAAAATTGTACTTTTTTAAGTTGTTAAAACACACTTGCCACTTAATAGAATGGCCGAAAAGTAGGAGAAATAGAGAGGGGGGGGGGAGAAGTGGTAGATGGCTAGATGCAAAAGGCAATTGAAAGAAAGACTATTCTCCACCCTCCCCTCATATCCATTTTCTCTCGTATTTCATCTACCTCGTAGACCAACCCCCCCCCCCCCAACACACTGGGAGCACTGAGGGCACTGGTGTCAAAGAAGAACGAATGAAATGCAATGAACATGAACCGCGTTCACTATGAAAAGAAAACATCGATGAAGAAAACATGATGTACCCATGGAGATACAAACACTTGTATAAACACCCATATATAGCTGGCAATTAAACTTCATATTCATATTCGTTGTTCATGACTTAAAAACAATTAACATTGTGAAATTTTGAGCATGCGGTGAAGGT
Organism: Heliocidaris tuberculata; assembly: GCA_025618425.1. NCBI lineage: Eukaryota > Metazoa > Echinodermata > Echinoidea > Camarodonta > Echinometridae > Heliocidaris > Heliocidaris tuberculata. Next base: position 25,544,237 of record CM046832.1, on the reverse strand, counting down.
TTGTGTTAATGAGCCTGAATTTTCGAAAATTTCAGTTCAATGGTTCATGCTCGTAAAGAAATTGCGGGGTCTGAAAATTACGACTAGTGTTAGTAGTATTGCGTAACATGTAACGACATGGTCATGGCCTGCTTCTTGTCTGTCATCGCTCACTGGCCTCGCCGCACTCGCGGTACCTTTCATCTACGTGAATTTATCAACACGCAATCTACATGAGGCAAGCGCGCATTCTTTTTCCCTATTTTCGACCTGTTTGTTTCCAAACAATTACATGTATACTGCGATCAATTACATGAGCCTGACAAAGGTGGAATTTTCATTTTATTCATTTTACCGTAACTTTTCATTCATTCATGACTAATTTATGTTATTCGATTTCTCTATACCACCACACCGAATCTCTATAATATTCTATGATACTTGCCTTTTTTCATATGATTCTTCCATATGATTTTGATATTGATTCAATATATTTTTTTTTCATAAATTATTATTTTTTTTTAATCCAAGAAATGTTTTTTTCCCTCTATAAAACCAATGAGATGTTTGTCCTAAATATGTACTTGCCCCATTTGACATCGAAACTAAATGAGACTCTTAAGAGTGAATAATGTACATCTTCAAAAGAAATAACAGAGTTGCTGGTTTATTGATCTTCGAACTTATTCGGATTTTCTCAATGTTAATTCTAAAGGTAATACACTTTTAATGGCTCGATTCAGTGATTTCGTGATTTCTGTTTATACATGTATATTAACTATAAAAACTGATGGCTTTTACTTGTCAAAGTTGACTTTGACTTATGGTCCATCATAATAATAGCCGCCGTTCTAACAGCCCCCCCCCCCCAATATCAATAGGCCTATACTCTGATCCTGGGCAGCGGAGCCGGGGGGGGGGGGCTGCAGTCCCCCCACTTTTTTTGAGTAGACACGTTAAAAAAAAAAAAATTGGAAAAGAGGCTCTAAAATTGTCATTAATGGGTGATATCAGATTAGCCCCCCCCCCCCCCCCCGCACTTTTAAAAACGCTCCGCGGCCCCTGCTGATTATGTAACTAAAAAGGCCTACAATGTTAGTGAAAGAACATTGTGTAACCAAGAAGAAAGGTTTGTAAGCGTGCACCCCATCGACCCCTACCCCCCCCCTCCCCAAAACACACTTCTTCCATTACATTATATATAGACATTAAAAAAATATGAACGTCAGCTCCACAACAGACGTCTTTTATCTCAACTGACAAATATAGGGGACAAAATAAGAACTCGTCTTTCTACACTTTACAATGGTTCTGGTAGACAAAAGACATGTATTCACTGCTATTATGTAAAATAAGTAGAACAGCTGAACATGCACATGACACCTGTTCTACATACTTTTACATAAAAGCAGTGAAGGGTATTCTTTTGACTCCCGGAACCACTGTGAAGGGTACAATAAGAATTTGTTGTTTTGTCCACTCTCTTTGTCCACTCTCTTTGTCCGTCATGTTCAGTCTTAGTTTATCAATGGCCTACTGATTACGTAACCAAGTACATGTACAGCGTTGAGGAAAGGAAACTTGAACCTTCAACGTTGATATTGTACGTTGTCCCCGCGATTTGGACATTCAAGAGGCATTCGTAAATATGTGACACAGGAGCGGGATGGATTGTGATTATGTGAATCGAAGTGGTTAAAAATAATCTCCAGTAGATCGATGTGGGAGGGCAGATGCACAGGCGACATTGTCTTTTCGAAACCTGTTCCGTATTCACATGTGCAGAATGAGGGGGGGGGGGGGTTAAAAGTGGTTAGAGAAGGCACTAAACCCGAGAGGGAAGGCATGGGGGCAGTTGGGGGCAGGTCGTAGGTTTTAATCAAAAGAAAGACTCGTGTTTGTTTGAAACCTTAGAATCATATTTAAAGTGTAATTATAACATATATTCTGAAACAAGATATAATAACTGTATCACCACGAAGATTAACGAAATAGCACAGGTGTCGCGGAGCGTTGAAAGTGGGGGAAGGGGGATGATCTTATATCACTCATTAATGACAATTTTCGAGCGTTTTTCAGAGATTTTTTTTAAAACGTGTCTACTCAAAAATGGGGGGGGGGGGGGGGAAGGCAGCAGGCCCCGGATCCACGGCCCATGTAGCAAACTATAGTAGCTCATCAAGACGACAAAATCGTTGTTCCAAACTTATCTTCAGATTCTCTGGAGAAGGAATTGGGAGATTTAGAGAAATAAAATCAATCAATTAAAAAAAAAAAAAAGGGAGTTGATTATCATAACCATAGCATAATAATGTGTAACTAAAAATAGGAGGTTGGACAATTCAGACAACTGAAAAATATTTCGGGTCTACGATCGAAGGGTGGGCAAAATGCTTTACTACTCAGACGGGAACACTACAGAACGTAGCTTGTGCAGTGTTACCGGCAGCGGCGTCGCAAGAGGGGATGTTTGGGTGTCACACCCCCACCTCCCCTAAAAAAAAATGCTGTCGGCAAAGAAAGTGGAAAAGTGGAGGGGGCTATATGGAATAGGAAAGAGAAAGAAAAAAGAGAAAACAGAAAGGAGAAAAAAAGGGAAAAAGATAAAAAAGGGAATAAGATAAGGACATGAAAACAAAAACAGAAAGAAAAAGAAGGAAAAACTGGCCAAACTTTTTGCTCGTTTCGCTTGCTCATGAACTCTGGAATAAAATGGGACCGTAATGATCAAGATTTCTACATACACTGTATCTATCTGCGATTTTAATTCTTACATTATTATTGGGGAGGAGATTACGGTGCAGCATTTTTGTCGGCCGATTTGGGTGTCTCACCCTAAAAATTTGTCTGCAAATTTGGGTGTCACACCCCCAATGCAAAATGTTCTAGCGGCGCACTTAGTAACCGGGGGGGGGGGGGGGGGGGGGGAGGGCAAGGGGCTGTTTCCCTCACATGATTATCATTCATTTACAAGTGAGCGACAAAGTGCAAAACCATGCGGCATGAGGATTTTTGGGTATAAAGTTAGCTTGGGAAAGCACAGGGGATAAGGGAGATGATTTAATGATTTTTTTAATTTAAAGATCGACATAAAAGAATTTCAGAAGGAAAAAAGTGACAAGTACGGTATTCCGTATTTTTTTTTTTTTTACTCGATCACATGATTGTATGAAAGGGTATTGACCTCTCTTGCTCTCTCTTTCTCTCCCCTTCCATTGGCGAAACAATTTAAAGGGCCGGGGTGTACGTTTCACATTCATTTCTTATCAATGAATAAGGAATTTGTCGCCGTCGACCCAGCCCAAACCGCAAATACAAAACAAAACGGAAAAGCATTTCATTGCACATGTTAATCGATCCAGACTTCTAAAAATTGGATTACTTTTGGAATTCACCAATAAAAACAAACCTTGGGAAAAGTAAGTTCCGAAACATTTTACAAGCAAGTATTTGCTCTAATTGTGTACATGAATTTGCAGAAAAATTGAAACATAATGATAGGCGGGTGAAATTTTGATCAAATTCTAATTTTGGCATTACCCAACTGAGCATGCATGGGGGTATTACATATACATTGTATTATTATAATGTAGTTATATTATTGTTACTACGTACAACGTGACGTAAACATGCAAGAAGAGTTGATTTCAAGATATTTTGTTCTATTTTAAGAACATTGCGATGATCGAGATGGGCAAGCCAGTGCCATCAGAGAAAAAAGAACTCGCTTACAAGTACTACTACCCCTTTTTGATTTATATTTGGTAGCTAATTGGTGTATAGTCAACCTCACCTTTATTTATGGACCTCGCATATTCGAGGTTCTAAGCAGGTCCTGATCACCCCCCCCCCTTTTTTTTTTCTTTTCTTCCTTTTTTACAAGTATTTGCTCAAACAGCTATATATTTCACAAGGCAGCCAGGTCAAAGGTACCACCGAATCTGATTCACTCGACGTGCACATACACTTTTTCATTCGCGCGCTCGTAATTCCCACATCTCTTCTACACTCTCATGCACACCTACATGCACATCATAGAGTATAGGCAGGGCCAGGGTCGCCAGGCCCTGTGTACCCTATAACTCGTGGGTGGAAGTCAGCTGGTTTTCCGTCTTAACATGCTGTACAACACACACGGATACACACATCATCGCTATGTACAAACGTGCACATTGAAGCGGTCACAGAAGTATTCGAACATCCTGTTTTGGGATGAAGACTTTGATTTGAAAATAATTTTTATGTAACATACATCCATTCAATGTGAGGAATGTTACGGTAAATTCCTATCGGATATTCTTCTTTTTAAATAGTGTGTTGTTCATTCCAAGCCATTTTCTGTAAAGAAAAAACAACAAACCAACCAACCATAAAAAAGAACATCGGGTCCGAAAGCACAACGAAAGTCACATCGTATTTTAGAAATGTCTTAAAATGGTGAAGCAAATAAAATACATTGGACTTCTTCTCTTTTTAAAAAATCTGTTTGCAATAATGTTTCATTTTCCTTAAAAATTAAGCATCTACTTGTTTACTTGGCGTTCACAATTATTACTAAAACGCGGCTATTTTCCTTTTCATCTGCGAATTTTGTACTGGCTCTGTCACCATTAAATACAAGACGGAAAAAAGAAAAGAAGAAAAAAGGAATAACTACTTTAGATTCGCTCCGCGGAGAGCCCCAAACATCCAACGCTGACCCACCGGGACCGATTCGGGGAGTTTAGGGATTTTCGGAGACGAATGTCATGTCAAGTTGCGCCTTTCAAATCAGAGGCACATCTCTAATCCGGCCGTTCGCACGCATTCACCAATCGTTAATCCGGCCGTTCGCATTCGTTCACGGATTGTTAATCGGGCCGTTCGCAGGACCGTTCTCGAACGCACCTCTATTGTTTGAGAGAACAATGAAAGTTGGGGCTCTCCCATGGCTCGCTTAACGGACTGCGTTCGGAACCCGTTCGAGCGGGTTCGAACGCTTCTTTTGTTCTCATTTTTTAATCTGCGTTCTGAACGCGTGCGAACGCTTGTGACATTAAATCTCTTGCGCCTAAGCTTTCACAAGTGTCCCCTCCAATTTTTGATCAAATGTCGGGATCATGCCCATTTTTTAACTACAAAATGTCATTTGAGAATCCTATTTTTTTGTCTATGTGTTATCTCTATTGGAAATATTTTGGTCCATTGGTAAAGCACTTGCCTCCCATTCAAGTGACCCAGGTTCAATCCCCGATGGGTCCATTAAAATTTTTTTTCTTCTTTTTGCCTTTCATTTTACCATCTTCTTCGACTATTATAACATATACCATCACAAACAATGTAATAAACTGCCTAATTTTGTGTGTTATGTCTACTGGAAAGTAGTGTGCAGTAGTCTGTGTACAATCTGATTCCCTGTCGTGTATTAAAGCTAAGGGGATAATCTCCACATGTCCTGCAATATCAAATCGTCCAGTTCATTATCACGATTTCTCAAAATCGGCTGAGTCAATTTTCTTCATATTTTCATCAGTCATCATGGTGCTAATAAGGTCAAGTTTCCACATCTTTTTCAAGGTTACGAGGTTATCGTGATGTCATCCAGGCGCCATTTTGTGAAAATCATATGTTCATAGGTTCATAACGAAATGTCAGTTCTCTTTCATATTTGGCATGGTTAAGGTCACTGTCATTCCAGTCAAGGTCATTTCGTTAAACGCACGCATACGCGTACGTCAACGCGTCTGTGTGCGCGCAAAATTTAGAAATGCTCCAAATCCTCCCAAATTCATTTTGCACACGTTTTATGCCATTTCAAGCACTTTTCAAAAAATCGCCCATAAAATTGAACCTGAAGGGGCGCTATATCACTTAGGTTATCGTGACTATTGTCATCATTATTAGGTGGTCTGTCGTAGACAGATCACCTCTTAATTTCGTCAGAATTTTCTTTATTATTATTATTATTATTCTTTATTTACACCACTTTTTTGTGACAGTGATTTCTCAAATTCGGCTCACTCACTTTTCATCAAATCTCAGTCAGTTATCAGGCCTATCATGGTCAAGTGCCACGAAATATTTCAAGGTCATCAGGTCATCGTGACGTCATCCAGGCGCCATTTTGTAAAATCACATTATCGATCATATCTTCATAACGAGTCATCAAAAATTATCCATATTTAATACACATAAACTTCAGGTCAAGGGTCAATGTAATGTCAGCAAAATCCGCGCGGGCATTAAGACGTGCACGTACGCGCGCGTCAAAATTTAAAAATGCTCAAAATCATCTCAAATTCATTTTGCACACGTTTCAGGCCATTTTAAGCATTTCAAAATTTTCCGTGCGTGCACGCCCGCGCGCGCGTTATGCGCCGTTTTTTTCGTATGGTTTGGATTCCTGACACTATTCTTGACAACTTCCAACTATTTCCAGTCATTCTCGACCTTCCATAATGCCACACGCGCGCGTCAAATTTTAAAATTCGTGCGCGCGTCAATGGGCAATATAATGTAAAAAGTGGTAAAAACATGTCTATATAAAATCCGCCATAGCTCGTCAGAATGTGTGGCTACCCCCCATTTTTTTTACATTTTCTGAAAGCCTATGAGTTGTAGATTGTAATCCATGAAAAAAATTGGGGGGTCAATCGATCGGAACGTCGTCACATTTGCATATGAACTCAAAAATTCGATTTTGAAAAAATGACGTCATAAATTTTGTATTCATTTGACAATATTTCACTCTAGTTAGTCAATTTTCATCCAATTTTCGATGTGTTGTAGCTGAGACAATTCTCTACAAGATCAAACACCACCATTTTTCATTTTGACAAAGGGATTACGGTGTATTTTTGCGATTAAAGGAGGCATGTCAATTTTTCACATTTTGCGTGTATTCTCTATGGGAGATGACTTTTTCTCAAATCTTGATTTTACATTCCCGTCTTCTTTGAGCTGTATCTTTGTTATTTCTGCTCGATTTTCTTCCAAATTTTGGTATGTTATAGCTGAGACTATAAGCTTTTACAAGTGTGCCCTCCAATTTTTGATCAGATGTCAGGATCATGCCCGTTTTTTAAGTACAAAATGTCATTTGAGAATCCCGTTTTTCGTCTACGTGTTATCTCTATTGGAAAACTTTTGGTCCATTGGTAAAGCACTTGCCTCCCATCCCGCCGACCCAGGTTCGAATCCCGGTGGGTCCATTTTTTTTTGAAATTTTTTTTTCTTCTTTTTGCCTCATATTTTACCATTTGCTTCGACTACTGTAACATATAAAATCATAAACAATGTCATAAACTTTTTTATTTTGCGTGTTATGCCTAATTGAATGTAGTTTGTGTACAACCCTATGCAAAATCTGATTGCCTGTCGTGTATTAAACCTATGGGTTTAATATCCCATGTATAATGCAATATGAAATTGCCCGATTTTCTTTGACGCAAGTCTCCATCCATTTTCAACATAATCAGGAATATTATCTTGCACAAATATTATCACATCTTAGCAATAATTTACCAACAGGTAGACAGACCACCTAATTCGTCTTCAGTGACGAATTAAAGTTCTAGTTGTTGTCATTATGATTATCATTATCGATATATCATTATCGTCATTGTCATCAATTATATGACCATCTTATCATCATTGTCGTCAACATTATCATGATTATTATCTTGCAGAAATATTATCACATCTGACAAAGCAATTTGCCACAGAGACAGACAGACCACTTAATTCGTCTTCAGTGACGAATTAAATTTCTAGTTCATTATTAATTTTTTCCTTTTTTGACTCCCCCCCTTTTTACGGGGGCAATAACTCAAAAACAAAACCAAGAATCTTTTTCAATTTCGACACTGTAATGAGGACTAATAAGAAGAGTTGATGGTGAAAAAATGAGGTTCATGACGTCATTATGACGTCATCCAGGCTTCACTTAGTGATTTTGGGGTGAAAAATGCCCTTTTCGGACCTTGAAAAGGAGCTCTAACTTCAGTTTGTGGGGTGCTAGAGACTTGGGACTTGATTCAAATGATAGAGCAGAAAATTCTACACAAAAAAGACCCCACCCCCCCCCAAGTCGTCAAATGGTCGCCTTCAGGGCGAAAATGGCTTTCAAAGTTCAAACTGCCCATTTTGCCATAGACACACATGTTTATTATAGATTAATTTCACTTTTGTCAAAACGAGCTTTCCTTTTTCCGCCCACGATATCTCAAAATCAGCTCAGTCAAATTTCTTCAAGTTTTTGTCAGTCATCAGCTCCCATGAGATTAAGTACCCGGAAACTTTTCAAGGTCATCAGGTCATCGTGACATCATCCATGCACCATTTTGTGAAAATCAACTCATGGTCATATCTTCATAACTGAAAATCATTTCACATTCATATTTGCCATGATTAAAGCTATTATCAATCTGGTCAATTTCAGAGACTTAAACGCGCGTCAATGCGCCCGCAAAAATGAAAAATGACGCCCCAATAACTCCCAAATGAGACAGTAAATCTTGATGAATTTTGCCAAGACCATCACATTGGGACCAAATATCATGCACACCAAAAATCAGATTCATAGCTCAATTCATTAGGTGGTCTGTCGGAATCGACAGATCACCTCTTAATTTTGTCAGAATTTTCTTTATTATTATTATTATTATTATTCTTTATTTACGCCACTTTTTTGTGACAGTGATTTCTCGAATTCGGCTCACTCACTTTTCATCAAATTTCAGTCACTTATCAGGCCTATCATGGTCAAGTGCCACGAAATATTTCAAGGTCATCAGGTCATCGTGACGTCATCCAGGCGCCATTTTGTGAAATCACATTATCGATCATATCTTCATAACGAGTCATCAAAAATGAACCATATTTAACACACATAAACTTCCGGTCAAGGGTCAATGTAAAATGTCAGCAAAATCCGCACGCACGTCATGACGCACACGTACGCGCGCGTCAAAATTTAAAAATGCTCGAAATCACTTTTTAATCAAATTAGAGTACGGTTCAGGACATTTCAAGCATTTCAAAATTTTCCGTTTAGTGCGCGTCCGCGCGCAGCACGTACAGAACGTAAAAACTTGAAGGAAATGCCTGTCCATTTTACTTCCAATTCATAAATCCTTCAAATTCTTGCTTTTTTTCCTCACACTGACAGATGAAAAAATAGAAAATCTCATACTGATTAACTGAAAACCACCCAACACCCCTGTTTTTTTGCAGGGTCGATTACTTAAAAACGGAATGCTGAATCTTTTTGAAAGTTGGCACAGACAGGAGGCTTGGTAAGAACATCTGGCTGTGAAAATCACAAGCTTATCATGTCATTACAACGACATCCAAGCGCCATTTTCTGAAAATCAACCTATTGTTCTATCTTTAGAGCTCAAAGCAGTAAAATCATACCTGATTTTGTTATTTGCTAAATAAATTTATGTATCTACCTATTATTGCTAGTTTGGTCCAAACTACGCTACCACCGAGAAACTAAAAGTCACATTCGCGCACGCCCCACCCCCGTATGACACCTTCCCATAGTCACATGCGTGAGCGCACGCCCGCCATCTTCCTCTAACGAGCTGCCAGAGACAACGTTTAGGACATGTTGTTGGGCAAGGAGAGGGGACGGAGGGAGGGACATAGGTAGATACATAAATTTATTTAGCAAATAACAAAATCAGGTATGATTTTACTGATTTACTACAATAAATTAATGTATCTACCTATTATTGCTAGACTAGCACGGATAAAAATCTGGGGTGGCATGTCCCAAGGGAAGAAGACTAACGGGGGTCAATGGCAGAAGATGCCGCCCTCAAAGACGAAGTTGCAAACTGCACCTCTCTTGAAGGAATGTCCTTCAGATAAAAAGAAGTGAAAGAGGAGACCGCCAAAAGGCGGCCCTCAAGATGTCTTCTAGGGCAATGCCCTGAAAAAGTGCCCAAGAAGTACTAATGCTTCTGGTATCATGCGCTCTAGGTTTGCTATCCGCGAGAAGGGCCTCTGGGCCAGCGGCCTGGATGGCCTCGACAATCCACCTAGAGATGGATTCTCTAGAAGCAGGGGAGAAAGGTTCGCGAGTAATGAGAAAAAGTTGCTCGTCCGAGTGGCAATCTTTGGTTCTGTCTTAGTACCATTTTAGCGCCGTCACCGGACACCAAACTTTGTCCTCCTTGACTGAGGAGAAGTCTGACAGGAGGCTGAAAAACACCTCAACCGATCCGAGGAAGCCGTCTGGTTTTTGGCTCCAAAGGAGGGCTTGAGGATAAGGCGAACACCTTGCCTTTTCCAAAGGATATGACCAGGAGAGGTACAAAGAGCTTGAAGAGAGCTTCTTCTTTGCCCTGAAGCTATGGCGATAAGAAAAATGGTCTTGACAGTCACATGGAGAGAAGCCTTGCTCATCGGTTCAAAGGGAGGCTTTGATAGCGCATCCAGAACCTTAGGAAGGCTCCAAGCAGGAGACAGCCTTGGATTTGCTGGTCGTTGTAAGAAAAACGATCTCAGCAACTTAGTCAGGTAATGGGAGCTAGAAACTCCCGAGCCGTCCGGAAAGCCAACATGAATGGCGGCAATGGCAGAGCGGTATCAAAGGAAACGGAGGGAAAGCATACCCTCGAAAATGTCCCCAATTGAGAGCGAAGGCATCGAGTGCCCAAGCCTCCGGGTCCCGTACCCGAGAACAGTACCTCGGAAGACGGTGGTTGAGAGTGGTCGCAAACAGATCGATCTCTAGCGGCTCCCAAGTAGCGAGGAGAAGATCGAAAATCTCCTGATGGAGGGACCACTCGGATGCGAGACACTTGCCCCGGGACAGAAAGTCTGCTATAAGATTCTCTTGTCCGGGAATGTAAGAGGCTATCGGGACAATGTTGTTTGTCCGACACCACCTCCATAACTGGGCAGTAAGAGAGTTCAGGGAAACTGAACGAGTTCCACCCTGATGACTGATGTAGGCAGCAACTGTGGTGTTGTCCGTAAGGATAAGCACGGAGTGCCCCACAATCGTGCGCCTGAAATGGCGGAGCGACATGAATGCCGCCAGCATTTCCAGCACATTGATATGGGGAAGAGTGTGCAGATGAGACCAATCCCCGAAATCATCTTGTCTCCACAATGGCCGCCCCAGCCCAGAAGGGACGCATCTGTCGAGATGGACACTGACGGAAGAGGGGTGCGGAGAGGCTTATCCGTTCCGATACATCATTTTCAACATGTCAAAAGGTCTTTCGGTGTCATCAAAATCACGACAGACCACCTAATTCGCCTTCAGTGACGAATTAAATTTCTAGTTTAAAAAAAAAAAAAATTCTTCTTTTAGCCTTTTATTTTACCATCTGCTTCGACAACTATAACATATAATATCACAAACTATGTAATAGACTTTTTTTATTTTGCGTGTTATGTGTAATAGAATGTAAAGTAGTTTGTGTACAACCCTATGCAAAATCTGATTGCCTGTCGTGTATTAAACCTATGGGTTAATATCCCATGTATAATGCAATATGAAATCGTCCAATTTTCTTTGACGCAAGTCTCCATCCATTGTGAACATTATCAGGATTATCTTGCAAGCTAGCTGCAAGCTTGCGGCATGCTTAATGGCACGCTTATCGGCAAGCTTGCCGCAAGCTCGTATAGTACCAAATATATAAAAGAGCTGCAAGCTTGCCGATAAGCGTGCCATTAAGCATGCCGCAAGCTTGCAGCTAGCTTGCAATTAAGTGTTAGTTTCTACAGTGAGCTTTTACAATTGTGTATTATATATCATATTATTATCTTGTACCAAACTGCATCGATTTTAGTGGTCAGTGTTTTCATAATTATTGTAATTAATTAATAATTGAAATGGTGTGTTTCCTTTTTTCACAGATGCTATCTGAATATCCAATATTTCTGGAGCTTTAGAATGAAACTAAATCTGCTATTGACTATTCTATTGAAGCATTTTATGTAGAAAGTTGAAATATGCAAATGAATCATGCATATTATGTGATACCAATTTGAACCATGTTTATGTCATCTATAGTTCTTTTAAATTTGAAATCAGCACTTATAATTTGCCTGAGGGAACCATATAAGGGGATTCATTTCGCATCACTTTTTTCTCAAAATAGTTTGTCATTTTATAAGTGTGAATAATAATTATTATATTTAATAGCAAATTATAATATATGCATACAAAGAAATGATCAAGTCATTTTTTTGTTTTCTAGTGATAAAAATGCATATGGGAACAATATTGCACTCAGATTTAAATCGTCTTAATATAAAAGTTTATCACATTAATCCTATCTGGCAGAGTTCTCAGACCAAATGCATGATGAATATCATATTTCTTCATTCTTGATATTTTTGAAATATTTTACTATCTTTAAGCAATAAATTTACATTTGGTAATGTGCAAGCTCGCCGCAAGCTTGCGCTTCCCATGAAACTGTGCCGCAAGCTTGCCTCATACTTAACATTTTTGTGCAAGCTTGCGGTAACAGAGATGCCAACCTCTCAACACAAAAAAACAGACTGGTTACCTTAAAAAATCAGATTTTCCATAGAAAAATCAGATTTTCACCGAAAAAATGCGACATGCATTATTAGCACGGTAAATCATGAAAATAAGGACCCGAAAGTGTTCACGAACATCTACTGATAAAAAAACTGAATCATAAAAACTGTTAAAGTGTCTCACTTGTCATTCAATCTGCAAAGTAAAAAAAAAAAAAAAAAAAAAAAAAAAATTAAGTGCCTCTTTCATGTTTACTGTTATTGTGGGTGTGGGTGTGGGTGTGTGTGTATGTGAGTGTATGGTTGGGTGAAGCCTTGGATATGCATGTGTTAACTGAAGAGACTAAATTTGCTTTTTATACCATTCACAAATATAGTACACTATCACACCATGGTGGTTTTTCTCATACCTTAAAAATAAAAGAAGTGTTTTGAAAACGCAGAAGTACATATAATTTACGTTTCATTTTGGGGGAGTCTAAATTTGGTAAGATTGTGCCATTCATCTACTCAAATATACTGTGAGATGAATTTATCATCAAATATTACATGCAGTATTCAAATAAATAATGATAAGTAAAGTGTTTCCAAAAATGAAATTTCTTTGAATAAGCAGCTAAGTGAGGCATTTACTGCCAGACTCCTCCCCCGAAGTTCAGGCAGCCGAGGCTGTTGAGAACAGCTCAGAGTACCGGCGGCGTCATGACGGAGTACTGGCGAATAGAGAATAATTTCATCAGTTTTGAACTAAATGCAGAGAAAATAGGGACAAAATAGGGACAAACAAGTCCAAAAATACAGTTTCTGACAATTTCTGTTCTGAAAAATGTCACGCACGACCAAAATCAGCCTTGGAATTTAGGGGTGAGCTCGGTGAAACCGCGAGTTTGAGTTAGTTTTTTTTTTGCATGCAGCACATATATAAATTATGCATCGCAGTACGGTGGGTGCCACTCCTAATACTGACACGGGGGTACTTAAGACAAAATAATGTGAGACAAATACGACGGACTTCTATATAATTGTATCGGCGATAAAATACCCCTGTCACAATCGCTTTCTTAAAGAGGTTTCCCTGGTGAGAACAGTGCGATTAACTCCCAAAATGAGGTTTTGATTGTTTTATTTTTCAAAGAAAAGAAGAAGGGTAAAAAAATCGGGAAATCGTATTTTCTATAGGCAATATCGTATTGTCGTATTTTACTGATTTTATCGTACTAAATACGATAAAATCGTACTAGTTGGCATCTCTGCGGTAAGCTGGCCAATTTTCCTGCAAGCTTGCTGCAAGCTTGCCGCACGCTTACCATTTTTGTGCAAGCTTGCGGTTAGCTGGCCAATTTTCCAGCAAGCTTGCCACTCTTCCGGCAAGCTTGCCGCACGCTTACCATTTTTGTGCAAGCTTGCGGTAAGCTTGCCACTTTTCCAGCAAGCTTGCCACTCTCGTTCTCAAAATAGCGACTTCATTTATACTCTGTAATTTGTAAGGAATTGCAGGTTGAAAATCCAGTCATTACAGCACACCGATGTGCTAGCTAGCTGGGTCAGATCACTGGCTGCAATATACCATGGTATATAGCCCGAGTTGGGAAGGGTTTCCATCACTGGCACGAACTTCATTCGGCAAATTATCTCATAAGAAAACTCAGGCACACAAATTATTGAACGTTCTTCGAAAGTGCCAAAACGACAAGTATGGGTAAATTCCATAAATAAAATCGCTGTGATTGGTTCAATATCTGCAAGTTCATTCGAGCTTCGCATTGCAACCACTGATCTCTATGGAAAAACCGTAGAGATCATCGATTGTAACTGAATGAGTAAACATTTGGCGTGAAAACTAGCGTATGTCCTGCGCATGTCAATTGCTGGAAACACTACAGTGCTATGACTGGTCTAATATTGGCAAATTTGGTTTAACTTCGCATAGCAACTGAACATCATGTAAGTCACATGTGGCGTAAGGGGGTTCGATGTGGGCAATGGCTTATGTTCCTGATGTTATTGGCTGCTTGGTGTTTGTAAGTTAGGCTCGGAATAACAAATTAGAGGCAACATTGTTCCTTATAGCTAGCTTGACATAAATCGTACGGCGTCGAGTAAGAAGGGAGGCTTCACGTGGGTATGAAATTTATTTTGGAATCAGAATACGCATTATCTGAAATCAAATACATTTCGTACAATATTTGAAACGTTGAAAAAGACACTTATGTAGCAACATTTGTTTTATTTGTTTAAATTTATGTGTTTAAATGTTGATAGCTAACAAACATCATTGTGTCATTAGAAAATAATGACATCATCGTCATAAAAATCAGAATTTTTAAAACTTATTCTGGAGCATCGAAAAATGCCTTCTCCTCAGTGACAAGAAATGTGATTCGCGAGTTAGATTAGCGAGCAGACTTATCCAGTCAAATGTCATGTCCTTTATTATGAACACTCATTTTCAAACATCATTTAAGATATGATCAAAGATGAATTATTTTACCAGCGTCAGGATGATATGCATCGTTAAAGTGAGAAGCCTTGACGCAACATTGATGTGACTTCGTTTATATCCACAGACCTGATTATGACTATTAAGAACTATAACTGTACCGAATTTCAAATTGATTCATTGCCGTTCAGGCGATATAGACTTAATGTCAAAACGTTTTGACGCACTACCGACGAAACACTGACATTGATGTGACGTCACTGATATATCAGTAGATTTGATGATGACTGTTAAGGACGGTAACTGTACCAAGTTCAACTTGATTGACCATGCTATTTTGGAGATATAGACAGAACACTGGAACGACGTTTTGACGCAATACTGATGCAACATTGACGTGACATCACAGTCCCGCCCGCGGGAAATGTCACGCTATCGTCCAAAAAGACGCGTCTCCATTGCGGGGAGCATTGCGTCTGCATTCGTACCGGAGACTAGGGGAAACGGACTAGCTAGTCTAAATGCCCTAGTACGGACGAGGGTTTATGTGCAAGCGTGATGTTTTAGATGAGCCGCGAGAGCAGCATGGGTCCGACATCTTTGATATTAATGTTTCATCCTTGTTTTCTCATTCTTATATTCCATTTATAATTCTGTAATGTCTCTTCTCCTTCAAGAGGTTAAAGACAAGGTATTGCCGATGTTTAAAACAATGTTGTCAAGCGATAACACCAGTGTTGGGTGCAAAGATCTGACAAATCTATGTATCATCAATAAAATATGCAAAATGCTGAAAGGGTTGAGTTGGAAGAAGGAAAGAAAGAAAAAAAAAATATCGCCAAACTTTGTTGTTGTTGTTGTCCATCTACTTTTACATGTTAGCCCCTCAAAATATTACTTTAAAACCACAAAGTTATTTTTTGTGGGGGGTTTTGATGATGGAAAATCCAAATTCATTTTTTTCTCAATTTTACCCAAGAATTGCATGGAATTTAAGCAATTTGAAGAGGACAGTCCTTTACCGCGATCGAAGCAACAGCTTCAGATTTTAGCCCGATTCCATACTTGCCAACATTTGGAATTCAGAAAACGGAACATACATTGGCAGGAGGTACAGTAACTCCAGGACACAGAGGTGAAACGATTTACTTGAGGAATTAATTCTTTACCTACGATGAAAATAATTTTGGCGGGTCGTCTTCAAGAAAAATGAAGCGAAGCAGAGGTGAAACTATTTACTTGACGAATTTATTAATTACCTGAAGATGAAAATAATTTCGGCGGGTCTTCTTCAAGATAAAAACTGCTAGCGAAGCAGAGGTGAAACTATTTACTTGACAAATTTATTCTTTACCTGACGATAAGAGTAATTTCAGCGGGTCGTCTTCAACAAAAATGAACCGCTAACGAAACAGAGATGAAACGGTTTACTTGACAAATTAATTCTCTGTACCTGACGGTGAAAATAATTTCGGCGGGTCGTCTTCAAGATATATAAACCGCTAGCAAAGCAGAGGTAAAACTATTTACTTGACAAATTAATTACCTGAAGATGAAAATAATTTTGGCGGGTCTTCTTCAAGATATAAACCGCTAGCGAAGCAGAGGTGAAACTATTTACTTAACGAATGTATTCTTTACCTGACGATAAGAATAATTTCAGCAGGTCGTTTTCAAGAAAAAATGAACCGCTAACGAAACAGAGGTGAAATGATTTACTTGACAAATTAATTCTTTACCTGACGATGAAAATAATTTCGGCGGGTCGTCTTCAAGATATATAAACCGCTAGCGAAGCAGAGGTGAAATGATTTACTTGACAAATTATTTCTTTACCTGACGATAAAAAATAAATATGGAGGGTCGTCCTCAAGAAATATGAAACGCTAACGAAACAGCGGCGAAACGATTTACTTTACGAGACGAGAGTCGATTATAAATGGTGAAGAAAGAGTACTAATATTGTAACTTTCATTGCACTGACGGAAAAGACAGTTGAAAATAGATTGACACTGACTCATAAAAAAAATCAGTGTGGGTAGTGAATTGAAACATGGAATGAGTTATTTGGCGTTAACGATCCAAATATTGAAATAATTTAATAAAAACAAATACAGCACTCGTGTAGCAATTGCATTAAAAAACGGTTAATCAAAATATATCAGCGTCAACGCGCCGATTTAAACATTAAAAGACCAACAAAAAGAAAATCAGGACTTGTTGCATTAACAAAAAACGGTTAAACGAAACTGGGAAATGCTGAAAGGTTTTCCTTCTTGCGTTCGTTTAACCGCCGGTTAAACGTTTTGACTAAGGCCTAGTATTAATACTATTTTCCCAAAATCGGAACGTTCCGTTTTTTTTTATGGTTCTAAAAATTTCAAAATGGGACGGTTGGCATGTATGTCCGATTCTAACAAAGGCTCAAGGGCACGATATCGGGGGGTGGGATTTGCCGATGTCTTTCACAAATTAAACCAAAAAAAAATCGAGCTTCTAATTTTTTAGTGAAAATTTACAAAAAATTGCGCTGCCCACATATTGCCACTTTCAAAACTTTCAAAATTCAGCGCGAAAGCTCTGACGTTTTACCAAATTTGAGAGAAGATAACGGCTCGTAGCAAACATTTTTTAGGCGGAAAGTTATAGTTCGACGCCCTGACTGCTTTTCAATTATTTGTACACAATACTCCGGGGCAATACTGCACTGTATGTAAAAGGGGTAGGTGCAGGGAGGGGGAGTCCCCCCCCCCCTCCACCCCTGCGAAGCGTGGAAGATGACTGCTTGAAGAACCTTTTTTTAGGCGGAAAGTACGGTTCGACGCCCGCACTGCTTTTCAATTACTTGGACGCGATACTGCAATGTTACACAACAGGTCGAACCCAAACTCCGATTTCTCTCCAAGACAGCAGCCGACGAAATCCGACGCAAAGTAGCTAACGCCCTCGCCGACGCCAAACCACCCAAACCCAACCTCACCAAGGATGAACACCAAGCTGTTAAGGAACTATGCGAAAACCAAACTATCCACATACTCCAAGCAGACAAGGGCAACGCTACGGTCGTCATGGACCAACAGGACTACAACAGCAAGATCAACGACCTACTCAAGGACAACGACACCTACCAAGAACTCAAACACGACCCAACCCCCGCCATGGAAAGGAAAATTAACCAGAAGCTTCTCGCACTCCACCGCACCGACGCCCTACCCAAGCCACTCTACTTCCAACTCTGTCCATCCTCATGAACATGTCCCATCCTCTTCGGCCAACCCAAGATACACAAACCAGACATGCCGCTTCGACCCATCATTTCTACCCGAGGATCCCCCAGCTACAACACAGCACGCCACCTAGCTACCATACTCCAACCACTTGTAGGTCTCACTGAGCACCACGTCACCAATTCACAGCACTTCGTCGACATCATCTCCAAGACCCAGCTCCAACCCACTGACACCATCGTCAGCTTCGACGTCGTCTCTCTCTTCACCAGCGTACCTGTCACTGAAGCCTGCGACATCATCAAACAACGACTCATCACCGACCCAAACCTTGCCTCCAGAACCAATCTCACTCCAGACCAGATCCACGATCTTCTACTCACCTGCCTCAACTCCAACTCCTTCAAGTGGCGCACCAACTACTACAAGCAACTCAAAGGGGCCGCCATGGGTTCACCTCTCTCACCTATCATCGCTAACATCTTCATGGAGCACTTCGAACACCAAGCACTCAAGACCGCCGAAAAGCAACCCTCACTCTGGCTCAGATATGTGGACGACACCTTCGTCATCTGGCCCCACGACACTACGGACTTGCAACTCTTCCTCGACCACATCAATAAGCAGCACCCAGACATCAAGTTCACCATGGAAACCCAACTCAACGACTCAATCCCTTTCCTGGACGTCCTCGTCAAGAAGACCACATCAGGGTTCCCCTCGCACCAGGTTTACCGAAAACCTACCCACACAGACCGATACCTCAACTACCGCTCCTTCCACCACCCATCCATCCGGCAATCAGTACCCAACTCTCTCATCAGACGCGCCCACCAACTCAGTGACAAGGACCACCTCCAACAGGAACTCACTCACATCTCCAACGCACTCACCTCCATCAACCAGTACCCAAGGACGAAGGTCTCCACTCAACCACCTCGGCACCAGCACACAAACACAGCCACCAACCACCAATCCACCGACAACCAACCCGTCACAGTGGTCCTCCCATACCTAGGCAAGACATCTCACCAACTACACCGCATCCTCACTCAAGCCAACTTCAAAGTCAGACACCGATCCTCCAAGAAACTCCACTCTATCCTGCACTCACACAAGGACAAGATCCTTCCCAACAAGCAACCAGGCGTCTACAGGACACACGACTCAAGGAACACAAGTCCTGCCAACGACTCAGCGACTGGGACAAGTCAGCCATCGTCAAGCACGCACAACAAGAAGATCACCGCATCGACTGGACAGACAGCAAACTCATCACCAACATCAAGCACTGGCACACCAGACGAGTCAGAGAAGCCATCGAGATACAACGACACAACACAGTACCCCAGGACACAGGACTTCACCTTAACAACATCTGGCACCCAATCCTTCATCTAGGCACCAATCCCACTTCATCTACTCACGCCACACTACCGCCGACTCCGCCGACAACCAAGCCCACCACACAACCTACAACTCAGGCCGCCGCATCCCCCACACCCGAGATCGCCGCACCGCCGACACAACAGTGCCGCTACAATCTCCGCCCACGCCCACCCAACGTACAACTAGGAACTTCACCGCTGATCCGCCCGCCACCAATCCCTCCGTTGTCCACACTCATACCCACACAACTCCCCGATGTCACAGCGCCACCACCGACACACCCGCCACCGACTCGTCCCGCCACCAATCCCTCCGACGTCCGCACTCACGCCCACACAACTCCCCGACGTCACAGCGCCACCACCGACACACCCGCCGCCGGCCCCACCGGCCACCGATTCCTCCGACGTCCGCACTCACGCCATAAGAACCCCCCGCTCGTCTAGCATCCTTCACTCCTGAAGACGGACAGTCAACCTGCCCGAAACGTCGAGTAACCTCTCTTCACTTCAACCTGCTACTACTCAAGCCATCGCTACTCAAGCCACTTTCAGCTCATCTCATCTGGTTTACAGTCCTGTTCAGGACTTCACTCATTTTCAAGAAAGAATACCTCTATTTTCCTCTCCTCATCCTTTCTCGTCTTTCCATTTCAATTTTACCTATATTTCCTTTCTTCTAACTACACATGGTGAACCGTAAACCTTCTCCACGTTAAAATAATCACGATTTAGTATCTTAAAAAAAAAAAAAAGACGTATTTACAATAATTTTGCCGATTAAGATAAACTTGAAATTTTAACTGGTTGCCTTAATGTGTTCATCCTAGGAAATAGAGAAACTCTAAACTACTGACAATTATGATTTTTCAAACTTGGCGCACATTTCACTGTTTTAGAAATGTTATATTTGATTCTTGATTCCTCATAATCTAGAGAATTTCAAGTAAACCAAACTCGAAGCAAAATGTTAAGACTTCAAATGGGCGCAACTAGTTAAATTTTACAGAAAATAACGGATATCCCGATCTCAAATTGCGATCATGGCGTTTTGCTAGGCAACAGATAAAAAAGGTAATAAAACAATAACTCAGCGTACGTGCGTTTATGATCTATTCAAAATGAAGAATAGGGCACGGACAAGACGCGGAATGCAAAATAAGTGAATCCGCATTCATTCGGCAACCTATCCGCATATTTTTGAAAGATTCCGTTCACTGTCTTTATCATTCCTAAACACTTCCCGGCGTTTCTGCACTTTCTGGAAAGGGCAAAAATTTCCGCGTCCATATTTTGGTCGAGACCAAAGTTTGGACGCGGAAATGAACTTCCCGACACCTTCGACAACTTACATTATTTCCTAATATTGTCCGCATATATATCTAAATGGTTGTCGGGAAATTCATTATTTCCCTTTTTATTACAGAGAGTAATACTTTTGTTTATCTATGTTCTTGATTTTTTTCGGATGAAGCCTCGCAATTTTTTTTTCCTGAGGTAGCGTTATTTTTTAGTCCAAGTACCCTCAAATATACTCAAATATAAGAGTATTTCCGCATTCACGCACGACTGATATTTGAGGGTACCGGACGCGTCTGATGTTCATCTGTACGCGGGAAAGTCTCGTATCGTATTGGGCGTGACGTTTCCTGCGGGCGGGACTGTCATTTATATTCATAGACCTGATTATGACTATTAAGGACTATAACTGTACCAAGTTTCAACTTGATTAACAGTGCCATTTAGGTGATATAGACTTAACATTGGAACAACATTTTGACGTACTGACGCAACTTTAACGTGATGTAATAACTGACTATGACTATAAAGAAATAAAACTGTACCAAGTGTCAACTTAATTCACTGTGCCATTTTGGAGATATAGACATAACGTCGGAACAACTATTGACACAACAATGATGTGACGTCATTGATATATCAATAGATTTGATAATGACTATTAAGGACTATCACTGTACCAAGTTTCAACTTGATTCATGGTGTAGTTTTGGAGATATAGACACTATGGAAGCAGGAAACCGTCAAAAACATCACTACTGGTCGTATCAAATTTCGAATTACTACGCGACCTAATTATTTACGTCATGTAGTAATTTGAATTGCTACGTGACGTAATTTCGAATTAGTGCTCAACTATTTACATGTAATTCAACTATCTAAAATGGCCTCGAAACATGTGCAAAATGAATTTGAGATGATTTGGAGCATTTTGATTTGTGCACGTGCACTCATGCACGGACATATGCATACTCGGGAGTTCATTGATATGAAATTGTTTGCCATGAAATAAACTTTCATCACGCCAAGTATGAAGAAGAATCGACTTCCCGTCAATAAGATATGGCAATGAATTGATCTGAAAAAATATTCACAAAATGGCGCCTGGATGACATCACGTTGACCAGATGACCTTGAAAACCTTATTGGAACTTCTTCACAAAATTGACCATCCCGATTTTGAGAAATCGTGGACACCAATGAGTAGGGGGAAGGAATAAAAATAAAGAATAAATAAAAAAATAATAATAAGAAGAGAGAAAATTCTGACAAAAGTAAGGGATGATCTAGTCAATGACAGACCACTTAATAATAATATTTTCTTACCAAAATAGAATTTGCTCACAAAATTTAGAAACTGAAAAGTTTCTATTCAGCTAAGAAGCATCAGCCCCCTTTTGGCGAAAATGTTTGAGGACGCTTATGACCTTGATAGCTTTTCTTTTAATAGATAAAGCACCTAAGTAGGCCTATAAGTTGCTAGCAGTGGATAATGTCCTCCCTTTGATAATGGACACAAAATGAATATTACAGCATTTTATTCCTGTTTCTTAAGTTTCTAATTATGTATGAAACAGAAAATTCACTACATCTCATGAGATAATCACCAGTAGTTCCTGATGTCTCGGCCGGCTCACTGATACTGGTTCCTCTCGCTGACATAACAGACACCTCATATGACGTCTCAGAGATCAGATCAATTAGGGTAACAGAAGGATCACCATTACCAAGGACAGTTACTGTTGTGATGTCATTCGTCAGAACCTGTGAATAGATGAGTTTGTAGGAGTCATAGAAACCCTCAGGTGGTGGCCTCCAGGAGATGTCCAGTTCACTGGCTGCTGTTCTTGTAATGGTTAGATCCAACGGAGGCTTAGGCTCTGGGGAGAAATTTTGATTTTTAGAATACATAAGAATTGAAATCACTTTCAAATTTTTTCTCATGTAATGTTTTTAAGGTTTAGAAAGAACTTCTTGCATTAAAATTATATCTCCAAGGCCTATCTTTACATGATTATCAATAGAAATGTATATTGATGCATAGAATTTGCATAAATCATAATATTAAATGAAAAAAAATAGGAATTTACATAAAACTAACATTGGATTTGTGTTCTTCAAGAAATTCTTGAGGTCCGAGCAAAATTTTGCAGCGATCGGTCATGTCATGGCCGAGAGCCGGGAGCCTCTGAGTACAGTAACAGTTAAACCTCACAAGTAATAACTATCAGAATAATATCATAAAATGTGTGACCACAGCTTTCAGTAGGTACATGTATATGTCTCACTTGTATAAAGCTGAGTAGCTGGTCCAGAGTTTCCAGTCCACTGAATGGAAATTGTGTAAAGGTGGCCAGGTGTAAGTCCTTCAAATGTAGTTCCTTGTTCCATCTGAGTAACTGTTCCTTCATCTGGATTTATTTGAGGTGTGTAATAGGACACTCCAGGAACCTTGTTCCATGTAATTCTGATGAGTGAAGTGGTTATTTCCCTGATATTTACACCACCGGGAATGCCGTCAGCTGAGAGAGAAAGAGAGAGAGAGAGAAACACATCTATGGAATCTTCAATCGCCTAAATAGCAGATGATGTAATGTAAGTGTTTTGTCTTTTATTTCATGTAGGAACTACTAGTTAAAAAATTTGTAGGAGAAATGATAATCAACACATCCAGCAGAAATCCTCTGAGAGTTTGTCAAAGAATGTATTTCAATATGAATATTTAATGTTAACAACAAACTGAGAAAAGTCTACCCCTATCTTCCTGTCTATCTCTATGAGCACGTAAAAGACTGGTGGGGTCTATAAAGTATGCCTAGGGAGTCCAGAAAATTTGACCAATTGCATTTCTCTCTGCAACCCTGGAAGAAATGCTACTGAGCTACTAAACCAATTGACCAGGCACAGTTGTTTGAAGTGGCAAAGATAATATTTATTGTACGATTATAATTTGGAAGTTAAAAATGAAAAATCAAACCTGTGGTAACAGTAGCTGTTTCTAGAAAACTTGTTTGTTCAGAGCTGCCTTCCCCTGAGACAGTCACCACAGCAACTGTGTAATTGGTTGCTGGTTGGAGTCCTGTCAGAATCTGGAAAGTTTGTGTCTTGTCTAG
This sequence comes from Heliocidaris tuberculata, assembly GCA_025618425.1. Classification (NCBI taxonomy): domain Eukaryota; kingdom Metazoa; phylum Echinodermata; class Echinoidea; order Camarodonta; family Echinometridae; genus Heliocidaris; species Heliocidaris tuberculata. The sequence continues at coordinate 25,520,296 of CM046832.1, read as the reverse complement.
AAACAATGGAGAAACGATCACTCCATCAGCAGGCTCATAACTGAGGTAGAATCCGATGAATTCAACATCAACTGCTGAAGGCGCTGTCCAGTTCACAGTCAATGATTTATCTTCCAAATTTGTGACTGTCAATTGGGTGGGCTTGGAGGGTTCTGTGTGTTCAAAATAATATTGCACTGTTAAGAACAGCATATTGGTGCTCACTACCATAAGACTCGTAGATAGTCAGGCATTTTAATAGTAAAAATACATATATTTTTGTGCTCCTCTTTCATCCTAATAAAGTACAAATGAAAATGATGATACTAAAAGTAACAATGATGATATCAAAAGTAAACAAGTGAATGAGTAAATTACGCAATGCGTAATAAATGTCCCCGCCGGAGGTGCAGATCTGTGGAAATTAACTAGCCTGAACCTTAAAACTTCAGTGAAAAACTTTAGTGAATAAAATAATAATGTTACTGCATGCAAAAGAAGAGAATACCAACAATGCACGTATACAACTGAAATATAAAACATGAAAACATTATGAACCTTCAGCCATTTTGAATAAATTTGCAAAAATTTGCATGAATAATGAATTTCAAAATTCTGTGTAGAAGTTTGGAAGCCCCCACCCAGCCCTATCAGATAAAACAATCGGAATCAAAATCCGAAGTGAAATAGAGGAGAAGTAGCATTTTTCGTCAATTTTGAATAAATTTGCATAAATTTGCATAATTAATGAATTTCAAAATTCTGTGTAGAAGTTTGGAAGCCCCCACCCAGCCCTATCAGATAAAACAATCGGAATCAAAATCCGATGTGAAATAGAGAAGTAGCATTTTTCATCGATTTTGAATAAATTTGCATAAATTTGCATAATTAATGAATTTCAAAATTCTGTGAAGAAGTTTGGAAGCCCCACCCAGCCCTATAAGCAAAACAATCGGAATCAAAATCCGATGTGAAATAGAGGAGAAGTAGCATTTTTCGTCGATTTTGAATAAATTTGCATAAATTTGCATAATTAATGAATTTCAAAATTCTGTGTTGCAGTTTGGAAGCCCCCACCCAGCCCTATCAGATAAAACAATCGGAATCAAAATCGGCCAAGAAATGACGGAGAAGTAGCATTTTCTAACATTTGAGCACACAAGGACAGACGGACGGACGGACAGACGGACGGACACACACACACACACACACACACACGAACGGAGCCCGTTTCATAGTCCCCTCGCGAACTTCGTTCGGCGGGGACAATAATATTGATAATAATAATAATAAAACAATATCAATAATAATAATAATGACAATAGTAGTGACAATAGCGACAACAGTAAAAACAAAAGAACATTTGAAAGTCACAATACAGTCAACTTTTTTAGGGAAATCCAACCTTTACAGCAAGTTGCTTTGAAAGAAAGAGGAAAAATCAGAGAAGCTGATTGGTGAAAGTTTGAACGAAATCGGACAAGTAATAAGAAAGTTATGAATTTTTCAAAGTTGTAATCACTATGCATATGGGAATTTCAAATTGGCCGAATAGGTAATGTCACTGTGATGTAGCTGTGGACAACTCCCCCATTCGCTCTAACACACAAAATGACTAAAATATCACTTTTTTCAAAATGAATTACTCAGTATGATCTTTTCGTTCATGAGGACCTTTAACAATATGCTATCTCCAATATATTTTGAGTACTGCCCCGAGGGTAAAAGTGCCTCGAAGAAAACCGCAAATTAATGATATTTTTGTGTACGACAAATGGGAGAGTTGTCCACAAAAATGTCACAATTGACTCACCAAATTGCCAATTTGAGATTCGCATAGATGTAGTGATCTCATTTTTCAAACATCCATAACTTTCTTATTCCTTGTCCGATTTCTTTCAAATTTTCACCATCCTGTTTTTCTTATTTTTCTGCTTTCACACAAATCATCTCATTACCAAGGTTGGATTGCCCTTTAAAAGAAGACGCCACTGACAAATTTTAGCACTTTTACAATTTTTAATGTTATAAAACTAGTCAGATTAACCAAAAAACTCATCCCTCAGGTCAATAAAAGCGTAGATCTCGATTTAAAAAAAAAAAAATTACAATATCTACTAGTACGATCCGCAAAATACCGTTACGTCACTGCAGCACAACTGCAAAAACCACTGCAAATTACGGTAATGCCGATATGGAGCAATACACAGATCGCTTTCACAGCGCCTATAAAAATGGCATTTGTGAGACAATTATGTATGACAAAAAGAAAATTTTATTAATTTTTCAGTTTTTTGTATTTTTGAATATTATCTGCTGAAAAAATAAAGTGCTTTAGCAAAATTTTTTCACAATTGATGGAATTAATAAAATTAAAATTGGCACTACTGTTTGTCATCGTTCGTACGTGCTTCCCATTATGCGTGTACTTTAAGGCACGCGCGAAAAGCTAAAGCTAAAGCTGCGCAAACCGAATACACATTGACTTACACACTAATAACAGTTTGAATACCGCTGCAAGATTTTCAAACGGAGAATACCTTGGACCCTCAATTACCTGAAAAAAGGAGCTTTAAACAGATTATTCTGTCAAATTGGTAAGTTGAGCCGATTCCTTAAATAGTAGAGCCTAGGCCTAACCAATTCAATAATGATATGTAGATCTAGATATATGAGGAAAAATCAAATTATTGCGATTTTTTCCAGCTACTCGTCGGCGAGTAGTCGGATTGCACAGCAGAGTGATACGACCGTTTCTGTCTCTAGCTAGGTGAAGAGCTAACGAACGAGAGACAGAATTTTCAGTCTAGAGGTGGCTTAGACCGATGGGATCTGTCTCTTCCTCGGAGAACTTCTCTTTTTCATTACTGACGTTTGTTGGTCAGTTCTCCTCCTTAGAGACAGATATCACCCATAGACTCGCCTGTGCGAACATTTTGCACCAATTTGAAGCAAGCAGAGGCGACCAAGTTAAATGCATTTTAACCCTATTTTAACGGGTCTAGTACCCATTTTCATGTAATAAATACAAAATAATAACTTAGAACTACGTTTTGATTTACCCCTTTCTTGAATTGGTCTATTTTGAAGCTTCTTTCAAGCTATTTTCTTCCCTAATCCAACACTTTTCCTCCGTATCGCCAATTTTGAAATGCGTGTCACCTGACTTACGTTAGTGATCGTTTTGTGGTATCGTTTTTTTAAAAAAAAATCTTCTTTCGTTGTATGGTATCGGCAGTCATTGCCGACACCATAAAAACGATACCACAAAACGATCACTAACGTAAGTCAGGTGACACGCATTTCAAAATTGGCGATACGGAGGAAAAGTGTTGGATTAGGGAAGAAAATAGCTTGAAAGAAGCTTCAAAATAGACCAATTCAAGAAAGGGGTAAATCAAAACGTAGTTCTAAGTTATTATTTTGTATTTATTACATGAAAATGGGTACTAGACCCGTTAAAATAGGGTTAAAATGCATTTAACTTGGTCGCCTCTGCTTGCTTCAAATTGGTGCAAAATGTTCGCACAGGCGAGTCTATGGGTGATATCTGTCTCTAAGGAGGAGAACTGACCAACAAACGTCAGTAATGAAAAAGAGAAGTTCTCCGAGGAAGAGACAGATCCCATCGGTCTAGAGGTGGCTATGGTAATGCAGCGAGATGTCCAAGGATTTCATGGTGCAGGCAAATTGTCTAACAAGTGAGCTCACAGACTATCATTCATATTCATAAATAATTCCCTTTTTTCCCAATTTGTCCATGATGTTTGATGACATGAATGTGTCAGCATATTAACCTGCTCGGCATGTATGCTGACACTTTTAGCGCTAAGTAATGTAGTTTCGTATCCAAGAGCAAAAAGTTCTGGGTTTGTATCCCAGGCACACGGCTTATAGGTTGGTCTCGAACGCCGAAACGTCAAAATGGTCTTCACAGACCACTCGAAAACGGGAATAAATGTACGTTTTCACGTTGAATTTGGTTGTTCCAATGTTCCTTATCCATACAGCACACCTTTCTCTATCCTTCTTCGGATCAGGGATGGCAAAAAAGGATTTTCCCGGACAATTTTCACTACGATTCGAACAGTAAATCGCCTGGCACATTGGCATTTTTGCAACTCCACGAATACTATTGTACTGTATGCATGCGAATATATCGTCTACTTTTACGGACGCGTAACGCACACGCATTGAGTGGAAACTCAAAGTGATGCAACGACGTCACAGCTTTGGCCGACCCGAGCTAATTTGCGTATCGACAGTGGCAAAAACATACTTTTTATATCAAAATATACGCACTTGTAGGCTGTTCAAAAATTACAATTTCGATAATGATTAGTTCCTAGGGACATGCAGAACAACATATTTTTTCAAAAATTGTCAATGGCGTCTTCTTTTAAGTCGACATCGCATGTGTCGAATAGTCGTTTAAGTCGATGAAAAAAAAGTCCCAATTTATCCTCATAGACTTACATGTGTTAATTCTATGTATAAGTTGATGTTTGTAAGTCGATTAATCGCCTATGTCGATCAAATTCTCAGAACAGTTCCAAAGAAAAACACTAAATTTACACCGCCCAAGTCGAATGTGTAACCAAGCACTGTCAAAAGCATCACAAACACTGATCAATTTTATTCATCGACTCCAGACTTGCTGGCACGGCGCACTACGCGTGCTCCTCCATTCACAATCTCCACGCTCTCTCTCTCTCTCTCTCTCTCTCTCCCTCTCCCCCTTATCCCTGGCCCTCGATAAGATCTCCCCTCAAAGCTTTTCGACCGTGGCTTGATATATGACATTTGCAACAACTCTCGATCTCAAAATGAGACTTCATTTATACTCTGTAATTTCGTAAGAAATTGCAGGTTGAAAATCCAGTCATTACAGTACACTGGTGCTAGCTGGGTCAGATTATTGGCCGCAATATACCAGGGTATAGCCTATATTTGGGAAGGGTCTCCATCACTGGCACAAACTTCGCTCGGCAAATTATCTCATAAGCAAACTCAGGCACAGAAATTGTTGAACGTTCTTCGAAAGTGCCAAAAGGACAAGTATGGGTAAATCCATAAATAAAAGCGCTGTGATTGGTTCAATATCAGCAAGTTCATTCGAGTTCTGCATTGCAACCACTGATCTCTACGGGAAAACCGTAGAGATCAGTGAATGTAACTGAATGAGTAAACATTTGGCATGAAAACTAGTGTATGTTCTGCGCATGTGCAGGTCAATCGCTGGAAACACTACAGTGCTATGATTGGTCCAATACTGGCAAATTTCTTTTAACTTCGCATAGCAACTGAATATCATTTAAGTCACATGTCATGTAAGGGGATTAGATGGGGGCGATGGCTCATGTTCATGATGTTATTGGCTGCTTGGTGTTACTAAGTTAGGCTGGAATAACAAATTAGAGGCAACATTGTTCCGTAGCTAGCTTGACATAAATCGTACGGCGTCGAGTAAGAAGGGAGGCTTCCCGTGGGTATGAAATATATATTTTTTAAATCAGAATACGCGTTATCTGAAATCACTACATTTCGTACAATATTTGAAACATTTAAAAATACATTTACATATCGACATTTGTTGTATTTGTTTAAATTCATTTGTTTAAATGTTGACAGCTAACAAACATTGTGTCATTAGAAAATCGAGACATCATCGTCATAGAAATCAGATTAAAAAAAAAACTTATTCTGGAGCATCGTAAAATGCCTTTTCCTCCTTGACAAAAAGTGTGATTCGCGATTTCAGAGAATAACAAGATTAGAGAGCAGAGTTATCCAGTCGAATGTCATCAGTTTTCCCTGATACAATTCTTGTCAGCCTCGTTAGAGAATGATATGGATCATCATTTTGATGATTAAAACAAAATGAATATTTATTGCTTATAAAGCACGTAGTATGTTTTCCTTCTTCAAAGAAAATAACTTTGATTCATTATTTCAATGAATATCGTTAGCGGGAGATTTTAAATAGCAGAATTACCAAGTTAAATTCATGCAACAGGTAACAAGATTTTTATCAACGTCATTACAGAATGATATGCTTCGTCGTGAAAAGCTATAGAAATTGTACTTTAATCAAAGACACATCACAATACGTTTTCAGTCCTTTATCATGAACACCGATTTTCAAACATCATTTAAGATATAATCAAAGAGCATGCATCTGATGAATTATTTTACCAGCGTCAGGATGATATGCATCGTCGTTAGAGTGAAAAGACTCGATGTACTTTTTAAAAATTCATGTCGCTCATGATGACCCCAAGTCACCCGAAGTGAAAAAAAGGCTCATGCCTCTGATGTTCTCATTTTCTGGATGTCTGCACAACAAAGCCACGGCATAAGAAATGTATACTGTAATTACAGTGAAGACTCCAGCCACGCTGGGGATAGTGGCGCGGCTGGTGGCGGGGACAATGCGTAAGTTGAATTTTCTTTGACTTTCGCACAAGTCGGAAATCGCCTAAGTCGATGCATTTTACTCAGTCCCGTCAAGATCGAATTAAGCGAAGTTGACTGTATCAATAATGATAAAAGTGGTAGACTAATCTAAAAGAGCAAACAACTCTATGCTGACACTGGAAACACTAGTTCATTCACAAAGCACTGCATGCAGTCATTGGCCCAACTTATCAGGTGCAGGCACTACCATTAGTCTTCTTAGGTGGACAGGATACAGGAAGATTCGCCAGCAGGTGGTGGTGAGAACTGAACTTGACAACCCTCCTGAAAATGCCAAAGTGAAAACAGCCATTGCAAAGATGAAGTGCCACAATGCTCCTAGTATGGATAGTATACTGGCTGCAATATATGCAGGTTAGGAGGCAACATTCTCCTTGAGAGGGTTCGGGATCTGTTTGTGGGATGTCTACATCTTAAAACTGTTCAAACTACAGTGGTATCACACTGTTGTCCATGACAAGAAAAATTATTGCAAGTCATCCTGGAAAGATTGACTCCTAGCATCGGTGAGGAAAACCTGCGAAGAAAGCCAATGTGGGTTTAGAGAAAATCGAGGAGCAACAGGCATAACCTTTGTCCTCACACGGATCCAAGAGAAATGTCGGGAGGAAAATTATTGGACTTTATGCAGCATTCGTAAATCTAATTTCACGCTGTCAGAATAGAAGAAATTTGTAAGATCCTTACAAAACCAGGCTGTCCACCTAAGCTCCTAACTATAGTCTAGTCAGAAAGAGGGGTTCCCATGCACCATTGAGATATATTTTTTTAACCAACTTTTTTATAATCCCTGAAGTGTCTAGATGATGAATTTTGATGTTCCCACTGCCAAATCATGTCCCATGGGGTTCAAAATTGGCCATTTTGGAATGAATCTTGAATTTTTTGATGAAATTCCATAATTAGCATATCTTTTGAATAAGACATCATGCATGCATTAATAAAACAACTTTTTTGAGTAACAATAGGATTAGGAATCGATTTAGAGAGTTATTTTTGTGATTTGAGTAACCTGGATTCCAAAAAACATCAAAAAGTGTGAAAAAAAAAAAAATTTGCACAAAAAATCGTGCATCCTAACATCATCTTGTTTTTCAACTAGTAAAACAATGATAACCTGCAAATATTTTACTAAAATATGTTAAGAGGGATATAATCAAGATTTTCATGCATAAATTTACACATATACCTTAAAAATGTACCAGTATGGTCAGCTTAATGACACCTCTATGATTAGGAAATACATGCATTTCTTGTGCTCAATCGACGCCTATTGGCTATTGTGTGCGAAACCCCATAGACTTCTGTGTGTTAGAAGCGGCACAGTTGAGACGCTTTTACCAGCTTGCGTGGTAAGAGTTATACGTTGAGTTATGGGCATAAATGCATGAAATTTAAATGATCTTTATAGTGTACACTGAATACTTTGTAGTGCTTGTGGTTTATACTCAAAGACAGTAAAATTAATCATTTGAGACTAAATCGAACATAGATACATATTGCAGTGGATTAGGGTAACGCTTCTGTACTTGTCTTGGCGGTTCGTCTATCTGTTTCTCATGTCATGAGCTTCTCAAATATGAAGTTAATGTTATGTTTACTTGGAAAAGCGCTTTTTCCTTATATTTAGAAATATATACATTATGCAATATTGTTTTAGAATAGGGAGTCAACAATTTATCAAGATGATAATATATTTTCAATTTAAAGATCTTATCCCACAATACCTGATATTGACAGCAGTCCCACCCATTTTAGTAATTGATGAGTGTTCCATAGGGTTTGATGATAAAAATCTTTCAATTATATATTATGACATTAAAAATTTTTTTTTTACAGGGAATGATTTGATGAAATCATTTAATAGCGTATACAGTTTTGGAGTAATGGAGATGATCTCAAAATTAATGTCAGGTTATCATGGTTAGAGACATGACAAAGGGAAAGAAGATGCAGAGACGTAGAGAGCTAGAGAAAGGGAGAAAATGAGAGGAGAGGTTTAGAGAGAGAGAGAGAGGGGGAGAGAGAGAGTCATATAGAGAGAGGAGGAGTAGAAAGACGGAGAGAGGATGCAGGGGCAGGGGAGACAGGGATAAAAGAGGGATAAAGGACATGAGAGGAAGATGGTGACTGAGAAGGGTGGGGAGAGAAAGTAGAGGAGGAAGAGAGAGAACAGAAGGCAAGGCAAGGCAAGGCAAGCCAGGGAAGAAAGGGGAGATGGGGGATGATTGACAGAAAAAGACAGACAGACAGATCGAGTCAGAGAGAGAAACAGACAGACAAGCAGAGAGACGTGTAGGGAAGAGGGAGATGGTACAAGGGAGTGGGTGGTAAGATGGGAGAGGGAGAGAGAGGGAGAGAGAGTGCGCACTGAGGGAGAAGGATCAAATTAGTGATGGACAGAGAGAGGATGAAGAGGGATAGGAGGGGGATAGGGAGTGAAAATGGAGACAGAACAGATTATTGAGATGAAAGGGAGAGAAATAGAGTGAGGGAGAGATGGGGAGACACAGGCATGACAGGGGGGAAATAAGAGGTGGGGATGGATAGAGAGAGAGGCATGCGGGGGTGGGGGGGGGTAGACAGACATACAAACAGAAGGTGGGGAGAAAGGGGAGATATGGGAAAAGGAAATGGATGGGAGGGGAGTGGGGGGAGGGTGAGAGCATCAATTTAAGAGAAGGAGGGGAAAGAAGTTAGGCAGAAGGGGAGAGACAGGGAGAAAATAGGGAAGGGGAATAGAAAGACAGAGACAGAAAGAAGTGGGAGAGGAGAGCCATGCAGACATAGAAGGACAGTCATGACAGTGGAGAAGTGAGAGGGGGAGAAGAAGGAGGGCAAAGAGAGACAACAAAGGTACAGATGGGCATGGTTAAGAGAGAAGTACAGAGAGAGAAAGAGAGAGAGCTGAGGGGAAGGAGAGAACAAAATATAGACAGAGAAAGAGGATAACAGAGAGACAGAGAGAGAAACAGAGAGGGAGAGATGGACAAGGAGAAACATATAGGGTGAAATTGGGGATGGACTTCAGACAGAAACACAGATGAGAGAGAGAGATGGTGCATGAACAGAAAGAACAAAATACGAAGGAAGAAGGTGGACATGGAGGGACTTGGAAGATATAAATAGAAGAAAGGAGGATAGCTAGGAACATAAAAGAAGAGTGCGGGAAAGAGAGGGTAGATGGAGAAAGGAAGAGAGAGAGAGGGAAGAAAGAGGGAAGAAAGAGGGAAGAAGAGAAAAAACAGAGACAGGGAGTGAGAAATAGAGAGAGGGAGAATTGAGAAAGGAAAGGGGAGGAAGTGTGCAAGAGACGAGAACAGAGAGAGAGAGAGAGTGAGAAAGAAAGAGATAGAGAGGTGAGATGTGAGAGGAGAGATGAAGATACTGCTCAAAAAGGATGATGTCAACAAACTTACGCATAATACTCTTAGTACGAGTAATCACAGTATGCAAGTACTATGACCCACCGTCATCACAAAAAATCATCATCATCACTATCAAAGAAAATAATGGGGAAAGAAACATAGGCAGATCATCATTACTGCCATGTTCTAAGCAACATTCAGATAACAATTTAGATAGATTAGAAACTTAAACGGAATTATAATATTATGAATATCTTCACAGGCGTATAAGGCGGGGAGAGGGCGGAGTAAAGGACTGCATCACCCTAGAATGTGAAATTACCTATAATGGCGTCTACACCTTATATTCAGGCAACTGTAACCTCATATTCTGGCAGGGAGGTGATTTTACTTGTAACAAAATCTGGACCATGTACCATAGGCTTCACTTTGTGTAACTTCCATCTAAAAATGTACTCAGTCTTGCCATTCGGGTATATTTTGTTCCTGAGTTTCTTTACAAAGTGATACACCTACGTTTATGAATCATGAAATTATCCTTTCAACGTATTCCAAAACGACATTAAAGTATATCATTAATGTTCTCTGGTAAATCTGTTCTTCCAGTGTAAATTCTGGGACCCAAACTATCTACATGTACCTCTTATTACTAATATCAAGGTGTGTTCCGTCGCAAGAAGGCCTATCTTAAACAACAAAATTTTGTTGTTCTTAAACCATTCCGTTACGTACAGCATTATTGACACATATCATATTAATTTTAAAGCATCAATGTATGTTTGAACCATACGTCTATGCACTGGCGTAGCCAGGGGGGGGCACAAGGGGCCATGGCCCCCCCTGTTGATCGGAGAGCAAAAAAAAAAAAAAAAAAAAAAAAAAAAAAAAAAAAAAAAAAAAAAAAAAAAACTAATTTCCTTTTCACATGCTGGTCTTACTAGGACTTACCCTACCCCTACCTTACAATCGAAATAAGGAAAAATAAAATGGAAATATTACCAAAAAAGTAAACAAAATAAACACTGCTTTCATTTCCAGCAAAAACTGTTCCTTTCCAAATCATAACCCCGAAACTTTGTTAACAACATTGACTAAGTAGATTGGTAACAGAACATTTATATTTCTTTTAGTTTGTCGAGAGTTGAAAGAAATTGTACTCAGAATGATGAAGAGGCGTATCAGTTATTCTTGCCGAATATAAACCTCTCTTTGTGAATGGGTATATGTCCGATGGAGGCAATAACCATTTTCTTCGTTTTGTAAATCTTGAGTTTGTTTAAGAGTTATCATTGTGGTAGCCAACATTGCTTTTATACGAAAACAATGTCACCGTTATATCATTTTTATGGTCTTCATCCGAGGAGAAGCAAAACACTGTTTTTCAAGGTAGAGTTCGATTTTATAGAGGAATATTCTAAAAAGATACAATTTCATTCTTTGTTCAAGTCGTATTTTATATACTAGTAAGTCATCGGACGAGATGCTTTCTGCTTTGATGTTTACAGTTTTGAGTCAAATCTATTATCACTAAATTGAATGACAAAAACGGCCTTCACATGTGGCAAATCATGTGCGCTTAACTTGGTTGTATGAAGACTTTGTTTAGCCCGTTCTCTATGTGTAATTACATTATTTCCATATGTTTTTATTACAAATTGTGATCTCTATACTCTTTACACGATGTAATTCTAATATTTTTCCGTGCTAAATACTCACATTGATGTTCATTTTGGTTACAAAAATTAATCAAACTATATAATTCCTCAGTACTTAAATGAAGGAGTACGTAGCTGGATTCGTGTAGTATATACGAATTAGGCAACTAATGAACAACCTCTAACCGAGAAAATGAGATAAAGAGCTAAACAAGGCAGCTAAATAAATTGCTAAAGTCTTTTACATACACCTAATAAAGATGTTGCATGTGTTTTCAAATGAGACTACCGCTTGAGATGAGATATAAATTCCACTCCATGAGAAAGGGCGTCCTCTTAGTCATATGTTAGTCAATAGTCAGTGTGTCTGTGTGTGGGTTTTTGGTTGTTAGTCTGTATATTTTCCTATCCGAAAACACGGGTTTCAACGTTTCGTATGTACACTGGTACAGCTATTTATACACACCAACTACATGTAATTTTGCGTATTGCTTGGAATTCTGGAGCCCCAAGGAGTGGTAATCCTTCCACTACAATTCATTCCAGCGGAGTAGAGAAAAAAAAAATCCTATTTCATCTGTCACTTCTCAAGTAGGTTACACCAGAATAGAATTTTAGGGTGCAGAAAATGCCATTTTCATGACCTGGTTTTAAAAAATTTTCCTACCGTGGGAGGGGGATACCCCCTCCCACACCCTCCCCCGCTCGGTCGCTTCGCTCCCTCGCCTTGGCCCCCCCTCTTGAAAAATCCTGGCTACGCCAGTGCGTCTATGGTTTGAACATGCATGAATCTTACCAATCATATTGGGAGAGGGTTCGAAACGTGCCTACTCTAACACGCAAACATTACCCTAATCTACTGCAATGTGTATCTATGTTCCATTTGGTCTCAAATGATTAAATTTACTGTCTTTGTGTATACATAAACCATCAAGCATTACAAAGTTATCAATGTAAACTATAAAAATCATTTAAATTTCATGCATTTATGCCTATAACTCAACGTATAATTCTTACCATGCAAGCTGGTAAAAGCGTCTCAACTGTGCCGCTTCTAACACACGGAAGTCTTTGGGGGTTTCGTACACAATAGCCAATGGGCGTCGATTGTGCATGAAAAACGCATGTATTTCCTAATCTGAGATGGGTAATTCCAGCGTGACAGACGGGACATCCAACCCTCCCTTTTTTATGTTTTTACTTGATATTTCATATTTCATTTAAAAGTGATGCTTAATTTGATGTAGAGATGTGATCTATCAACAAAATGGGGGGAAACTTTTTTTTCAAGCCCCGCCCACAAATTGTGGGTGGGGCTTAAAGTTCAGCGTGACAGACGGGACATGAATTTACCAAGCCATTTCTGCTTCTGTACTTTTCGACTAAGCTCTCCTCACTGGAAAATCTTGGAACAAAATATGTGTATTCATGTTATTACTTGTTGGTACCTTTTTGAAACCTGGTAGTATATATTTGAAATTTCATCTTACTTTTGGAGGAAAATGTCAAAAAGTGAGCGTGATAGACGGGACAATAAAAACGTGACAGACGGGACACATTGAGATTGTACACAAAATAGAATTTTTAAAGACAATCAAATTTCCAGCATTAAATACCTTATTCTCATGTTCTAAAGGGGTTAAAGGGTCATCTTTAATATCATGAAACATAATAGCAAAAGGATTTTAATCTTCATCCATTGGAAAATTTTCATGTAGTCCCATCCATACATATTTTTGCTGTAGATGCCAAATGTGACAGACGGGACATTACTTTATGAATCATAATTATCTTCATAAAATTAAAATTCCACCAAGTTAGCAGTAGAAATGAATTTCCCCCTACTAAAGAGCAAGACTGCAAAATTTTATTCAAAAACAATGGTCTAATTTATTGTAAATGCAAAAAATACCTTAAAAAACGTGACAGACGGGACAAAAATCCATTTGACCTTTGACCTCCATTAAATCAGAAGAATATTAATATTTTAAAAAATTTTGTTTATAGACATAAAATTCCCCTTAGTCCTAACTAGATTTGGTTGTCTTTATTATTATAACAGATGAAATTTTTAAAAATGGCTCAATATGCAATTAACCATATTTTACTACAAAAATGTGTAATTTCATTTTTGGGTTAAAAAATGGCCATTTTGGGTCAAAATATTCAAAAAATTAAAAAACTGAATATTGTTCCATAAAGTTCAAATCATGCATATTCAAGTGACATAGAAGGAAAATGTTCAAAAGAAACTTTGTTTTTTCACCAAAAGTGGACATTTTCATGGAATTACCCAGATGTGTCATTAAGCTGACCATACTGGTACACTTTTAAGGTATATATTTAAATTTATGCATGAAAATCATGATTATATCCCTCTCAACATATTTTTGTAAAAATTTGCAGGTTATCATTGGTTTTACTAGTTGAAAAACAAGATAATGTTAGGATGCACGATTTTTTGTTCAAATTTTATCACTTTTTTCACACTTTTTGATGTTTTGTGGAATCCAAGTTACTCAAATCACAAAAATAACTCTCTGAATCGATTCCTTGCCCTAATATTACTCAAAAAAAGCTGTTTCATTTATTCATACATGATGTCTAATTCAAAAGATATGCTAATCATGGAATTTCATCAAAAATTCAAGATGGCTTCCAAAATGGCCGATTTTCAAATTCAAATTCAAATTCATGTTTATTTCATTTCCAACAGAAACTTGGCTTTACAGATATTATAACAAAAAATATGAAAAACATATGTACAAATTCATTTTTTCTTAATAAGTGTATAAGTACAATGAACATATAAATAAATTATTATAATGAATTATTAAAAGAAATTCATAATTTCTGAGGAAATGTGGGGGATCCACTAAAAAGCCGTGCTTGTAATTTATGGATTTTGAACCCCATGGGACACGATTTGGCAATGGGAACATAAAATTCATTAACTAGACACTTCAGGCATTATAAAAAAAGTTGGTTAAAAAAATGTATCTCGATGGTGCACGGGAATCCCCCTTTCCGACTAGACTACTACATGTATCTCCTAACAGCTAAATGAAGGCAAGTGTGATAGAAGAGCACCGAGAAAGCATTTCAAGCACCATCTTTATACTGCAGGCATAGCTGAAAAGCTAGGACCTTTTAGCATTGCCAGTGACAGAAACAGCTGAAGAGAAGGTGCACATACTCTTTGAGATATTTAGTAAAGCCTGTCATCAAAAGTTATGCTGTCAAAGCCCACGTTCCTACTGATCTCCAGATCCGAGGAAATACATGTAATAACAAAATCACAGCCCATATTAGAAAAATAATTTGAAAATGTCACTATGAGATTTCAAAGAGCTTGGCTCATCACCTAGACTCTAGCGCTAGCCTAGCTGCCCTGATAAGGTGCTAAATCTATCAAGAAATTTATTCCTACTGGTACCCATCTACTTCACCTTTACAAGACAAATTATGTCTTGTAAAAGGATGTTAGTGCCGGGACAGGGATTAGAACCCCATAGTCCCACCTTGAGATCCACAGTCCGGTGGCAACACCTCCATATTTTTCAATCAGAAAGACTAAGATATATTTATGGCATCCTATATTTTTATATATATCTTTATAACGTCAATACCTATGCACCCCTAAATCTAATGAGATTGTCTTCCTATGTTGATATATATACTATAGCACCAAGTCTGAAGTTCCTACCTCAAATGGTTCTTGAGATATCGCATTAACGAGGCCAACACCTGAAATTTAAGAAATTGACCTCTGTGACCTTTGACCCATGTGACCCAAAATCTAATTAGATTGTCTTCCCATGGTGATGAATACTAGCACCAAGTTTGAAGTTCATAACTCAAATGGATCTTGAGATATCAAGCCAACGAGAAAGCGAGATCGGTGGACGGACAACTCAAAAACATAATGCTTCGGGCACCACCTTCGGTAGGAGGCATAAAAAAATCACTTTTACTGGTATTGATTCTCTTCTATCATAGAGATTACTGATAGTGCCAATACACTCATATTACCAGCCTTCCAAACTCCACATGCAGCCCTGTCTCTACTATATAAAATAGTCGGGGACATCAGTAGTTAGTAATGAATTAAACATGGTCCATGAGAATGTTGTTTGCCAATTCAATGAATGGAGACTTTCATATATATTTCTTTTTTGTAACTTACTTGTTCTAGCCTGGATCCTGTCAACCTCTGTGAACATCAATCCTTTTCTGGTATCCAGTGTTATCTCATACAAGGCGCCTGGCTTGAGTTCCTCTATATCAAAGTATGGAGGCACTGTTTTGGACAGGGTTGTGTAGAAGAATTGCCCATCGACAGAAAACTTGCGGTAGCCATAGCGATAGGCATCAAATGTTCCTGAGATTGGGCTGAATCCGATGGGAAGAACTGTCTCTATGGACATGGTCAATACTTCCATAATTATGTGTTCTGTACATGAATAAGAGAATGCAAGTCAACAAAATGGCATTTTTAAAGGGATATATGAATGGGCCTGGGCTATACAAGCCTTCCTCTTTTCAGCAGGTCCCTCAGTTTAATATTTTTCTTTGTAAAAGTATTTTCATCTCAAATGTACATGTATATGCATGAAATAATCAATCAAAAATATGTATCATTGCTATTCTTGTTACTATATTTCACATTAATTATGTGTTTTTTCTATGTTCTTTTTTTACTATGTTCAAATGAAAGTGAAAATAGATATTGAATGTTCAATTGATGAACTACATGGAGAAGTTTGCAAGTGTGAAATTATGATATGCACATTCAGTTCGAAAATCTTAACACTTCCACATTCATCTTTATGGGAGCAGCATCCATCATCACCATTATAACTCCTTGACAGCAATTAAAAAATAGAAGAAATGTTTCCTTCATGAAAATATACCTAAGAGGTATAGGCAAGACGACGCTACACGTTAGAATATTGTAACCTTTCAGTCACTAAACCGCCCGGGACCGCCCTTCTTATTACTCACTGAACCGTCCTGGACCGCCCGTGGACTTTGACCCGTGGAACACTATGGCAAATGTACTGTAGGGGATATTGGGTGCTGAAACTTTGCGTGTGCGATCTTTACACATAAGCCATTTAGAATCCGAATTAAAGTAATGCATTACTGTGGAAAAATTTTGCGTACAGCAGAGAGTCTATGCCGCAAGATGGTTTACTGAGACTGAGGTCAGTGAGTAAATAACTACAATACACGTAATCCTCAGTGACTAAAGGGTTAAGGTATGAAACAAGCTATTAAAGTTGGAAGATCTTTTCACTCCACTAGTTCTTACTCACTCATGAATGTGTAATGATTCTTTTTTGTGTAAATTATTTATGAATGACATGTCTTTACCAGTACTAGTCATTGTTGCTGTGGAAGGCACACTCTTCTCCAGGGATTCTCCACTACCACTGATTGTTCTCACCTCGGTCGTGTAAAGGGTGTGCTCCACGAGATTATCTATGGTTGTGCTAAACACATCACCTGCCACTCTTTTCACATACTGAACTCCATTTCCACCAATTGAAGGATAGACAGTGATCTCGAAGCGCTCAAAATCATTGGTAGCCCCAGACCAATCTACCCGGATGCTCTTTGCACCTAGTGCTGAGGCAGTTTGATTACTGGGAGGAGATGGCACTGTGGTCATATCAAGGAAAAGGATTGTTAAGAAAACTATGCAAGCTCCCCCATACGCTTTCATTGCTTTGAATTACGAAAAAAACAGTTTGTTTGTAATCCCCATTACGTGAAATCTTCAAATTGTTGCTTTAGGAAGAACACTGTTAAGTATTAAATCTCTGCACTGGCTTCACCACTATGAGGTCAATCCATGGAACAGACATGGACATTAGTTTAGAAAAGTTATGAATAAACCCCTGAAAAAATAAATCAACTGAAAGCACTTGTTATAAAAAAAAGAACAATTTCTTAGTTTAAAGGGGAAAATCATATTTACAGATAAGTAACATGATGAAGAAACAAGTACTGACTATATGTGTATAACTACTGATGTTTTAAATACTTGCCGGTCCTCTGAAAAGCTTTGATATGTTGATCGTCATCACTTCTTCTAATTAAGAATTCATAGTTCCTTCCAGGGATAAGATTACCATAAGTGAATCTCATGATCGAGCTAGAAGAAGAAGATGGTTGGATTAGCCCTTTATAATCATCACCAATTTCTCGACCTACTTCTCTGCATGCGGCAATGTATGTCACTGCAGGTGTCCAATGCCATTCGACAGTGACAGAGTCTTGGTCATACGAAGTAACAACCAGATTGCCATCTAGTAGAAGATCTGTATCAAAGACATTTACGAAGCGAATTATAGTTATTATTTAGATTAAATATTATGTTATATTTAATCTTAATACAAATATCCATTCATTCAGAAAAATTCTAATTATAATTCTTCTGTAATCTATCGCATACTCACACAACTTCAACATTTAGGGCTGCAAAACGGATGAAGCACCTTCAAGGCAAGAAGATTTCTAGGGTGATAAACGAACGCCACAGCATTGGAAACTTACGACATAGTTAAAATGGACGGGCAAGCCAATAGAAAATGAGGATAAATAATGTTGTGGGTCAGGGACAGGGGAGCTGGTGAGACTCCAAGAAGTAGAAGCTAGACCACAATTGAGCATTTGTGTTGTGTGTCTTTATTTGTCATCAACATCAGAAACAAAAATCTAAAAAAAAAAAAAAACCTGCAAAAGCGGAAGAAAAATACAAATAGCAAATTGAATGGAAAATACATAGATCTATATTGGTGTATAAACTGTTGATAGCATATGATAAGATCATTCTCAACCAAGTCATTATATCAAATATTAAATTCCATAAATACATGCAATATGCCACCATCCGCAAATTACAGTGGAATGCTCTACATTGCAGTCTGCCTCTGCAATCAACAATTTAATCCCTCATGCCTGTCTCTCATCACAGGTTACAGTAATCATATCCATGGTCTATAGCCCTTTGGAGACGACGGGCTTCTACAGAAGCCGAGCGAGGTGTTCAGTCTGTGACGGAGGGCTTCTACAGAAGCCATGATTTATGCATAGGTCTATGTTGACAAAGTTTTCCAGCTATCAGCTCTTATGCGCTAAAATTCTTAGTAGTATAGTGTAGATATATTCGTTCACAATACCTGTTAAAAAAATATGAGGTTACGTGGAAAAAAATCGAGAAAAAAGGATTTCATTTCAACTTTAACCGAAATTCTTGTTGGGATCGTAAATCCCGTATACCTAGACGAGCACTGATCTCTACGGAAAAAAAGATTTTTTTCGTAGAGCTAGCCTAGAGATCAGTGATTTTTTTCCGTATATAGAGATCAGTGACCTAGAGACAAACGCGTAGTACGTGTCCGCTCCAATCACGTGATATCGTCGCATTTGGCCGGCCACGAAGAGAATGCGTTCTTGATCTTGACAACATTATACAGCCTCCTTTTAATCCAACTTCATAAGAAAGAAACATTGACCAAGCTCCTTTTATTTTATAAATTGAAATTGACCAATTTGGCACATCATTCAAGAATGGACCATTAATCTACTCTTTTCAAAATGAAATGCTTCTCAATTGCGTGGACCGGACCCCATCCTAAGAGGAACAAAAGAATGTTGAACAAAAAAATGTCGAAGCAACTACTAATGAAGATTAGCGTTTTAAAAGAAGAGGATGCCAAACCTACTGAATACATACTGAACACATGTATACATAGAATGCAAGTTGTAAATATGCTATCAGTATATATCACACTACTTGCAATAGACAGAGACAGACTATACGAACAAATGAAAAATAAACCCCAATGAATTATGTTAACACAAATATAATGAAATATATTTGTGAATGTAGTCTTCAATTCTATTTTCTAGAAAAGGGGAATGTACGCTTATGCAGTACAAAATATGAATATTTCTTTTGAACACATATTTACTTTTTGCCTCCACACGTTTCTTTGACGTCATCACATTCCATAAAAAGATTTAGAAACAAATATATTGAAACAATTTAAAAACATATGTGCCATCAAAGGTATTTCTAATACGTATTTATTACCATATTTTTATGTTATCCATTTTGATAATATCTCGATGTGCCTGTTTCACTTTAGTTTTGTGGTGTTCTTTGCTTCAGTGGTGGACCAAGTGGATAATGAGCCCATACACCCCCCCCCCCCCCTCTTTGGACGAAAATGAACATGGAAAATATGATTTATGCCCCCTCCGCCTTGCCTCTATATGAAATATTCAAACGAAACAGGCATAAAAAGTAGATAAAAATCTAATAATTTGCCCTTTCGTAGATTATTGGGGGAATCGTTTTCCCCTTTTGACAATCCTGGATCTACCCCTATTTTGCTTTGCGTTTTTTATGTCTCTGTCATTTCCAATTTGAATTTTAAAAGTTTGAATAATTATATATATATATATATATATATATATATATATATATATATATATATAGCTAATAACTGTATTCATTCTTACTTTAAATTTTTCATCTTTGCGTTTCTTTTGTTGTGTTAACTATCCTTACATGATACATGTTTGTTGGGATCTTGTTTTCTTAAAATCGCTGTAATTTTCTTACTGTGTTTCATTCTCTACATTATTTTCCTCATTATCTTGTAACAAGAATTACTACACTCTCTATTTCAAGGTCCTTTTCTACTGTTCTCTTTATTTTCAAATCAATCAAACTCCAAGATACCGTGATTAACTCTTTATTAGCCATACCCCTTCAAAAGAAAACTACATAAAATGCGGGAATAAAACACAGATTCATTTCTAGAAAAGTATAGAATCCTCTGCCTTTTGACGCTTTATGTTCTTGCCTCATTCTTATAATATTTTCCAGTATAAGCTAACATGTATGTTTTCCATCCAAATAGTTCCGACTTACAAAAAGAGTGACAAAATAGAGGCTTTTATAATAAAGCATCTGAAAAAAAAGCCCTCCTAAACTTCACTCCCCATTTTTCTTTCGGGTTGTCCCTACTCCTAAAAAATGAACAAAAATGCATTTTTACATTTTCCCACTGACACACTTATACTCGCATCCCACGATCGGACTTTTGTTTATTAAAAAAAAAAAGGGATGTATACATGTAAAGAAATGAAAATCAGACTGACTTTTTTTATATGTTATCTATAAGATAAAAAGGAAATTAATGTTTTGGCTCAGCATTTAACTTTTATGTCAATGTATTACATAAAAATAGATTTAGATACAGTGCTGGAAAATATTATATGAAAACAACAAAAAGGCTATTTAAACATTCAGAGATCTATGACAAGAAGAAAAAACGCATTATGATACATCTCTCGTGTTGTATTTTATTTTTTATGATGATATTCATATTTTCATTTTAAACAAATTTGTGATACGCCTGTTTCACTTGGTCACAAATAACCACTCAAAATACCGGTTAGGAAAGTTTGCGGCATTTTTGCATTTTTTCAATGAATATATATCGTATCAAACATTATGCAAGTTATAATTAATAAGAAAAGTGCTGGGGTTATACTTTTGATTGAGTATTATTGAGTATTATATAAAACACAATCGAATATATATCAAATGCATCATGGTTTACACCTCAATTGACCTATTTTGAGGAATTTGAATTATGTGTCTTCATTGTAAAATGACCTTACTTTCAATATGGAGCCTATACTGTGTGTTTATAAAAGTATGCATTGATAAAGGTCATTGTGATTCTTCTCCCTTTTATTATTTACCAGAGAACGAACTTTGACAATACTCCTTTCATGTTATCAAATTGACCAATTTAGCTCATCATTCATGAATGGACCATTGATCTGCTCTTTCTCAGCTGAGTGGACCATGCAGGCCCCACCCTAATAAGAGGAACAAAAAAAAAAAAAAAAAAAAAAATGCCAAAGCAACTACTATTAAAAGGAAGATTAGCGTTTTCAAAGAAGAGACCTGTCAATCTATTGAATACATGTCACAATACAAAGAGCCACTCAGGCCCAAGTTTATGAGGGCATGTAGCCATTTTAGAATATATATTTATGTTTGCAAAAAAAATATTGCTATCAAACCCCAAGCCGTCTTGGTTTTAGGCGGCAAATGAAATGTTCATATTTCATGTTCTGAAAAGCGCCCCCTTACCCTTCTCTCTATCTCTTCCTACGGAAGGATACTGTAGTCTTGAGTAACTCCGGCGGAATAGACATATATATGAGAACTTTCCTGTGAAGGAAGGTTCCGCCAATGCTGAAAAAATGCAAAGCAACATAAACACAAGTTCCTTGCAATTAGAGAGAAAGATTATTAAAAACAACAACACTATCTTCATTATCATTACTACTAATTATCCTTGTTAGCATCATCATCATCATCATCACTATAATATATTAATTTTATATACATGTCATATACAAAACTTTTCAATTATGAAACGAGAACTAACAAAGTTTTATAGACAAAATATATTGGTTGAACGAGACCAAAGATCGAAACGAACACATATAAATGAAATTCAGTACAGCCCGTTAAATGTTTAACCTGATGACTAGGATTTGTGTCAAAATGAAAATAAACACAACATGCATTGCCTATTTGAAAGCTTTAATTAAATGCGTCTTTATAATTTATTCCAAATTCTGTCATCTGCTGTAAAAAAAAAAAAAAAAAAAATGGGGTGGGGGGCGGGGGAGGGGTTGTTATTGCAGATACTGCAACATCACTTTATAACGATATCTTGATTTGGTCTCTCAGCTGTAAGCCTACATCAGAATCAACTTACAACTCACACTTTTTTTCTTATAAACATTTTGATTTATCAAAACAATACTGTGCTCGCATTGAGGGTCTTTCGAGAGTATGAGAATGCCCTTATTTGTCTTTCTTCGACAATAGGGCTATATGAAATATATTCGATCATAACTAGTTGTACATGTATTACATTATGTTCGGAGTTTGTGTTCACTTGGTATCTTCCGTGTCATTTTATTCCATAAAATAGAATTAGAGGCAATAGTGGGGGAAAAAAGATAATATGATAAGGTACATGATGTGTTTTGTTTACATTTCTTTATTTTGGCATTGTCTCTAATTATTATTTCTGAATGTTCATGTTCTCCCCCCCCCCCCCAAAAAAAACAAAGGTCGATATGTAATGGTTTACCAATGTTTTGTCTTTAAAAAAATGTGTTACATTAACCGTCCTGACATGATATATTGTCATCATCGATTTCTTGTCACGGTGGGGGGGGGGGGGGGGGGGGGGGGGGGGGGGGGGGGGGGGGGGGGGGGGGGGGGGGGGGATCGCCGCCCATGGTTGTCATTGTCCCCCCCCTGGTTGCCCCCCCCCCCCCCCCATTGCCGTAATTTTTGTAAACATTTTTTTCCCCCCCCCCCCCCCCCCCCCTCATCAATGTCAACCACAACTGTTTCGTTTTCACTTTTTTTTTGTCAAATTTGTTTCGGTTTTCACTTTTTTTCCTCAAATTTTTCGACAAATTATGAGAAATGAAATCAAAAGTGAATAGGATTATTTTTGTCTTATTGAGTAACATAATGTTCATCTGATAATTCAATTCCCTGAATTGGCCTATACCTGTTTGCACATTTAAACGAAAAAGCATTTAGAGTAATCATGTCGCAATGTTGGTCAGAATGCGTCGGAAACTCGTTTAATTGTAGGGCCTATGACTCGGGTGATAATAGGCCGAGCATTAGCAGACGACAATGGGGCCAATGAATGGGGTATCGATTGAACCACGCGAGCAACGGCGCTTACGCAATTTGTATTGAAAAGGAAGCGAAGCTTCAGCAAAATAAGACAGCTTTTCCCCTCTAAAATAACAAACCTTTTTTTTTTTGTTTCGATGAACAAAAGTTACATTTTTAGAAAGAGAAAAGTATGACCTCTCATGTTTACATTTACTAAATATGACGAAAATGATCGAGTGAGGTGCAATGAGCAATTAAAGTAGAAAGCACCACCAAATTTCCCATTACCGGCAATGTAACCGAAATCGCTCCATCACAGGAGAACAATCGCTGTGCGCGGGCCTGCACTCAAAGGGATAATTACCGCCACAGACCAAGATTCAAATAAATCTCAGTGAGATAGAATGATTTTGTTGAGAAAGAAAAAAAAAATCATACACTGTAATGACTGAGATCTGTTATTAAGGTTTCAAAATTTGAAACTTGATAACAATTAGTTATCATTATGTTCATTTATGTTCTGTACATTACTACATTTAGCGTTTATCATACACCTTATTGAAATTAAGCACAGTAACCTGAAACATTATTTCATACACTTCATTTCGCATTAGAATAAAATCAAGTTACAAGAAAAAACTAATCATCAAGATGTCACATGAATCAACATGGTCTTGGAGAAATATAATTCTTTAAATAACAAATTCCTACTTCATAGAATTTAAATAAATGAAAGGGATCAATATGATTTATATTCTGTTCATATTTCACAAGACTCAATACAGAGACGCCAAGGTCAAAGACCAGCAATGCGTGAGATTTTCCGCACCTCAGTGCCAGGGAGGGAAGGAACCGTGCGCTCACCGCTCAGTATGTACAATATATATGGATATAGGCTGTGAGGTCAGGCGTGAGAAAGAGATTTTTGGGTTTGACTAAGAGCCCTAATGCATGACGGATACACCTAATGCGTGAGACTTGGTACATCTGTCAAGAGAGGCCAACTTTCCAATAAGTGTTGGCTGACAAGAATATTTTGTTTGAATTTTAATCCTTCAAAACAGCAGTCACTACAATACTGTCCACCCCTGCCATAATGAACATGGCCACAACAAAAGCATGACACTACATTATAAATCTACACTGTACAATGAAGCTTACCTGAGGCAAACAGATGGGAGAGGACAAAATTGCTGGCTATATTGTCAATGCATCTCTCACATACGGAGGGTGTCACTATTAGTTATAAACAATATTTTACCCATGAATAAATATATCGCCATAACACTACAAATATTCATAACAGAATGATCATCATTTATACAGAAATATTCTTCAAATGTTCTACCCACCGAACCTGCAGGCGCTGCCATCTTGGCTGCTATATTTGTCGCCCACTATAAGTCAATTACAAACATTTCATATTACACGTACACAAAATAAAAAGCTTACTTCCAAACTTATTCCCCTCCATTAATTTTGTAAAAGATAAAAGTTAACTTAAGCATGTCTAACAAAACTCCTGGAAATCACCACACCCAGCAACGATGTGATGCCCGGAAAACAGAAGAACATACATCCAGCATGACAGCAAAATAACAAGTGAAACAACAAGCTTCAACCCCAGGGTCATCTCTAGTTAACCAAGCCTAAGTATAAACATTGATCCACCAATTTGTTTCTGCTCACATGATCATATGAAATGCAATTAATGTTCACTACTAAGCCCAGCCCATCAAACAAGCCACTTCCCAAGAGACCAACGAACACAGGAAGGTGAACAGCGTACACTTCTATGGGGGCGTGTGTGTAATCGCGCTCTCACGTTGCAATTTATATGTTAATTATTGTAATATTTCAATACTGGTACATATTGCTGTTACATCACATAAATGGCATTAGTAAGTATAACGTCAAATAATATGATTATTCATTAACGAATCACTTAAAATAAAACCTTCATATTACTTTCAAATTTAGATGATCAAAGGTCACTAGATTGGTATTACTCTACGTAAACATTGGCACGGATATATGATATATGATGGTAATAATAAATACAAGACCTATAGTAAATCATATCCGATATGGGCAACCTTATGATCCGAACAACTTTGATTTCATAAAATAATAAAATAGGTAACAAAATGATTTGATGAAATGATCTGGTTGTGAAAAATAAGCTTTTGGTGGAAACAAGACAAACACACAAAAATATGATAACACTAATCACTGATGGCAACTTAAAACTACCCTATAATTATCAGCAGGGTGCCACTCTCCTCTTGAAAGACAATACATTCTAAAAATAAACTGTTAAATCAACATTTGAAATGGTGATATTGTTTTTAATATGTTGTATCACACTATTCATATTGCAGTATCTAACACTACAAAATACATTCAGCATGTTCAAGACATTCAGTCCTTGGCCCTTCTCAATTTTGATTTTCACAATTTAAGTTTTAGAGTGTACAACAAGTGTCCATTTTCTTAAATTTCGAAAACACTCCAAGATGTATTTCCATTTTTGTGTTCCACTGCCGCATAATATATCTTTTTGTTTTTGATCATCAAGAAAATGCCATTTTGAAGAAAAAACAAGAAGTTATTAGTAATGATGTGAACCCCTCAAAATACACCATATCTCATTTAATCCACCCCTCCGTAAATTTAAATGAATAA
The DNA here is from genome assembly GCA_025618425.1 of Heliocidaris tuberculata. Lineage (NCBI taxonomy): Eukaryota > Metazoa > Echinodermata > Echinoidea > Camarodonta > Echinometridae > Heliocidaris > Heliocidaris tuberculata. The sequence continues at coordinate 25,494,380 of CM046832.1, read as the reverse complement.
TCCATGGTTGCAAGACAGGGCTCCCCAATGAAGTTACGTAAAGAATATTAAGCTCGATAGCGGCTACTTTCACTCATATCACAGCGGACATTTGTTTAAATGATGTTTTCTGTTTGGTCATTATGCAGCCTCTCACTACAAATGGATATATTCCATCTTAAAGTTAATAACTCTTTCCCTCTTGTCTCCCCCTTGTCCCCCTCTCTCTCTTTCTGTCCCTCTCTCCCTTTCTTCCTCTCTTTCTCTCTCTCCCTTTCATCATCTCCTTCCTTCTCTATTTTCTGCTCATATGCAATGACATTATTTCCACCTTATGTTACATGACAACATACATTTTGAATTATAATTATATGCTTTTGCTTTAATGAGAGGGCGTCCTCGTAAGCTGTTGCTCAAAATCACGAATATTTACCTCACTGTTCAGTCAAGTCGGTTCCAGTTGAACACAATACGGTTCATGTTGCTTTGTTGGACAAGCACACAACAAAAGATTGTGCATCATGGTGTGTCCAACTGAAACTGAGTTGAACAATCTATGTGTATAGTTGGCACTGTTTATGCTTATGCATGATGGCCGAAAAATGGAAAATGATTATCACAGATTTCGGTATTTTTCAATACTTTCTACCATTTAGATTCCTTAGGACTTTTTATATGTCATCGAGGTCATATTTCAGAGGCTATATCAGTTGAAATATTTTCTGTTGCAATTTGTGTGAGGTCATTTTCGTAAAATTACTCCACTATAATACAAACAAAAAAATTCCAACATCTCTCCTGCTTGAGATATAGGCATCCCGACTATTTTCTTAATCCTTATTAATCAAGATTTTCTTCCTGAAATGTATTTACAAAATGACTTTTTTCAGAAACTTCTTTTTTCACCTTTTTATTTCTCGATCACCATTAAAAGGAAATTCATGATATCCTCTCCCAACTACAATATCCCTGCAGAGGGTAAACAAAGGCAATCTCATCAGTCTTGTTCAATTCATTGCATCCTTTAATATGAACACTTAACATTTGATTTCTCTATCAAACCAAACAACATTTCCTATCTGTTTTGAAGTAATATAACCAGAAACATATGAGCATGAAAATGTACAAGACATTCATCTAAGAACTCTATTTATGATCACATACTGGATGACCAAAAATTCTGCCAGCCATCTATATATATATAAAGAAAGATATCAGCTTGGAACCAACTTCCAGATAAAGTACGATGTGCACCCTAATTATAGAAATTTAAGGTTATTTTATTAGAAATCCAATAAAACACTAAAATCTATAGGTTACTAGCTTGCTCCTGGAGACCTACACTTTGCTCGAAAAGTATGAAGACTTAGCTACTGACGCCATGATCAATTAAAACTTATTTCAATTACTACGTCTTGTAATTGCCGATTTTGGTAATCAACGAGGATTGCTTTACTGCCCTCTACTTGACCTAGTTGAATGACGGAGAGGATGGACAACTTATGGTTCTGTAAAAACCTCTTGCCTACGGGAAAGATACAACATATCCTTAAACAAACTGGGAATTTCATCATCACTATCACTATTATCTGAGCCATAACTACTTTCTTCACTGGCATCATAATTTTCCTCATCAGTTTGTTTTGTTTCTAATTTAGCCTGTAGATGAGGGATACTACAATCAATAGCATCAGTCTGATCAACCTGACAAGGTTCAATTACCAACTGATGACGATTCACCCTTTTTTTCTCACCACCAAAGGCAGGACGAATCTGATAAACGTCATCTTCATCATTTTTTGCATCGAAAACATTGTACATCGTCATATCTGTCCTCTAACTTATGTCGCCCTGAGAAAGCTTCTCATCTCAGGAGAACTTGATCTTCAACACCAACATGAATTGCATTCACTTTCCTCTTGACTCTGTCTCTCTTCTTCCTACTTAGCAACATTTAAGAGTCTATTTGACACAATATAGGGAGCTCTTTCTAGCAATCATCGTTGATTCTGCACATGATCTTGGTCCCACGACTTGGTCAGCCTACCTAATTGGCAATGTTTGTTGCCTCCCAAACAAAAGAAAGTAGGGGGTTTCAGCTGTTACCCTACAAGGAGTTGAGTTGTACATAAACAGCAAACGCTGTATAAATTCTGGCCACTTTTTACGTTCTTTAGGATCTAACAACTGAATCAAACTACACAACATCTTGTTCATTCTCCCACATTGGCCATTCCCAGCGGAGTGGTGTGCAGTAGTCCGAGATTTAGTTATACTATACAAATTGCACAACTTTTGCACTATGGCATTCTCAAATGACCTACCCTGATCAGAATGAATTCTAGCAGGAACACCATAATAGGAAATCCAAATAAGTGTTTTAGCCACCGTTATTGTAGATTCATCACGACATGGTATTGCCTGGGCATACTTACTGAAAACATCAGTGAACACAAGTACAAGTTCATACCCATATTTTCCTCTATCTAGTCTTAAGAAATCAATAGCCATGATGTCCAGGGGGCGGAAAGCCAGGGGAGGACATACTCTGGGGGTGGGGGTCTTTGAGGCTACATATCTAAAACACTTCTTTATGTATTCTTTGACACATTTCGCCATCCCTGGCTAAAAACATCTTCCTTTCAACAGGCTCAGTGTAGTCCCACACCTTGGTGACCCCACTGATCACGAGTCTGATCAAGCAATGTCTGCCTCAAGACTTCCGACACAGTAATTGTTTAACTTTATCAAGTACTGCATCATCCACCTCTCTGTAAAGCACACCATGGAATTCCATAACTCTTGACCATTCTCATAACCACCTTTAAATTTGTGTGAGGTCTACATCTGTCTCCCTCCCAGGAATCCAATTCTCCCTCCAGAACCGCCATACCCACTTCAGGATAGCATCAACCATTTGCATTTGGGACAAATCTTCAAAACTATATGATGGCAATACATTTGAACGACATTGTTGAAACTCCTTGGTCCCGTTGCATAAAAGTTACTATTATGGTAACTTTGCCATCAATGGTAACTTCCATGGAAACCTTGCTTTTGATTGGCTGTTGAGCATTGTTACCATGGTAGTTACCATTGATGGCAAAGTTACCATAATAGTAACTTTTATGCAACGGGGCCCTTGTCTCCCACTGCCAGGGATTCAACAATAACTCTAGGCAATGCAGTTGACCCAACAACTTTATTCACTTCTGTACAGTGCTGAGTTATTGGGTTTGCCTAAAATCTAATAACTTGTTACTTTCCACCTCTTCTTGCACATGCTTCTCTTCTGGGCACCTACTCAAAGCATCAGCGACCTTGTTAGTTCGGACTGCTATGTATTCTCAATATTAAATGATGCCAGATGTGAGACCCAACTAGTCACTGTTGCCCCTAACTTAGCGGTTTTTAGATGAACCAGGGGGGGGGGGGGGGGGGGTATGATCGGTGAACACTTCACAATGACGGCTGTGGATATATGGACCAAATTTATCTATCACTGGCCCACTTCAGGACTCGCCATTTGAGTTTGAAAGTTGAAAGACCTGTATAGTTCTTTTCCAACCCTCCCAAAGTACAGCTAACGTAGGCTACAGGGTGAATCTTTCTATTTGCATCCTTCTGGGACATACATGTACCCAATCCCTTACTAGATGCATCAACTTCTAGTATGAAATCTTCATTAAATCTACGATAAACCAACACTGGGGCCTGAGTCACTGCCATCTTCAAGGCCTCAAATACCTCATCCTGCTGAGGTCCCCATTCAAAATTGGGTGCTTTTGACTGTTTCTTTTTTGCAGACACCTGATACAATGGCTGAGAAGTTTTAGAGAACTGTGGAATGAAACGACATAATATGACACTAGCCCTAATATGAGCTTAATTCATGCCCATTTTGTGGGACATATCTTCCAAGTATCGTCAAGCATATACTCGATCTATAGTGCTCTAGAAAGAGTCGGGGCTGTTACACAGCCCCTGCGGAACCCTTAGAAATTCTAACAGTCCCCATGGCACTCAAAATGCTGTCTTTGCTATGGAGCCGGATGCATTACTACTTGAAAATAACCATGAGTTTTAAAGTTGAGAGCTGTAAAGAACCGTGCCCCATTAAGCGCCTCTAAAGCCTCGTCTATTCTGGAAGAGGGAACGAGTCTTTAGTGGTTCGAGTGTTCAACAGTCGATAGTATACCTTAAAGATCCATCTTTTTTCTTTACTATCACAACTGGACTTGCATATGGACTCTTCGACTGACGTATGATACCCTGATCCAACATTTCTGGCAACATCTTCTTGACTTCATCAACTTGGGAAAGTGGGAGCCTCCTATACGGAGCCTAATTGGGGGACCCTCTTTAACATGTATCTTGTGAGGTACAACTATACACTTGCCCAGGTCAAAAGATCCACTAGAAAACACATCTCTACACATCAGCAAGAGAGATGAAACTTTATTTTCTTCCTCAGTTTCAAAACCTTCAAGTTTAACTCCTACTGGAAGGTCTATATTCTTGTCAGCACACTCATGGTCTAGATGTGTGGCATGATCAGCTTTGAAATCACAATACCAGAACAACAAAATAGTCTTTCTCCAATTCTACATGGACTTCCTTATTACGTCAAACTGAACGCACCCTCCCGAAGGAGTATTTGATGGGAGATAACCTTCATGTCCTCAGTTGTTTTACAACAAAAGTTCTGTGGAGTCCCTACCTATCACCTGAGACCCTTCAACAGCCCTCACAGAAGGATTTAACTTACTGTATCCTGTTACATCTTTCACCAGAACCTCCCCACTCAAATTTGCTACTTTTACCTCACAACTAACTCTACAGACCGAAAGTGAGTGGTGGCAATATTTCGTCGTCACTAGTGGTTACCTCCGCTGTATTGCTATTATCACCCTGATTCAATAATTCCATCACAGATTCTACCAGATATAACTCAAACTTCTTGGGGAATAGTTTGCCAAGGATATTGCAACCAATGATTATGAGGGACTCTGACATTGTGGAATCAGATGACAAGTCTTTAGAAATCAGAAAACTGCCCATCACCTTTTTGCCATTGATTTCCACTGAGGCCTCAAGGTACCCCTCTATTGGAACCTCTATACCTCCGATACCAGTCACATTCTTGAACAACCCATTCAAATTGTTCATGTTCTCACCTCCCAAAGTTGAGTGATATACAGAAGAAGGAATAACAGATAAATATGAATTTTGACCCCTTAAAGTTTTAAATACCATCCATGTCCTTCACGAAAAACTTGTCAGCTCGAACGAAGCCGCCGGGTTTCGCCCCCAGAGCCCCCAAATGGGCACCAAAGTCGGGTCCATTTCAACCCATCTAACATATCCGTAAAACTTTGTCAGCATGAAGGTGTATGACTAAACATTACAAAAACACAAAAACTGACAAAATTTTCCCTCGAGATGGGTCGTCAGACCACCCCTAAAAATTGGGGGAAATTTTTCCTCTTAAGGCCTGTGAACTAAATTTTGTCAGAAGGAAGAGGTATGGGTGTGCACTACAAAAATATAAAAACTGACAAAAAATTCCATCGGGAAGGGGGTGTAACACGCACCTGAAAAAACACCATTTAAGTGCCCCTAAACCAAGCTTTGCTCCCCAAAATGCTCTGGATGTAGAGAAATCCCCTTTATTTTGCATTATAACCTTAATAACTCCAATGTGTGTAATTCAATTCAGATCAAACTTACATAGTACAATCTTTAGTATTGTAACTTTCTTGAGATGCAAATTGGTGTCAAATGATCATTTAAATAATAATTTATTAAATTGTGAAAACTGTATTGCTTTCTCAAAACTATAGTTATATGATATGGTCAGGATTATGTAAACACACCCATTGTCCATCTGCATCTGTTTGACAAGACATAGTAGAAGGGCTTGTTAAGTATCTGCGCTATGTGGCTGCCATGCTGGAATTTACCATTCATGTGTTAATCACACAAATACCTAGACCGAAAAATTCTGTCTCTCGTTCGTTAGCTCTTCACTTAGAGACAGAAACGGTCGTATCACTCTGCTGTGCAAACCGGATACACATTGACTTACACACTATAACAGTTTGAATACGGCTGCAAGATTTTCAAACGGAGAATACCTTGGACCCTGAATTACCTGAAAAAGGAGCATTAAAAGGAATAAAACAGTCAAATTGGTAAGTTGAACATATTCGTTTAAGTATAGAGCCTAGGCCTAATCTTTCTAATTTATAAAAATATTTTTAAAACTAGAAATATATACCAGTACAGATTTTTAAAACTACTTGCCGACTGTTCGTCGGCCATCAGTAAGTTTGCACAGCAGAGTGATAGGAGCGTTTCTGTCTCTAAGTGAAGAGCCGACCCTACCCAAAAAAGAGGCTAACGAACAAGAGGCAGAATTTTCGGTCTAACAAATACCTTGCAAGCTCTCTATTATGCCTTGTCAAACAGGCGCAGATGGACAATGGATGTGTTTACATATAATCCTGACAATATCATTGGACTACTTTTGAGAAAACAATACAATCACAATTAAATAAATTATTATTGAAATGATCATTTGACACCAAATTGCACACCAAGAAAGTTACAATACTCAAGATTGTACTTTTCAAATTTAACCTGAATTGTATTACACACATTCGAGTTATTAAGGTTATAATGCCAAATAAGGGTTTTCCCATGACCACTATAGTTACGTGGTGTGGGTTTTCCCTACATCCAGAGCATTTGGGGCAGCAAAGCTTGGTTTAGGGGCACTTTGGTGTTTTTTCAGGGGCGTGCAACCCACCTTCCCGATGGAAATTTTTGTCAGTTTTTATATTTTTGTAATGTACACCCATACCTCTTCCTTCTGACAAAATTTGGGCCACGGGGCCGGGCCTTAAGCGAAAAAAATTTTCCCCAATTTTTAGTGGTGGTCTGACCAGGCCCGTCGGATGGAATTTTAAAGTGGTACGGTATCAGTGGGTAGGGTGGTGAAACATCCAGTGGGGTTTGAAGGGGCAGACCCCCACAAGTGATACAAGTGGAATAATGATTTTAATAACTCCTCGAGCATTCAGGGGTGTCACTAAAACATTTTGAGTGGGGGGGGGGGGGGGTATGACCCCCAAATTTGCCAATATGCTGCACCCTAATCCCTCTCTCCCCCACAAATAATAATAATAGAAAATCGCAGACGCAGAGATCTTGATCATACGCGCCTATTTCCGCAATTTGAATATTCAAATATTTTCGAATATCAACTTTTCAATTTATAAATTTGGGGGGAACTTTTCGTAGTGAAAATGTACAGAAGTTACACGTGCAGAAGTTACAAGTACATAATATCCTGGAACCTCGCTGCTAAAATATGTGGAACTTTTCGTAGTGAAAATGTACAGAAGTTACACGTGCAGAAGTTACAAGTACATAATATCCTGGAACCTCGCTGCTAAAATATGTGGATATTCTGGCACCTCGCTGCCCGAATATGAAGTGTGGTTGCTCGAATACTGGAACTTTGAAAATCCTCGGGGGAGGGGTGGGGGGGGGGGGGCGCTACAGCCCATTCCGGAGAAGGATGCCTTTTGCCCGAATATCAACTTTTCAATTTCTAAATTTTTGCAAGCAAGTGAAGCGAGCGAGAAAATTTTTAAAAAACTTTTCTTAGTGAAAATGTACAGAAGTGACAAACACAAGTTACATTATTATCTAAGAACCTCACTGCCCAAATATGTGAATATTCTGGCACCTTGCTGCCCCAATATGAAGTGGTGGTTGTCCCGAATATCGAAACTTTAAAAATCCTTGGGGGGGGGGGGGTCTGTAGGACGCCTTTTGCCCAAATATCAACTCTTCAATTTTTAAATTTTTGCGAGTGAAGTGAGTGAGCAAAATTTTTTGAACTTTTCGTAGTGAAAATGTACAGAAGTAACAAAATTATCTTGGAAACTTTCTTCCCAAATATGTGGACATTCTAGCACCTCGCTGCCCGAATATCACTATCGGAACTTTGAAAATCCTAGGGGGTGGCTGCAGCCCATTGACGAAGGGGACGCCATTTGCCAGCATATTAACATTTCAGTGTTTTTGGCAAGTTTTTCCTTCTTTTTCTTTCCTTCCATTTTCCTTTCCTTCTTTTCTTTGTTTTCCTTTCCTTTCCCCTCTTTTTAAAAAAAAATTTGGGTGTCACACCCCTCATTCAAAATGTTCTAGCGATGCATGCGTAGAAAGAGCAAAAAATATCTGCACACACTATGTCCATTTTTGTTGCATGATCATATTGCAAGTGATTGCAGGAATTTAAAAAATGAGAATAAGCTTTAAAATTCTTAAATTGGCAACGTATCAAGAAGTTCAAAATCATTGTTTTTTATCAAAATTGGCAGAATTGTCAACCATGGATACATTATTTTCAAAGACATTACACCTTATGAGAACCATGTAGCACTAAAAGAAAAAATATTATTGTTGCCAATTTGAAGAACAAAATGTGATCAATTTAGCCCTTAAATAATTCCTGTCCTGATAGGATTAAGCTGCATGGTGATAAGCCTACGATCAGCCTATGATCATGACATTTATCACCCTACCACCTTCTCTCTTCTTTTCTCTTTTCTTTTCTTCTCTCTCTCTCTCTCTCTCCTTATCTCTTCTCTTTTCTTCTCCCCCTCCATTTTTCTTTTTTTTTTTTTTACCGGAAAAGTGGTACAGTCGATACCGTACCTACCGTAGTGGCTCCGACGGGCCTGGGTCTGACAACCCAACCCAACGGAAATTTTGTCAGTTTTTGTGTTTTGGTAATGTTTAGTAACACATCTTCCTTCAGACAAAGTTTGGCGCATATATGTTAGATGGGATGAAATCGACCCGACTTTGGGGCCCTTTTGGGGGCTCTGGGGAGGGCAGGTCCAAGCTATTTGACCTGTGACGTACGGGACAAATCAGAGGCTTTAAACCTTTCTAATTTCAAAATGGAATTCACAAATTTAAATCTTTTTTGATGTTGAATAGCTACTTGGGACCTCTATAATAAATGACAAAAAAAAGTCACATACGCTTGTTAATGAGGTTAAATTCTAATTAGTATGCGTTGTGACGTACGGGACCAGAGAAAAGTGTATTTTTTAACCAAAATGGTCATTATTAAAACCCTCCTGAATCTTTAAGAGTAAGAGTTTCTTTTCTTGATACATCAGTCCCACAACTATTCAGGCATTAGAAACCATGAAGAAAAAAAGTATGCCACATATTAGATGCAAATCTGATGGTCTGCCTGTGACATACGGGACATGTGACGTACAGGACAATGTAAAACGCATGCAAACAGGTAATTTCTGTAAAAATTACGTTATAACTATACTATGGAAAATGACTTTTCACGATTTATGACTCATTAACTAATGAATAAGTATTCGAATATTTGGTAAGCACAGAACTTTACAATTTGTTGAAAGTTTGTGGAAGGGAGGGGGCTTACAAGTTCGAAAAGTGAAAACTCACATAGACTTTCTACACGGTCTGCCAATGGAATAAAGTCTATGGGAATTGTCATTTTTTAATCCTATTAGCGCCCTCTACATCTAATGATGTTAATTTTAAGAGAATCGTAATACTGAAGCTTTTAGCTTTAAAATGAGGTATATATTGCCATATTTTTACGAGTTTGAAATTTTGACCCCAAAGGGGAGAATAGCTTGGACTTGCCCGGGACCAGACCTGGCGGCTTCGTTTGAGGTGACAATTAAGCTTTTTGTGAATGACATGGATGGTCCAAGCAACTTTAAGGGGTCAATCTCATAATTATGTTAAATGGGGAGACTATTTCGGGACAGGCTCCTGGCCTATTATGAATAATGACCCTTATGAATAATGAGCCTTTTCTCCAAATATGAATGGCAGTCCTTATGAATAGCTATCTTTATGAATAGTGGTCCTTATGACTAGCTAGTGGACCCCTTCCCAACAACGCATTGTTTTGATCCCTTGATAAAGGTATTGTATTACCGAACGTGTGCCCGCTATGGGAAAAAGACACACAACCTAGCTAGCTATGACTGGGGGTGACAAGAGAGCAGGTTATAAGATATCACTTATGTTTTTTTTCAAATTTTTTGCCTCATTTTGTGATCCTCTGCCCTGTGTTCTCTGTGTCAAATAGTGTGGAGAACATTCGTCCCAGGCAAATGAAAGCCATTTTTATAATCATTCATTTTTAATTCAAGACGGGATTTATAAAATAAAGTGTTTTTATTCCAAAGTGTGACAACTTTGTTCAACGTGATGGATTTATTGATTGGTCTAATTTATTACCAAATCGGTTGGCGTAATCTATCATTGCCATGTTTCATGAAGCCGTATGCCTTTTGCTGCATGTACTCAACCTCATGAATGGATTCGTTAGTTGCTTCGTCAATCATCAAGCTTGCAATGTGTAACTGACCGTGCTGCATGCCACTGCGGTAAATTTCACTTAGTAACTAACATTCGTGACTTTCAGAGAATTGAAATATACTATGATTGACAGATTTCAATTCGGCTACATACGTACGTCCCACTAGCACTAGGTTTGTGCATGCCTAGTTTCCGCCAATGAGATTGCAGATTGATCACTTACATGGGAGGCGCCGCGCTCGGAGATGCCGGTGATTGGCGAAGAGTTTGCGCATGCCTGAGTCTCCGCCAATGGGACTGCAGTTTTGCTTCTGTGAGGTCGTTGTGTGTGACTTGGGACTTTGTAAGTACTTCTGCGATTAAGCAGCAAGCACTGCTCGATCGATCAAGGCCAGGGCCTAGGCTATATAGGGGTTGGGGCCGGGTATAATAGTAGACTTTATTCCGTCATGACTGCAAGGTTATGCAGCACAATAATATAGTACGCCACCACATTTGAATCGAAATGAAGGTAATTAACCTATTTATCTACCCATATTTCTCTTCGAGATAAAAATCATCATTCAGACAATTACCCTAGGTGGTATAGTCGTTCAGAATGGTTATTTTAACTGTCATGAAATTTCTGTTATATAATACTCGCCATAATACTCGTTTCAGCGAAACTTGTGTGGACTGTGCGAACTGTCTACTGCTAATTATATGAAATGTAGGTAGCCTAAGTAACCCGTTAATTCTATCTACCCCTCATTTCCGTCACTCTGCCACTTTCAGAAAGTTAACTATTACTGTAAAATCCATCTACCAAAAATATTCATAAGTGTGGACTGTTCGAACTGTCCACCGCTAATAATGTGAAATGAAGGTAATTAACCTGTTAATTCCATCTACCCCTAATTTCCCTCCTCTTCAAGACCACTCTGCCACTTTCAGACAGTTACCTATTCCTAAAAATGAAATAAAATGTTAACAAATATCAATCAATTGTTAAGAATAATATAACACTTAAATATTGCTGAAAAAATAGCGTTAAAGACACTATATTTGGTCGCCATCGAAGCCACCCCTGTGTACAAGTGTTTGAAACCCTCTCCATAGACTTGTACACAGGGGTGGCTTCGATGAAGACCAGATATAGACAGCCGAAGTGCTCACAACCTAATATTATCACTCTATATTTGGTCGCCATCGAAGCCACACCTGTGTACAAGTGTATGAAACTCTCTCCATAGACTTGTACACAGGGGTGGCTTCGATGAAGACCAGATATAGACAGCCGAAGTGCTCACAACCTAATATTATCACTCTATATTTGGTCGCCATCGAAGCCACACCTGTGAATGAAACCCTCTCCATAGACTTGCACACAGGGGTGGCTTCGATGAAGACCAGATATAGACAGTGAAGTGAATTAATACATGTGCCGTGTGTATACACAGAACGCAATAAGTTACAGAGAGTTTGAGAGAACTTTGCGCATTTTAGCTGATATCCACCAATGGGCTTTCATTTCAAGGAGGCACGGATTTTCAGGCTCCGCCTAGCCGCTTGAAGACCCTCCCTCCAATAAGCTTGCGAGATATAGCAAGCATAATTGCGCACGCTACCTTCGCGCCATCGATAGAGGGAGTTTCATTTCATTTAATAGGAGTAGGACATGTTTTGAACGCAAAAAAGTGTCCGGTGGAAATAAGCTACCGGTGGCTTGGATGACGAGAATGCCCATTAGGGTAATATTAAAGAAATTCTTGTCAAATTTTAGGTCAAATCTTAGGTGCGCAGACATATAGGGCTCCCCATCATACTACAATACTCACTGGTAGTAGCTGTTTCGGTTACTGGTTCACTTTCTTGTTGAGTACCATCGAGGCCTGACACAGATGTGACATCAATGGTGTAAGATGTGTACTGGATAAGACCCTTGATAACGTATGATGTGTCTGTCTTCCCAACCAAAACATCAGTACTTGACCCACCAACATGTAGTACGGTGATTCTAAAGTTATAGCGAAAACATGAGAAGCTACCATGGCTACCATGACTTCCATGCTAAGAATTAAGAGACTACCAAACAGGCCCTTCGGAAGGAATTTTAAAGTGGTACAGTTTCAATGGGAGTCTGGGGGTGAACTCCCCAGCTGGGTTCGAAGGGGCAGAGCCTCCCCCCCCCCCCCCCCTCTTGGGGTGGCCTCACAAAATCGAAAATCACAGATGTAGAGATCTTGGTCATACAGGCCCATTTTTGCAGGGAGGGGGCTGCCTTTTGCCCGAAAATCAACTTTTCAATTTCTAAATTTTTGCAAGCGAGCAATTTTTTTTGGTTGAACTTTTCGTATAGAAAATGTACAGAAGTTACATAATTATCTCGGAACCTCGCTGCCTAAATATGTGAATATTCTTTCTCCTCGTTGCCCAAATATAAAGTGGTCGTTACCCGAATATCGGAACTTTGAAAATCCTCGGGGGGGGGGGGGGGCTACAGCCTACTCCCGAAAGAGGACACCTTTTGCCCGAATATTAACTTCCCAATAAGTTTTTACCTCTTTTTCTTTCCTTCCCTTTTCCTTCCTTTGTTTTATTTCTGTTTTTGTTTTCCTTTCCTTTCCCTTTTTTCTTTTTTATTCTCCTTTCTCTTTTCTCCTTTTCCCTTTCCTCTTCCCTCTCCCTTTTCCCCCCTCCTTTTCTTTTTTGCCGACAGCAAAAGAGAAAAAAAGAAAAAAAAAAAAAAGGTCACCAGAATATTTTTTGGTGCCTTTTTACTTCAAAATTTTCGGACAAAAAAAAAAAAAAAAAAAATTGGCAGAGTTTGTTTTTTTTGTTTTGGGCTGACTTCTCCCCCCCCCCTCCGGCCCACCGCCTGGATCAGCCCTGACCCCATCTATTAAATAGATGGGAAAAATAGACCCGCCAAAATGTCGTAGGCTCTGGCTGTCCCATGAAGTTACCAGAGAAGGGCGGGAAGAATGGTCTAAATGATTGTGTCCTATAGGCCTATTGTTGGAATTAAAAGCAAATTTTTACAAATAGAATGAAGAGGTGACGAAAATGGGCGAGAAAATCTATATAGGCCTAACCTATAAATAGTGCCGAGCTTCATTTATCACTTCCTTGAGGATATTATTTTTAAGATTTGCGATTGGATGAAAAAGTTTTGTGGCATATATATGTTGTTCTTCCAGGGGCAGCGGAGCGTCTTTCAAAGTGGGGGGGGGGGGGGCACCAACAAAAAGGGGCACTTTGGGGGGGGGGGGAAGGGGGCACCTACAAAGGGTGAAAACAAGGCGGAAAATGCCACTTTGAGACATTAGTATACAGCTACGTTATGATTAATACACTATTGAGGATCATTTTCGACACATTATTGTTTATAATGTGTTCTAGATAAAAACTACTTTGCAGTTGAGTGTAACGGTCTGATTATTCATTTGCGAGCGAGCAACATTATATTAAATATATATAGGCAGGGCACTTATCAGAAGACAAAAGGGGCACTTATCAAAAGGGAAAATAATACTATTAGAAAGAAAAGCGGGCACTTAAAAAGGGACATTTATCAGAAGGTGAAAAGGGCACTTATCATAAGGAAAATGAACTATTAGAACGGAAAATGGCACCAATCAGAGGAAAACAGGGACACTTGTCGGATTTCAAAGGGGACACTTATCTGAGCTTTAAAAGGGGCACTTATCAGAAGGTGAAAAGGGCACTTATTAGAAAGAAGAAGGGGCAGTCATAAGAAGAAAAAGGGTCACTTATCAGAGGTGAAAAGGGCACTTATAAGGGAAAATTGTACTATTAGAACGGAAAATGGGCACTAATCAGACGAAAAACAAAGGCACAGATTTCAAAAGGGGCAGTAATGTCTGAGGTTAAAGGGGGCAATTATCAGAAGTTAAAAAGGGCACTTATTGGAAAGAAAAAGGGGCACTATGTGAAGAAAGGGGGCACTTATCAGCTATGAAAAGGGGCACTTTTCATAGATGAAAAGGGGCACATTTGGGGTACTTGAAAAAGTGGGGGGCACTGTGCCCCCCGCCCCCCCCCCCCCGGGAGCACCGCCTCTGTGTTCTTCGGTTTATGTGATAATGCGTTTCTTAATACATGTATTGGGAAAAAGGGCAAAGTCATGCCCCCTTCGATGTTCGTGTTCTTCCACTAAGTTGGTGATAAGTCTACGATCAGCCTATGATCTTGACATTTATCACCCTCCCACCTTCTCTCTCTTTTTTTCTTCTCTCTTCTTCTTCCTCTCCATCGTTCTTTCCCCCCCCCCCCCCTTTTTTTTTAGGCTGAGAAGTGTTTCGGTCGATACCGTACCTATAGTAGCGGCTCCGACGGGCGTGCTACCAAACCAAATACATTGTATAAGTTTTTCAGACCTGGAAAAGTTGTTAAGTACAAGGTTTTTTTGTTGATTCGTGTTCTAGATGGGTATTGAGGTAAATTCAGCTTGGTTGCCAAGGTAAATTAGCCTAATTAGCATAATCAACTAATTGGCATATGTGCAATATGTAATATGCTGATAATCTTAAGCAAGAAAGCCTGAAAACATAATTAATACAACTTTTCTAGGGTTTTCTATGACGAGGAATTCATTTATGACACCAATTTTTAATTTTAAGTAATGCAATTGTCCTAATTAGCATAATTAGCATAATAAGCTAATTAGCGTATGACAATGTATGGAATTCTTTGTCATTGTTTATTCAGAAAGCCTGAAAACTTAAATAATACAACTTTTCTAGAGTTTTCCATGATGAGGAATTCATTTATGACACCAGTTTTTAATTTCAAGTAATGCAATTAGTGTAAATAGCATAATTAGCATAATTAGCTAATTAGCATATGCGCAATATATGGACTTCATTGTTATTGTTTATCCAGAAAGCCTGTAAATACAAATAATACAACTCTTCTAGGGTTTTCTATGACGCGGAATTCATTTATGACTCCAGTTTTTATTTTTAAATAATGCAATTGTCGTAAATAGCATAATTAGCATATGTGCATTATGTAGACTTCATTGTTTATCTAAAAAGCCTGAAATTGGTGCGATGCAACATTTTAAAACACTTTTTAAAGACAACAAATTAGTTTATAAGAAAATATTCCATGTACATGTAGTATAATTAGTCTAATTAACATCCAAGAATTTTCTGGATTAACTATGCAAATTCACTTATGTTAAATGGGCTAATTATATTACATCTACATGGAATATCTTCTTATAAACTAATTTTTGTCTTCAAAAAGTGTTTTAAAATGTTGCAGGATAGATGAACAATGACAAAGAAGTCTACATATTGCACATATGCTAATTAGCTCATTATGCTAATTATGCTATTTATGACAATTGCATTACTTGAAAATAAAACTGGTGTCATAAATAAATTCCTTGTCATAGAAAACCCTAGAAAAGTTGTATTATTTATGTTTTCAGGGTTTCTGCATAAACAATAACAAAGAAGTCCACATATTGCACATATGCTAATTAGCTCATTATGCTAATTATGCTATTTACGACAATTGCATTACTTAAAATTAAAACTGGTGTCATAAATGAATTCCTTGTCATAGAAAACCCTAGAAAAGTTGTATTATTTATGTTTTCAGGGTTTCTGCATAAACAATGACAAAGAAGTCCCCAACTGCACATATGCTAATTAGCTCATTATGCTAATTATGCTATTTACACTAGTTGCTTTACTTAAAAAAGAAAAATGGTGTCATAAATGACTTCCTCGTCATAGAAAAACTTTGAAAAAATTGTTTTTCTTATGTTTTCAGGCTTTCTAGATAAACAGTGACAAAGGATTCTATATATTGTCACATGCTAATTAGCTAATTAGGCTAATTATGCTATTCACGACAATGGCATAACTTAAAATAAAAAAATTGGTGTCATAAATGAATTCCTCGTCATAGAAAACACTAGAAAAGTTGTATTATTTATTTTTTCAGGCTTTCTTGCTTAAGATTATCAACATATTACATATTGCACATATGAATTAGAAGATTATGCTAATTAGGCTAATTAAAAAAAATTGCTCAAGGTTGCCAAGGTGGCAACCAAGCTGAATTTACTTCAATACCCATCTAGAACACAAATCAACAAAAAAACCTTGTACTTAACAACTTTTCCCGGTCATGTGCATGGTATATGGTACCGTCTACTGGACTATTGGATGAGTCGAGTGTCAAAGAGTAACTCCTTGACCAAACGTGACGAGGGGCAATTAAGAAACAGCTTCTCGTTTAAATACAACTAGTCCTTTTGACACTCATGTTGTCAACAGCGAACCTAGAAAAGTTATGTACACTGAAGTTTTTTTGTTGATTTGTGATCTTATGTGGTCCTAGAACAATTTTAGCTTTGTTGCCCAAATGGCAACCAGTTGAGCAATTTTCATAATTTGCATAAATCCAAAATAAAAGTCATGTTGAAACCCAACTTTTGAGCTTCATGTCACATACTAGTGTATGATGCATGTATATAGGGGTTTCGAGGGACGTAGAATTCATTTTTAACGCAACTTTTGCAAGAACTATATCTCGAAGTCATTCATTTATTCATATTGGTCAGAAGGGGTCAATTTAAGGTCAAAGTTGAACTTGATATAATGGCTAGTACTTTAGATATGATTTGTCTTTGATGGGTAGGTCTATGTGGTGCCTTAATGATCTTATGTTTTCAAGGTCAGGTCAAAGTTAAATGTTAACCCTAGGTCACAAAGGTCAAATTCAAATACAGGGTATCTGTCATTTTAGTTCATTGTCAAGGATTAGAGGATAATATTTGTATTCAGAATTATGTCCGACAAAATTGTGGATAATAATGCAGAATCAATCCTATCATGAAAGGGATCAGGTCAAAGTTGAACTTGACAGTGGATATAGGCCTACTGCATTAGTATAATATGCCCATGAAGGTTTCGGGTCTGAATCTCGTGGTGATGTTTAGCTTTATAAGCCATCTTCAGCCAATTAAAGTCGAGTCAAACTCTGATGCATCTTGATCACAGGGTGAGAGGTCAAGTATATGGCACAAATGAATGGGAATGATTTGTCTTCGATCCATTTTGTTACTTGCATTTCTGTACTGGCCAAAAACAAGAAAGTGAAATCCAAGTTGCTCTCTTTGGTCGACCAATGGAACAAACAGGGACTACCAAGGTCAGTTTTTGTCATACGTATGTTGTAAATAATACTACTCGAAACACTGATGTTGTAGTCCAGGGTTTTAGTCCACATTGATTTACAGTGATGTATGTGGTGATGATGATCTGGTATAAGTGGTGGATATCACCATTTAAACCATATCATTCACCATTTACACCCTCACTTGTACCCAACATTTTCAATTGTAGGGATTATCTACAAACAGTCCTAAGACACTTACCCCCTGGACAACCACCCCCCGGATAACCACCCCTAGGATAACCAACCTCTAGGACAACTACCCCCTATGACAACTACCCACTAGGGCAACCACCCTCTGGGACGACTACCCCCCGGGACAATTACACTCTAGGATGATTACCCCCCCCCCCCGACTAACTACCCCCTAGGGCAACCACCCTCTAGGACAACTATCCCCCCGACAACCACCCCCTAGGACAACCACCCTCTAGGACAACTATCCCCCAGACAACTACCCCCTAAGACAGCCACCCTCTAGGATAACTACCCCCCAGACAACTACCCCCGGACAACTACCCTCTAGGAAAGCTACCCCCCGGACAACTACCCCGGACAGCTACCCCCCGGACAGCTACCCCCTGGACAGCTGCCCTCGGACAACTACCCCATGGATAACTACCCCCGGACAGCTATCCCCCAGACAACTACCCCCCAGACAACTACCCTCTAGGACAACCACCCTCTCGGACAACCACCCTCTAGGACAACTACCCCCCGACAACTACCCCCGGACAACTACCCCTCAGACAACTACCCCCTAGGACAACCAACCTCGAGGACAAGTACCCCCGTACAAATACCACCTAAGGTAACTACCACCCAAATAACTACCCCCGGACATTTAACGACTTAGGGTAATTATCAATCGGACAACAACCAACATACATGTACTCTCACCCATGGCATGTAGGTCAACTGTCCCCCCAAGCATTTATAACTCCCAGGTACTCGATGGCATTTAAACTGATTTCGGCCAGGGGAGGACGTGGAAAGGGGGAGGGGGAGGGGTGACAAACAATCAGTAAGGATATAATGAGTATCCAGAGGAGGGGGTATCTGCCTCCCACGGTAAGAACGTCATGGAAATCTGGTTATAAATAGAAGGATTTTGGTACATTATAATGTTAAAATCCACCTCACCACGTGAAAAATTATATGATTGCAGTTGAATGTGTCTATACCCTTGAGCACGGGGGGGGGGGAGAGATTTCCCCTGTTATTACATTTTTGTTTTAAAAGTTGGGTGTTTAAACTCGGTGGTTCATGGTGCAATGAATTTTTTCATCAAATTTGGGAGAAAAATTCTGTGATTTTTTTTCTTCAAAGGTAACGTTCTGAGAATTTCTATGATATATTCAATATTAAATATCAACTGGGAAGGGTATAAAAGATTGCTCTCCCACAGTAGGATCTTCTGGAAATTTGGGGGTTACAACCAAGGGTTTGAGTGAGTATGAGGAGGCCTGTGCATTTTCATGAATAATAAATCCAATATCTTGCTAACGTAAAATAACAATCTACAACTGTCTGCGAGTAAAATTCAGACAGAATCTATGGCCCCAAATGATAATTTTAACTGTCAACTGTATAGCGCATAATCAATTAAAACTGCTGTATGCGCTTTAGAGCTATGCAAGATTATTACAATACCAACAAATATGTTTTTTGATTCCTCTTAATAATAATAGTTAATTAAATAATACACAGAAAGAGAAACATACAAAAAAGCATTAATTACGGGAAATTATGTGGTGGGTAAACATGATTTTCTTTCTTTTTCAATTAATTTTCCCGATTTTTTCTTAGTGTCAGGTATTTTAATACAGGATTTTGTCGAATTTTGCCCAAATTTACTGAAATTTTTGCCAGAACTTTGCCCAATTTTTTTTCTTCCAAAAATAGGGGGCACAGTGCCCCCTGCCCCAAATGCCAATGAAATGAGCGTGTCAAAATTGTGTTGTTTCATAATAATCTTAAGTGTCTCAAAAGTGTGAAGATATGATTATTCTCTCCGTGACTATGATAGCGGTTTTGATGGAATAAATGTTTCAAAAGTCATTTATGCTAGTATTCATAAATTTCTTGATGGTGAAAAGGCATAAATTTCCGAACATTTTGATCTAGGTTGCTTTCTCATTCATCTTAACATGATTGTACACCCATACTATTTTTTAAAATGGACCAACCACAATGCTAATTTCCTTTAATACTCGATTGAGTGGTAGCTTTGTAATGAGTTCCATAATTGTAGAGTGCGTGAGGGAGGGGGGGGGGTGACAAACGGCTGGAATATTTGCTTTCCATCCGTCCCGTCCCCCCTTAATTGTTGACCATGCAAAACGTCCAACAGAGAGTTAATATTGCACATGGGAATATCTGCCTTCATGCATTGGAGAAATGTAAGGTAATAGTTTACAATTAAGAGTACTAGTATTCAGTCTCATTCAATGTGCTTTTAGTGGTACTTCCATTTCGGCCAGCGAGCGTAGTGAGCGAGCAACCCCCCCCCCCCCCCAAAAAAAAAAAAAAAAAAAAAAAATTAAAATGATAGTCAGTATACATAAACTAGTTTGGGGGGTATTTTTTAATGTGATAAACTAGGTTTTATTGGTGGAGGTTGGAGTAGGAACAATTAAGCGAGCAAGCATGAGCGAAAACAAACATTTCTCTTTTTCTCTTTTAATAAAATTTGGTATATTATCTGGGTTTTATTGTTGGAGGTCAGGGCAGAAATTGTGCAAAAGGCCATATTAATTCTATTTTGGCGAGCGAGCCTAGCGAACGGGCACAATTTTGTTCAATGTGATGTTAAGTCCAATTTGGGGTACTTTTCCTAGAGGATGGTCGTCCTGGGGGTAGTTGTCCAGGGGTTCGTTAGTTATCCTAGAGGGTGGTTGCCCTAGGGGGCAGTTGTCTGGGGGTAGTTGTCGGGGGGGGGGGGGGGGGGTAGTTATCTTAGAGGGTGGTTGTCCTAGGGGGTAGTTGTCCAGGGGGGTAGTTTTCCGGGTGTAGTTGTCCTAGAGGGTGGTTGTCCTAGGGGTAGTTTGTGGGGGGGGGGGTAGTTGTCATAGAGGGTGGTTGTCCTAGAGAGTAGTTGTCTGGGGGGTAGTTGTCCGGGGGTAGCTGTCCGGGGGTAATTATCGGGGGGGGGGTAGTTGTCCTAGAGGGTAGTTGTCGGGGGGGGGGGTAGTTGTCCTAGAGGGTGGTTGTCTTAGGGGGGTAGTTGTCGGGGGGGGGTAGTTGTCCTAGAGGGTGGTTGTCCTAGGGGGTAGTTGTCTGGGGGGTAGTTGTCAGGGGGGTAGTTGTCCTAGTGGGTAGTTGTCTGGGGGTAGTTGTCCGGGGGTTAGTTGTCCTAGAGGGTGGTTGCCCTAGGGGGTAGTTAGTCGGGGGGGGGGTAGTTGTCTGGGGGTAGTCGTCGTCGGGGGTGGTTGCCCTAGGGGGTATAGTTGTCCTAGGGGGTAGTTGTCCTAGAGGGTGGTTATCCTAGGGGTGGTTATCCGGGGGTGGTTGTCCAGGGGGTAGGTGTCCAGATACGTCTGCAAACATGGGGTGCAACTATGGATTGTGTTTAGTGATGTCCAATATTTGTCTAGTTGAAATCCATGTGGTGATGGGATCTAGCACAGGTTGGGTGGTATTCTTCATGTTTATTATATGAGACTTTCCCCAAGCAACGTTTGTACAGAATCTTGCTTCATCTGGTTTGTCTGTAGAAATCCAGGAGAGTTCATTGGATTCGAGTCTCAGTTAAGGCAGGAGAATGTTCTCATAAAGTGCTTTGCTAGGTAAGAATTCATGGGTGGCTGTTCCGTTCTACAGTATTCATAATACCAGCCTTACCAGGAGCTACATTTGTTGGAAACGAAACTGCTACTTCCGTTATGACGAACCATCACACTCAGGCAGCATGGTGGATCAACGAGTTATCACAGCTCCTTGGGTGGATATTGAGACGATGTTCCGACTTAATCTGGTATGGTTAGAAGGCAAGGGTCCCTAAACCACTGATCTCCACCTTATAGGTGGAGATCAGTGGAGATTTACGTGGAGATCGGTGCCCCTAACACAAAGGTTTGCAATCAATTGCAGATTTGAAACAACAGTTTTGATTGGTCTGTAGGGATCATCATTTTGAACGAGATGATCTAGACTGGCTAATTGACACTTCGCGACTGATTGCAAACCTAAGCTTGTGTTACGTGGCCATTGTATTTCCCAACACAACACCCCGTGATGTGCACAGTCATGGACCTTCCTGCATAGAAACTGCATAGTCTATCTACATAAAATATGCTGACGCTTGATGTACCAGCAAAATTATGTAACGGCTTCAGAATCTCAGTATAAACGATCGCTCTTGGTTCCAACAAAGATCATTACCGGTCATACAAGCCAAATGATAGTCCGATTGTCCAAGTGCCTTACTGTCACAAGACTGTCACAAACGTCAGTGCTATGCAGAGGTGCTATGGACATCCTGAATTGTAGCACCTCGAATCCTACGACCTATTTTTAGTAATTCAACATTCAGTGGTATGCAGTAGACCTAGCCTATAGCAAAACGTAAAGATACTAAACTGAGATGATTTGAAGCCTGCGGCACAATTCTGAATACATATACTATTCTTCGAGTCCTGACAATGAACTATAATGACAGATACGCTGTATTTGAATTTGACCTTTGTGACCCACTGGGGTAAGATTGAACTTTGACCTGACCTTCAGTTCGTGAACACGACTTAAATTGAACATATAACATCATGAAGGCATTCGGCACCACATACCATTCAATTAAAGACAAATCATATCTAAACAAAGAACTATCCCTTATGTCAAGTTCAACTTTGACCTTGAATTGAATCCTTCTGACAATGAATGAATGAATGATCTCCGGGATTAGTTCTACACACCCGAAACCCCTTCATTTAAACATTAGACATCTATAAGAGTTTAAAAATTTAACGTGCATGTAAACAGATAACAAAACTTGACCTTTATTTGACCTTTATGACCTAAACGTGACCTTAAATTGCAAAAAAATTGCGTTAAAAATGAATTCTTCTTCTCGAAACCCCTATATACATCATACACTAGTATGTGACATGT
Source organism: Heliocidaris tuberculata (assembly GCA_025618425.1). NCBI lineage: Eukaryota > Metazoa > Echinodermata > Echinoidea > Camarodonta > Echinometridae > Heliocidaris > Heliocidaris tuberculata. Next base: position 25,471,697 of record CM046832.1, on the reverse strand, counting down.
AGTTCAAAAGTTGGGTTTCAACATGGCTACCAGGCGCCATTTTAGATTTAGATTTATGAAAATTGCTCAAGGTTGCCATTTGGGCAACAAAGCTGAAATTGTTTTAGGACCACATAAGATCACAAATCGAACAAAAAAACTTCAGCGTACGCAAGTTTTCTAGGTTCATGACATGTCAAGCCGACTAAACGGTTACAACCAGTAAGCAATTTACTCGCAAGTGAAGGTGAATTTTTTTTTATTGTAGAACGAACTGCGGTTTTCATTTTCATACCTGATACGATCCCATTCTCCAGTTGGAGGCGGTGTCCATGATAAATGAAGAGCAATGTAGTCAACAGGCTGAAGTGGTGTAACGACAAGGGAATATGGAGAAGCTGGCACTGAAGAAACATTGACAAGGATAAAAGGCGGTATAAATACGTAAAGAATTTATAACTCAATTAGTCTCAGTTTTATAAGTTTCACTTTACGTAAATGATCATTCACAAACTGAGTAATGTGGAGCTCCAGTATCCTTTTAGGATCCATAATGTAGTTTGGGGGAGAAAAAATGATGATTGTAATTCACTTTGGATCTTAAAGACATCAACTTATTGTCATTATGTATTTCCTAGACACAATGGTCTACTGTTTTATCCCCGGACACATTGGTCTAGTGTTTGGGTTTATTCCAAAGATGAAGTTTAGTTGTTCATATGAAATGTTTTCCAATATATTGAACAAACAATTAAACATTAACCTTACATGCCGAAACAAAAAAAATAAAACTACTATAAGAAAACAAAGTAAACTCCCTTGGATTTCTACCTCTATATTACGGTCGATAAATCGGAAGAATAATGTCTATTACAAATATTTTTTAAAAAGGCACTGAACAAGCAAAAAAGAAATATACATTATCCTATCACGAAACAGAAAAATTAAAGGGGGTGTGCGCCCTTGGCGCTCCTGCCTGGATCCACCACTGGATCCTGTTTCATAAAACCTGTTATCATGCAGTGACAACTGTCACATTTCTATGACAAATTTGCGCTCAGCCAATCAGATGGAATTAGGATTTCAATAGCTTATATAACAACTATCGTAAATTGTTATTGATAACAAGTTTTATAAAACGGGGCTCTGAGGTAAATAAAATAAAAATTTACACTAAGATAGTTGAAGACCCCAAAGATATAGTAAACATTTCTAATAGCCGACTTCTTTAATAGGTGATAATCTTGCTATAACTATTCCCCCATCAAAAGCTAAAACTTTGTGGATTTTTTTAGGCCCTCACAATCCAAATTCCTTTGTGTGTGTGTGTGTGTGTGTGCGTGTGCAGTGGCGTATCTACGGGGGGCAGAGGGGACACGTGCCCCGGGCGGCACTTGAAGGGGGGGGGGGGCAAAAAAAACGCAAAAGAGAGAAAGAAAAGGGGGAGGAATACAAGACAAAATAAGAAAATGTGTTTTATAGGGTTTGAAATGCAAAAATTTTCTAAAGCTCAGTCGCTATGCTCCCTCGCATAATTATGTTCCAAATCTAGTTATTTCGCTCCCCAATGGCGTTTTGAAAGTGTTAACCATTAATTGACTCTAGTTGCATTGCCTCCCCCCCCCCCCCCGCATAAGGCAGGAGCTTGTTAAATTTTGCGTCCCCTGATGGGATATATGTGCATAAAAAGCACATTCAAAGTGTAGAACATTCGAAAGAAATCATAAATTTGCCTTGCAATTGCCTTAATAAATTCCTCAAATATATTTCTTCAGGGTTTTCATTCATTTTGCGCCCCCAAAATAGGAATGTTCAAAATTCCAACAAAAAAAAAAATCTATTACTAGGCCGCTGCATTCCCTTGGATTTTTTTATGTAAGGGTAAAATACATAAGAAATTTCAATTTGAGGGGTGAAAAGGGGAAAAAAAAAAAAATCTGCCGCTCGGTCGCGTTGCTACCTCGCTTATATAATAACTCATCAAATTTGGGCTAACAACCCCGGGTTATCAAAACTCATTTTCACGTAGTGCCATCATTTCTAAATTAAAAACGCTCATTAATCTGAGTTTGGGCATGGGGGGAGGGGGGGGGGGCGCAGATTTGATAGTTTGCCCCGGGCGCCAGAATACCTAGGCTGCGTTCAAGCGAACATTTTTCACCCCAGAAACACGGTTTTGAAAGACGTTTAGTTTAAAACACGGTTGCGTTCATGCAATTTTTCGTCGGTCGTAAAAATAAACGTGTTTGAGATCGCCAAACTGAAAGGCAGAAAAGGTGCGTTTTGTAACACGTTTCTACCAGAAACACGTTCGCTGAAATTGCATGAACGCAACGGAGATCTCAATCATGATTCTATGACGTCATTGGGTAGAAGAAAAGATGAGAGAAGGAGAACAATAAAGGAAAACATAAGAAACAAAGAGAGAGGATGAGGATAAAAACAAAGAATAACATAACGAAAGACAAAGAGAAAAGATAAAAGGAAGATCAAAACAATGAATAACATAAGGAAATATATAAAGAACAAAAAATGATAGAAAAATTAAAAAAAACTATAAGAAGGGAAAAGATAGAGAGATAGAGAGAGGAGAGAAAAGAAGATCAAAACAATGAATAAAATAAGTAAATATATAAAGAACAAAAAATAATAGAAAAATAAAAACAAAGAATAACAAAGGAAAAGCTAGAGAGAGAAGAGAAAGATCAAAACAATAATAACATAACGAGATATATAAAGAAGGAAAAGAATGATAGAAAAATAAAAACAAAGAACAACAAAGAAAAGCTAGAGAGAGAAGAGAAAAGATCAAAATAATAAATAACATAACGAATTAAATAAAGAAGGAAAAGAATGATAGAAAAATAAAAACAAAGAATAACATAAGGAAAATAGAGAGAAAAAAGAATTACATATGGAAAGACAGAAAAAGAAGATGAAAGAAAACAAAAATGCATCAGAATGATAGAAAAAGAAGATGATAGAAGGCTGAAAACAAAGAATAACATAAAGAAAGATAGATGAAAGAAGAAAAAAGGAAGGAAATGTATAACGAAGAAGGAAAAGGGCGTGCAGCAGTTGACCTTTGGGTCAAACTGCGCACTACGCTGGCAATGGCAGAGCTTGAATTGAGCCAGAATCAGCATTGATGAAAAACTAGCGGCGCCCGTGGAAAATCCACGGGATTCGAGCGCAAAAAAAAATAGTGAAAAATTGCACTGTTTTAAATTTTGGTTTATTAAACTTATATCGAATTCAGTAAATATATTACAATGTTTTTGTTACGAAATAATCATATGAAAACTATGTTTTAGAGCAACTTTATGGTTGTATATTGGTGAAATATTCAATCAAATGATAGATTAATATGTGTACATACATACCATGTATTTTTTTTAATCAATAAGACGAATGTTTAGTAATTATGGTTCTATGGGTAAAGGTTTCTAAAAGAAACTATTTTTTTCATCTAAGTTAATTTTTAGTTCCTCTTGTATCTACATTAAATTATTTTAGTATTGTTTTATTATGTTATTCTTACTGTAGAATATGTCACATACTTTTTTTGAAAGTTAAGTCAATTTTTTTTAATTTGTTCTTTGGGCTAAAATAATTTATTATTTTTATGTCTTATATAGAGGTGATTATGTATAATACACTTTTGCTAATGAGAGAGATTGCATATCTACTTTTTTATGTAAGAAATAACAATATATTTATTTCAAAACTTGTTTCCACGTGAAAATCACGGGCCCAATAATACTGTGAAATTAATTTTATCTTATATGAGCTAATGCCTTTTAGCTTCCATGAAGATTGTTTAATGTTTGTGTGTTTATTAATTGAAGCAATTTTTTACCTGTCCTTCCCCGTTCCCACAATATTACCCCAGGAGAAACGTGAGCGATGTTGCCTGATGCCTAAACATATGAAATTCTATCGTGCCATCCATTTTTTTTTCAATGAAACATGATTTGCAAAAGTCATAATCCAATTTACCCACGTACCCCTGTAATATTTGAAACCTCAGATAAAATTGCGATCCACCACTTATAGTCCTAATATCTGTGGACACTTTGAAGGGGCGGATCCAGAATTTTGAAAAAGAGGGGGCACAGAGCCGGAAAAGTACGTACTAAAGGAGGCAATTTTTTTATTGTGTACTTAGGGTATGCCGGTTTTGTTTCAAAAGGGGGGGGGGGCGTGGCCGATTCGCCCCCCCCTGGATCCGCCCCTGGTATGGATGGTGAGTGAAGGCCCTACCATGCCCCCTCCCCTCCCTCTACCCTAGCCAATGGCGTATAGAAAGCGGTTCCAAATTCTTTGGGGGTGATTTCATTTGTTCTACAATGAAAAAATTAATCGATGCATTGACATATCCCTCAAACCCGAACTCCTACCCCATTCCCTCTCCTCTTTTTACACCAATAACTCCAGTGATTTCATTTTTTTCAACTGAAATAAAATCATTTGATGCATTCACATATCCCCCCCCCCCCCCCCCCCCCCGCTATCTGTGAATATGACTCCAGTGATTTCATTTTTTTCTACAATAATGAAATTAATTCATGCATTCATATATCCCCCATCGACCACCCGCCCCCGCTATCTACGCCCATGCCTTCAGCATATGAATATACTCGATTAATTCTTCAACGGATATATGTAGAATCTTCTCATACAGTAAGATGAATTTATCATCAAATTTTAACTGCAGTAATAATAAAAAAATGATGATAAGTAAACCGTTTCCAATCTTGAAATAAGCAGCTCAGTAAGGCATTTACTGCCGGACTCCTCCCCTGGAGTTCAGCCAGCCAACCCTTACAACAGCTCAGCCTCAGAGTGCTGGCGTTGCCGTGACAGAGTACGTGGGTGCTGCTCCTATGGTGTACTGATCACAAAGTGTACGATCAAACAATTGAATACATACCTACACAAACCACGGAGCTCTATGGAGCCTGTGACACTATGGGACATACCCATGCCATAATTATTTTCTTACGGGGGTTCCCCCCGGTATGAGTAAGATTAGCAAGATGGCTAACGCGAGTCGTCTAACACGGGTCGCACAATGCAAGTTGATACTCATCGTGAACAATGTCGTTCGTCACCTGCCATGCCGTGCCTGTGATGGGCCATGTAAGGGAGGGTGCACGACTGACGACACCGCCGTCGTGCAAGGGATCCACGCGGAAAGCAGCCGTTCCTTCGGCCTGCCCGTCCCCCCCAATCTCCCCCAATCACGTTTAGGGACGTCGACGGCGACGACGGGGTCGGCTTGGCACGCGGAATATTGGAGACACGGGCCGTGGAATTATGCCACCGAACCCGCGCAACGGCGAGGGCGAACGCGGCGGGGGAAAAGAGTTTTTGCGACCACAAAAAACGGCCCCGAACGGTTTTTCGTAGGGAGGGTGCACGACCGACGACACCGCCGTCGTGCGAGGGATCCACGCGGAAAGCAGCCGTTCCTTCGGCCTGCCCGTCCTCCCCAATCTCCCCAATCACGTTTAGGGACGTCGACGGCGACGACGGGGTCGGCGCGGCACGCGGACTACGGGAGACACGGGCCGTGGAATTATGCCACCGGACCCGCGCCACGGCGAGGGCGGACGCGGCGGGGGAAAAGAGTTTTTGCGACCACAAAAAACGGCCCCGCACGGTTTTTCGGTATTAAAAAGGAGATAACATGATAGCTGTCCCGTCGAAACCGTGTTATATAAAACGTCGTTTTGATTTGTGATTCATGTTTGTGATTCTAGCTCCAAAATTTGCTTGAACGCACCCCTAGATACGCCACTGTGCGTGTGTGTGTGTGTTCCAATGGCAAATGGGTAAGAAATTAGGAAAATTGTTTCTCACTTATACATGTAATACAGAAAACTTTCATCGGTTGGGGTAGACCGAAAATTCTGTCTCTCGTTCGTTAGCCTCTTAGTTTGGTTAGGGTCGGCCCTCACTTAGAGACTGAAGCGGGCCGTTCAATCTGCTGTGCAAACCGAATATACACTAACTCACACACTAATAACAGTTAGAATACGGTTGCGAGATTTTCAACGGAGAATACCTTGGACCCGGAATTGCCTGAAAAGGGAGCTTTAAAAAAGGATTATTCAGTCAAATTGGTAAGTGAACATATCCGTTATAACATATAGAGCCTATAGGCCTAATCTATTTGATGTATAAAAATATATGAAAATATAGAAAAACGGATTTTTCCAACTACATGCCGACTGGCCGTCGGCGGTCAGTAAGTTTGCACATCAGAGTGATTGGCCCGTTTCTGTCTCTAAGTGGAGAGTCGACCCTACCAAAATAAGAGGCTAAAGAACGAGAGACAGAATTGTCGGTCTGCGGTTGGGGGTGATCATACAATTGTAGTTTGAGCTTCTACCAACCTTAAATTTTGTAAGCAAGCTTTCGTCCACTCCTGTGGACTTTCTCAAGCCAAGTGGTCAGTCACACTGTTTCTAATTGCTGTCTGCTGTCTTGCGATCACTGGACCGAAGATAGGTGACAATGAATGACGTGAGTGCCTGTTCAGTGTAGGATAAATCCTCTTTATCCATATAGACTCTTTCACCTTTCTTGACCTGTAGTTGCTTTCAAAGTCAATAATGAGGGCATCATCCCATCCATTGTTATATACTGTACTGAGGGCGTGTTCGGCTAGAGCTGAATGGGAAGGGTTATTCAATCTATTAAAGGGCTATGTTGTGCTCCTTTAGTCGATCATTGAGAGTTCTGCCTGTTTCCCCACCGTAACAATTGGAACAATCTGAGCAAGTAATCTTATACACGATGCCTGTCCTTTCTTCTCTTGGTATTTTGTCTTTTGGATGGACCAACCTCCTTCTTAGTGTGTTGGGACTTTTGAAAGCAACGCCAATATCCTTGTCTTGGAATGCTCGATTCAAACGAGAAGTTACAGTGTTGACAAGAGGGAGGACAACTCGGTTGTTAAGTTCTTTCTTTTCTTCTTGGGGGTCTTAGTTCTTATTCTGTCCTTCGCTCTTTGTGTCGTCCATACTGGGTATCCACAAGATGTAAGCACCTTGTCAATATGCTGAACTTCACTCTTTAGTGCATAATTGTCCAAGGTCACACCATGAGCCCTCAAGTACAATGAGCTAGCAACTCCCACTTTTGTGCAACCGAGTTGTCCTCCCTTTTGTCAAAACTATAGCCTCTCTCTTGAAACGAGCATTTCAAGACAAGGACATTGCTTTCAAAAGTCCCAACACACTAAGAAGGAGGTTGGTCCATCCAAAAGACAAAGTACCAAGAGATGAAAGGACAGGCATTGTGCACAAGATTACGTGCTCAGATTGTTCCAATTGTTACGTTGGGCAAACAGACAGAACTCTCAGTGATAGACTAAAGGAGCACAAAAGAGCCCTTAGACTGAACAACCCTTCACATTCAGCTCTAGCCGAACACGCCCATCCAGTGTTATTTCCTGTATTGAGGGCGTGTTCAGCTCTAGCCGAACACACCCTCAGTACAGGATATAACAATGGATGGGATGATGCCCTCATTATTGACTTTGAAAGCAACTACTGGTCAAGAAAGGTGAAAGAGTCTATATGGATAAAGAGGATTTATCCTACACTGAACAGGCACTCACGTCATTCATTGTCACCTATCTTCGGTCCAGTGATCGCAAGATAGCACACAGCAATTAGAAACAGTGTGACTGACCACTTGGCCGGAGAAAGTCCACAGGAATGGACGAAAGCTTGCTTACAAAATTTAAGGTTGGTAGAAGCTTAAGCTACAATTGTATGTTTTTCACTTAATTGGATAATAAGAAAAATTCTGGATATGATATGGAATTAATAATGTCATTCTGAAAGCTGTCATTCCATTTATTGCAGATCCATTGGTTCACATCTTTATCTTTTCACTATTGCATGGTCAATTTCCAAATTATATCATTTTAAAAATTTTGATAAACTGGATGTTGGTATCGCCCGATTTCTTTATCTCCCTTAACCATGAAATTTTACTTACAAACTCTCTCATTATAGTGAGTTTTCGAATGTGTCGACGTGAACGCCGCCCTAGATCCTCCCAGCTACAATGGACTGCTTTGTGTTAGCTGCATACCGCGCTTTGTGCAAGAACGGCTCACCCGTCCACTGGCTTCTCCCTCGTCCACTAGTCAGATCGAGAACGCGTCAAACATGGTTTTGCCGTCTTCTCTAAAACGTGAACCTCGCTTCACCCATTGTTAGCTTCATGCTTCACCTACTTTGTATGCAGTCAACACAAATCAGTCCTTTGTCGCTGGGAGGAGCTAGGACGGCGTTCTAGTCGACACATCGAAAACTCCTTAATGGCGTGCATGGAACGGCCTTGGAGAGGTTCAGGAGCTACCTGTCTAACAGAAAGCAATTTAGGCCCAGGCCTGTTCTTAATGGACATACATCTTAATTACGCAATATTAGTTGTGTACGTCCCGCAAGGAAGTCTGTAAGGCCCGATACTGTTTATTCTGTACATAAATGATTTTTGTAAAATCATCTAACGCCTTGTCGTTTATTTTATTTGCCGATGATACCGATTCATTCTTTTCACACAATAATCCAAATATTCTGGTTGATAGAATCAATGCTGAGTTACTGAATATTATTACAGTGCATATAAGAGCAAATAAATTGTCACTTAATCTTCAAAAAAACGAATTACATGCTATTTAGACTCATTACCCACTGATATTGTTTTTGATAATACCCCTTTGAAACGGGTTTCACCTCCCAAATTCCTGGGTATGATAGTGGGACAACCTCGCTAGTCATAAGAACCGCTAGTCACAATGACTGCTATTCATAAGGACCGCTATTTATAACATGTAAGTTCTTATACCTGAAGGTTCGCTATTCATAAAACGGAAAGGTGGTCACTGTTCATAAAGTCATAAGAACCATCATTCATAAGGGCCACTATTCATAATCTGAAATGAGGGTTGCTATTCCTAATTCACATTGAGGGTCATTACTCATAAAGACCATTATTCATAACACGGAATGAGGGTCACTATTCATAATAGAAGAAGGTCGCTATTCATAATATAGTATGAGGGTCGCTATTCATAATACAGAATGAGGGTCGCCTATTCATAATATGAATGAGGGTCGCTATTCATATTAAGGAATAGGGATCGCTATTCATAAAAATTAAATAAGCAAATAATATGAAAATAAGAAAGGACAACCCCACGGTTCTGTGTTTAAGAAGGCCTTGAAAGGCAATTGCGGCTATTGTCATTAAAGGTTCCCTTTTATGGAATTACAAAGGAACTTCAATTAGTAGACTTTTCTACTGTGAATCCAGATCTGTCAACCATTTTACCTGAATTCCATTCATTAATCTGTAAACTTGAAAATAAAAAATTAATTGGGAACGCCCCTAAAAATTTTGGAAAATCGGTCCAGCGATCGATGACGTCATGTGACGTCACACTCAGAATGCTTGACTCCACGCAAGCTGAAAGTGTGTGTGTAGGCTATTGAACTTCGTGTAGATCCTAGCTTCGACTTCCGTGTAGATCCTAGCTTCGACTTCGTGCCATTACAGCCCTTCATTTTAGTTTTTTTTAAATCCTATATCAACGAACGATAACATCTTCTTCAGACAGAAGAAATAAAAGAGGAATTAGGGGCACGGCCGTATTTGTTTGAACCAGACATGTCGGATTCTGATTATATGACAGAGACGTCCCTGATTTCAATAACGGAGAAGATATCGACGGGAGACTTGGGAATTATAACTAGTAATTCCTTTTGATAATTAGATTGCCGATTAAATTTTAATTTACGCATATCCACCAATTATGAATCTTGTTTGCGCTTGCAAAATGCCCCAGTCCTGATGAGGCTGAGCTGATAGCTGATCGAGGCAGTGAGCTCGACGTGCGCAGGTGTACACGCCGTGCCGTTCGGTCGTTCGCCTGCTGACCCTGCCTGGCCTGGGCTTGGGTAGGGTTTTACTGGTGCATGGGGTGGTAGCGTTTTGTTTCTAGTAAATTCTAACATTGATATCCAGAAAACCCTTAGCTCTCCTGTTACCTTGCATGTTTTCATTGTGCTGCTATGAATAATAAGTACCGGTAGACTAAGTTAGTGTAGGTACAGTGATAGTTGATCAATAGATATATGATCAATAGATACCGTAGATCAAGTTTGATTTTGGGGATGGCATCTTGCTTCAGAGACGGCCTCTTCTTGATGCCAAACGCCGCATGCAGCCCCGTACTATCGAGGAAGTCCTCCGCACAAATGTGCTCGGAACACACGGACACTGCGGTCACTCGGCCCCTTCCAATTGACGCGAGTTAGTTTCACTTTTGAGGTCCATTTTCTTCTAATATTTGGGTCTTTGAGGAATAAATGTAGACTTACACCCTCCTTTGTGATGTTGCTGCAACCTGCAAAGACACAGCGTTGCGGCATACTTCGATTTAGAGGTGGTTTTCGAGGTGGTATATAACTGCAAGTTAGTTTGCACGCGTGATATATGCAAGATATTGTAAACAAGCACCGGCGATGTCGGTTTGTGACGTCACACGTCAATCATGCTCGAAGAACGAGAATTCGGGGTTTAAAAGGGGGCGGAGCTTAGCAGACTTGTTTAGGCCTGAATACGTGGGGAAAATATTATTTTAAAAATATTCAGATACGTATTCATTGCAAACGGATGTCATTTTTCAATTTAGATGAGTATCATGTACAAAATAACAAGAATTAGAATTTCATAGAAGGGAACCTTTAAATCGCTATCAAGAATGCAAAACCCGTGACCAAAACTGAAATGTTGGCTCGCTCACTGACTCGGTAGCAGATGAATAAGCAGATCTTTACACACATTTGCAAGTAGTTTGTAATAGACCGTGTAACGATAGAGGATAATGACTTTTGCTCCTTCAAAAAAAGGTGAACTATTTTATTAGTGCTCTCCACACTTTGAAAGGCGCTTTACCAATCCCTTTTAATGAATGAATAAAAAAGATGATGTCTAATTCATACGTCTACAATGTGCTAAACCATGATTTCAGTTCATTAATAAAAAAAAAAAAAGTCCCTTCAGTGGGAGGAGGGGACCCTCCCCCCCCCCCCCCCCCACATACACACACACACACACACACACAGATCCAGATCTTCCCGCTCGGTTTCTCCACTCCTTTGTGGAGACCCTAATCCCTAGCCATTATCTCATGTTCCAACAATTGTCCAGTTGGGGGAGGGGGAAGTTGTGGGGGGGGGGGGGTAATTGTGGGAGCGGGTAGTTGTCCGGATATGGGCTTGAAATTGCCGTGAGAAATTTGTTTTTGTTTGTTTTTTTATTTTGGGGGTGGGATATCTAGCCTTCGTAGCAATATTTTCATAATTCGGAATGATTATAATTGTATTTCGTATTTTATTTATTACAATTACAGTGATCCATTATAAGATTCTGACAAATGTGATTTATTTGAGATATCAGTCATACACATGCACACACACAGGCTATGCCATCTATGAACTACTTTGACCAAAATTGTTGGTAACATGTATTTGTACTAAGGGAAGGTGGCTCGAATGGCGCAGCATGGTCAGACTGATGAAGGGGGGGGGGGGCTGGTGGGGCCCGGGGTTATGGGTCGCGTACATTATTGGGGCTCACCTTTTTTCTTTCTTTGCTTGACTGCCCTCCCCCCCCCCCCAGCTACGACACAGCCGTAGGGCTGTGCCCCATGCAATATTGTCATTTTGTTTGCTTATCTAATTTTTTTGAATAGCGACCCTCTCTCTGTATTCTGAATAGTGACCCTCATTTCGTATTATGAATAGCGACCCTCTTTCCGTATTATGAATAGCGACCCTCTTCTCGTATTATGAACAGCAGTCCTTATGAAGAATGACCCTTATGAATAATGAGCCTTTTCTCCATTACAAATAACGGTCCTTATGACTGGCGAGCGGAGCCAATGATGGTTGATACTTTCATGAAATTTACACATTGGTGATCGATATTTGCGAAACTATTTTGCGCAATATTGGTATTATTAATAGACTAAAATTACACTTACTATACAGTCATCATTATTTCAGCTTTTTTCATCACTGATTTTACCGTATTTTAATTACGGTCTTTTGGTTTAGCCTACATATCAAACATTGTTAGAAAGGGTTGTACTATTGCAAAAGAAATTTATTTGTATTATCAGTTATGCCCCCATAAGCCTCCATGTACTGATCCTCTATTTTTCCGAAAATAGCATCTTAAAAATAAGGACTTAAATATATATTTCTTCTCGGTGAATTTATTATTAAATAAAATAATGGTCCGCTACCTAATGTGTTTCATGATATGTTTCTTAAAAATCTAGCAGTTCATAACTACTCCACTGGACAGTCAGATGAATTTCACTTACCTCTTTTGAGAACATTTTCCGCACAAAATATGTTCATTTTTGAAGGCCCTAAAGTTGGAATGCTCTGCATAACGATTTGAAAAAAACTCCCCTTCACTCAATGCTTTTAACAGAAAATTAAATATTTTCTTATTACAATCATATAAAATTTAGCAATTTATTGTGGTGTAACCCTCCCCCCCCCCCCCACCCCCTCCACCCTAATTTCTGCTTTTGGACTTTTGTTCACCTGTTCATTTCTAAAAATCATCACCACTTGCCTTTTTTCTTCGTCACTATTTTTATTATTGTTTTCTTAAAATTCCCCAAGGATTTTGTGAGCTCTCTTTTTCGTGCTCGCTCCCTCTCTCATTCTCTCTCCTCTCCCTCCAATCCACATGCATCCCATCATCCCCCCCCCCCCCCCCCCTCTTTACTCAATTTGTTCTTTCTTCGTCATATAATTTTGTGCCACTGTATACGTTTCCAGACATTTCGTGTTTCTATAATTGTCTCCGTTGGCCACTATCCTTCTTCTCTTGTTTGCTTATGTACTTTACCTTTCCTCACTTATTATTATTTGAGGGATCCACAATTTACAAGCTCTGCTTTTTAGTGGATCTCTCCATTTCCACAGAATGTAATTCAGGTTTCATACGTATATAACTAATCCACTTTTCTTTTTAAAGGCACTAATTTTTGTACTGATCTATCTTTATTTCAAATGTAATGTTTTGTGTAAATTTATTATGATAATTGCATTTCGTCAGAAATGAAAAAAGTGAAATTTCACACACACACACACACACACACACAAATTCACAATCACAATTTGTTACAAACAAATTGTTATTACAAAAGTCAGAATTTTGGCATTTTACAGGAATCTACCAACCATTTTGCCCATTATTATACGTCTGCATATAGGATAGAAATAAATTATTTTCAAGCAACAATGAAATAAAACAATGCAGAAGTGATAAAATGCCGGTAGGCCTTCTACAGGCTTACTAGTTCGTTGCTGGATAGAGCTCTTGTTGTAACCATCATGATCCATGCTTGATCTGTAGAGAAGGCTTATGGTAAAAAGTCTTCCGGAAGTCAGGTTAGTGAATTCCACTCGTTGGTTAGAAATGCTCTCATTGCGGTGACCCTCAGAAGGACTTATGACGAAATCATATTCCACGTCCAGGGTGTCAGGCAAAGCTCCCCACGTTATTCCTATGGAGTCCGACGTAACGGAATGAACTTCCATCTCTACAGGGCTCAAATAATCTAACACAATATTGAAGACAAAAAGGTATATAGGATTGTCACTTTAATATTACTGGTGCAGTAAAAACCCAGGGCACTATCTAGTAAAATTTCCTGAATTCTCTGTTCTAATTCACTAATTCCTCTTTAGGGGATGACTTGGGAACACGTTTCCTCGCAAAATATCACCAGTCAAAAAGGTGATAAAATAATTATAGTCAAAATAAAAATCTGAAGTGTATTCAAACATATAATTCATCGATTAACATGATTAAACAAACCGGAAATAGGCCGAGCTGTTAAGACAGATAAATATTCGGTCGCCCATAGTAATGAGAGTTAAACTCATCACACACAGCTACTGAGTACATGTACGACAATACGACAATACTAAACTTAAAACGTGATTAATTTTATCCTTTGGTAATTGTGATTACCCATAAATTTTATGTTTTATATACTTTATCAGAATCAAGAAGAGAATTTGAAGGAAATGTACCCATGGAGAGAAAAGGGTGAATTTTTCAGTTTATTAATATAGTAGCCTTTTCCCCCTTCGTTACTTTCGTGTGTCCTCTTTTTGCCAAGTCCCCCATTCGTTTCAGCTTTAGATTGGTTTAATATCATAATTTTTTGTTTTATCATAATTTTCTTATTATAGGAGGGGAACTTTCCTCTTTTACCCAAGCCAGCTCCCTCCTTTATAATAGGCATATACAATATCATGAAATTTCTTTCAAAACTGAGGGAAGATATTTGAAATATATGTGAGGTATTATTGCAAGCAGGGGCGCAGTTCGGGGGGTGGACTGGGTGACACGTCCCCCGGAAATCTGGAAAAACTTCAAAATATAGTAAATGAATTAAGGCTACAGCATACTTTTTAGACAAATAAAAAAAAATTAGTGAATTTTGGGGAAATTTTTATATATGGATAGCTGAAGGTCTCTTCTATCATATGACACCAAAAGAGTCCAAAAATATTTTATGCTTGGGTGAGCACTGCCCACTTTTGTAAAGGACGTGAAAATTAGGTTGCGCAGGAATTCACTATCCATTTTGGGTGAGACGAAAAGTTCTCCAGCTTAGAAATTGCTTATGGTATGATGAGTTTATGATAGATTATGATCGATATGGTTTTGTGCGGTGTATGAAATGGTGTTATGTAATCAAAAGTTTATGCATCAGTGATCATAATTTGACTGTGGAAGTTTTAAAAGCATTATACCCGCTGTCGATCTGTGGTAATCGATAATAAATTATGAGGGTTGGGATTTGTGCTGGGTATGGCATGGTTTATGTCACCATTATTCAGGAACAGAAATTTGATAATTCAGAACCAAAAACTGATCCAGTCAATAAATCAGTCAAACACTGATTCAATCAATCAATCAATCAAACACTGATTCGATCAATCAATCAAACACTGATTCAATCAAGCAATCAATCAAACACTGATTCAATCAATCAATCGATCAATCAAACACTGATTCAGGTGGAGATTGGATTATGAAATCAAAGATCTTAATGATTGAAAACATGAAAGACTGTTATGCAGTATCTTTGTTGTTTGGAAGGACAATTGCTATTAATGTCACACATTATGCTTCAGGCATCATTGGGTACAAATGGGTATTAATTAGCAAACTCTCTTTATGGCAAATGAGTTTTGGAAATGGTAGAATTTTGGGTAAGGAAAGATGGGATGAATGTTTTGGAATGGAGCAAAATGCCTACGGATGGACCTATGACAATGAAAAACACCTCCCGAAATTGTGACACATCACACCCACACCCACACACACACGCACACAACCAACACACACAACCACCCCCCCCCCCCTCAACAAGAACTACCAGGAGCACCGCTACAATTACCACAGACATCAACGCAAAATAATACGGTACTGTCAAAACTTCCACATTCAAATTGTGATTAAAAAGACAATACACGATCACTCATGCATAAACTTTTGAATTCATAAGCCATGTCATTCACTGCACAAACCCATATCCATCATGATTTATCATAAACTCATCAGAAAATAAGCAATGTCTAAACTGGATAACTTTCACTTCACCCAAAGTGGATAGCCAATTCCTGCACAACCTAATTTTCATATCCTTTACAAAAGTGGGCAGTGCTCACTCAAGTATAGAACATTTTCGGACTTTTTGGTGTCATACGATAGAAGAGATTTTCAGCTATCCATATATATAAAAATTTTCCCAAAATTCGATAAAAAAATTATTTTGGGGGCCATTTTAAAAGTGTATCGTTTTGGGGGGACACACGGTATAATCAGCAAGATAGATAAAACGACGAAAGTTAATTAATTCACAATCCTTTGCAATTCATTTATATTCATCCACAATACTCTGGGATGAATTTCAAAAGATAGGTCTAAGGTGATAAGTGAAAATCAGTACACGTAACATAATATAAATTTATGTTAGTCTTTAATATTACGCGGGAGGGCAATTTACGTATGCGCACTCGATCTGTTATAATTTAGAATTTCAGAGGGTACCTTGTGATTGTGCTTCGGTCTACCTCTCCAACTCGGGTCATTTGCTTAGTATGCTGCTACAAGAGTTACAATAATTCTTTGTAATCGTTCATTATATTTGTAAATGTAAATCTTTAATTTTATCCATATAACACAGGGGCTGCGGAGCGTTTTTGAAAGTGGGGTGGGGGGAGGGGAGGGCTGATCTGATTTCACTCATTAATGACAATTTTCGAACCTTTTTTCCGAGATTTTTTTTAACGTGTCTACTCAAAAAAAGTGTGGGGGCTGCAGCCCCCAGCCCCCCCCCCCCCCGGTTCCGCGGCCCATGTAACATCAGATTCATCCACCTGTTTGGAAGACTCCACTAGAGTAGAAAGACAACAAGCCTTCATGGCAGACTAAGTAGAGGTCCACCTGGTATTCCTGGCCTGGTAGTAAACCTGAGATAGTGGTAGTATTGCTTGATGCATTGATTGACATGTAGTTTACATTACCGGATTCAGGATTGCCATAGCGAAGTTTGAAGCCGACGTGATGCCCATCACTTGGCGCCTCCCAATGCAAGGTCAGGCTTGAGCTCGTCTTCTGGACCAAGGCAAAGTCAACTGTTTTAATGATATAGAAATATGTAACATGAAGCTTATGAAATATTTATGCAGTGGTGGATCTGGAATGATGATGAAGTCCCTGTCTATTTCTTTCATTCATAATAAGTTTTAAAAAATGAAGAGGGTCTGCATCATTACCAGGGATAAAAGTATTTGTCCCTATTTACCGTACCGCATCTTACGGTAAAGAGGTGTACCACGTGGCTTTGTCACAAGTGTCAGTATAAGCTATCTAAATGATATAAATACTGTTATCTAAATGCATGAAAGGTGATTGTTTAAAGGGAAATTCGACCGATGTAATATCACTGGCGTACTGGTGGGGAGAGGGTTTTGGGGTTGCACCCCCGAAAGTTCCACGACCAAAAAAAAAAAGAAAGAAGGAAAGGGGAAAACAAGAAAAAGGAGAAGGAAAGAAAGAAAAGGAAGGAGGAAAAAGAAAGAAAGAAAAAAGAAAGATAAAAAGAAAGACGTCCACTTTATATAACTGGCTAGAAAATATGTATTTTTCTGATTACAGTAGACCTAGTAGATCTCTACGTCTTTTTAGAACGTATAAATGACTGAATTTCCTTAGTAACCCCCTTTCCTTATGCATCTTTTACTTGCAAGATATATTTGTTTATCTCAATTTTCTTGTTATAGGAGGGGAACTTTCCTCTTATACCCAAACTAGCCCCTTTACAATAGGCTCACACATTATCGTAAAATTTCTTTCAAAAATGAGTGAAGTAAATAATGAGTTAATGGTACCGCACACTACCCAGACTCCGAAGTGCTTAGAATGCAAACTTTCAACTATTTAAAACAGAAAATCCTCTTACTCTGTCGCTCAGCTCCTTGGTTTATACTTAAACTTAAAATTTAAAAAATCTCTAGGAATAGGCAAAGAGGAATCGTCCCCCGAAATTGAAAGTCGCAAAAAAAAAATTAATGATGACATAAGCTGCCTATCCCGTAAGAGAAAAAAGAAAAGAGATGATATTAAGCTCAGACCTTGATTATCACGGTACTTGTGTGCATGAAAGTGGTCTAAAACACAATGTTTCAAACTACAAAACGTAAAATTTTCTGGTTCGGTCGCTATGTGACCTCGCAAAATAGAATATTTAATTTAGCAAGGGCGTTGGACTCTGAAAGTGCAACATTTCAATGGTACAGCGAAATGTAAAGTCATCTTATTTGTGGGAGGGGCGGGGATGTATATCCCCCCCACGTTTATACGAGTATAATATGTGCTTTAGAAAATAGTTCAAATTGGCTGTTTGGCAAGTCGATTGTGACGTTTTCCCAGTCAACTCTCCCGTTCGCTATACACTAAAATATCATTAACTTCGGGTTTTCTCCTTAGCGTCTTTTCCCTAGTGGCATATTGTAGATACAATATTATTATAGGTCCTCCAAAAAGAAAAAGATCCTACTAAGTAATACATTTTTTAAAAAGTGAAATTTTTGTCATTCTGTGTGTTGAAGCAAATGGGAGAGTTCTCCGCCGCTACGGCCAATGTAAGATCCCTTATGTATAGTGATTACAACTTTCAAAAATTCATTACTTTCTAATTGCATGTCCGATTTTGTTCAAACTTCCACCAGTCTTCTTTTCTGATTTTTCTTTCACACAAATCAAATTAATTCAAAGTTTGGAATCGACCTTTAACAGCCAATTACTTTTTCTGTATTTTCGTGTATTCATGTCTTCCTCTCTTTCAAGCCCGAGCAACACACCTCGTACAACGGTTGCATTCTTTTGGGTGGAATACTGCAGATCCGCTATTTGTCCACTAAAGGTCCGCACCTCAATGGTGTACTCAATGCCTGGCACAAGATTTTCAATGAGAACCGATGTTTGACTATTCTGTGCTATGAGAACATCTTCACTGTTAGAATCCGTCGGACGGGAGACAATCCTGTAACCATCTATCTCCTGGCCTACATCCGTAGCAGGCTGCCCATAAGTCACAATGCAACTTGTCGTAGCGACAAGTTCGACTTGAAGGTTCTCGACAGGATCTGGAACTGATTGACATGATAAAACATTATTTTATGAGGGATGCATTTATTGCTACAGGGCCATTCTTAGTTACGTGTGTGACCAAAAAACAGGGAATTGGGCTATTGTCAGCCCTATAATTTTAATAACCTTCCAAGTGTGTTGGTTTTTTTTTAATGTATATGCAGCAAATACATAGATACATAGATTTAATTTTTTTTAAAAAAAGGTCAATGATAATACCTGTTCTACGTCAGAGGTCAAAACATTCAGGTCACGTGTGTGACCTCGCACAGAAGCAGGATTTTCAAACTCACATTTCATCTTCAAATCCCTCTGAATTTTCAAAAGCTTCAATGTTCATATTTATGGTAGGTATATTTCATGGTGCTATCTCTTAGAATGTAGCATTAATTCTGTTGAAAGTTGCAAAAGATTTTTGTTAGGTAATAAATTGTATCATGATGTATGGTCACGTGTGTGACATGCCATAGGTGATGTGTACAGATTTGGTGAACTATTGAAAAATAATAATATTCGGTATTTTTAATTCACTTTGCAATAGCTCTATACAAATTATCATCAATACGGTAGAAAGTGATTCTAAGGTCTTTTCTTTATGAAAAATACCCAGGGAACACATATTTTTTTCTTTTTCATTTTCATACATTTATTGATATAATTTATTAATATATTTATTGATATACTGTGGAGGTGTTTTGGTCTAGTGATAAGTAACCATATTGCAGATCACAACGGTATGGGGTTCAATTAATTGCCATGGTCCTAACGTCCTTTAGCAAGACATTCATCTGCATTGCCATTTGCCATGCTCGATCCAGGTGTAGTAAGTGGGTACCTGTAGGATTTATTTCTTGAATGCACTACAGTTGTTTTGCTAAAACCAGGGCAATAATACTTGCAGGGCCCTCAGGGAGAAAAGTAATTGGTACTGATGAGGCTACTCTGGGTAAACAAGACATAATTCTTCTTATTATTATAATTGTAATTATTATTATTATATATCATTATCACTGATATTTACTATTATCATTATTATCATTAAAGGGCAATCCAACCTTGGTAATAAGATGATATGTGTGAAAGCAGAAAAATAAGAAAAACAGGATGGTGAAAGTTTGAAAGAAATCGGACAAGGACTAAGAAAGTTATGGATGTTTGAAAAATGAGATCACTACATGTATGCGAATCTCATATTGGCAATTTGGTGAGTCGATTGTGACATTTTTGTGGACAACTCTCCCATTTGTCGTACACAAAAATATCATTAATTTGCGGTTTTCTTCGAGGCGCTTTTACCCTCGGGGCAGTACTCAAAATATATTGGAGATAGCATATTGTTATAGGTCCTCAGGAAAGAAAAAGATCCTACTGAGTAATTTATTTTGAAAAAAGTGACATTTTAGTCATTTTGTATGTTGGAGTTAATGAGTCCACAGCTACATCACAGTGACATTACCTATTCGGCCAATTTGAAATTCCCATATGTGTAGTGATTACAACTTTCAAAAATTCATAACTTTCCTATTGCTTGTCCGATTTCGTTCAAACTTTCACCAATCTGCTTCTCTGATTTTTCCTCTTTCTTTCAAAGCAACTTGTTATTTGGGTTGGATTTCCCTTTAATGTTCAGACCAAAGAATCAAAGTAGAAAAAATCAAGGATTTCATGTTGATATACATGTATATTCATTTTCAGCTTGTTTTATAAACTATTTTCAGAAGCACATTTCCATTGGCCAATTAGGCTACATAACATATATTACACGATAGCAAATAACCATTTGATCATAATTGTGTAGGGTTACGCAATCAATTTAGAGGATTAAGCAAGAGGAATACAAACAGTGAAAACGGAATTATTAAGTCAAGAAACTTACAATAATAGATGAAAAAGACTCCACACATGACTTGCTCAGTATATAGGCACTGGACCATGCACTCAGGTCACGTGTGTGACAAAGTTAGTTGGGCAATATTTAAAGAACTATAATCATATTTAGAATAATATTTGGTGAGATTGAGGACACATGCAAATTAGTTTATGACAGGAAAAATATAGATTATCCAAATTGTATTTTTCAATTCATGTTTTGGGGTCACGTGTGTGACATCAGAATTACCTAATTTATTTATTACATAATGCATAGACAAATTTTCTCTTTCCTTCAACTTAATTACTTCCAAAAGGAAGGGTATGATTTCACTATATAGTGGCAGCACCTATTAAAGCTCACACTGAGAGATGACTATTATACAGTGAAAAAAGATGTTTTTTTACTTTAATTTATGCCAATGTAATTGTATGCAAATTAGCATAATGGGGTCTTCAATTAAAAAAGAAAATGTGCTCCATGTAACTTTAGACATTACTCTTCAAGAATGTACTATTCAAAAACAGCAAGAATAAACTTCATTTTTGTCAAAAAAGTTTCACTTTACAAAGAATGGCCCTACACATTGTCAAAAGTTCTCTTTTCATTTACTCTCTTGAAAAAAATATTTCATGATACGGAGTGTATGATGCAATCCCCGGAGTCTCTGACTCAATTCTAATTGAATTTTATGCCAAAATATACAATACTTATTTGGGCTTATATACGTACACATAATATTCACGTAGATACACAGGTACATATACATATATTTATGTACCCTCACTGCCCATATGTATTGTAACAAAGCAAACACTGATGTCTTTGTGACTAAAATGCCTGTATAATGTTGGGTTTTATAACCATTTAATAATGACGAACATTCTTGTATACATGTATTATAAAAGGACGGTATAGAGCTTGTCCCTTTTGTGTTCTAAGGCCAGCAGATCACCAGACACAGTCATGTCTAACACAACGGAGCTGAGAAACGAGCAAATGTATCAAATCGCCATCTTGAGAGCTGACGATGTGTCAGTGACCCAAATCACGATACGGTTCAATATTTGCCTCCAAACTGTTCACAGGGTTTGCATACGTTTTACTCAAAAAGGCAGTGCCGATATAAGCTGCCTAGAAGTGGGCGCAGAAAACCACACCCAGAAAATGATACTTTTTTTGCGCCAAAGCATTGCCAGGAAGGATGCGCGGCATGTTTATAGGTCATGCTTATGCAACAAAAAATAATAGAAATGTGTAGGGGAAAAGGTTGTGGAAGTAAATTCCAGAATGTCCATCATAAGAATCTGACTATAAATTGGAGAATCGTGGAACAAAGATGTATTAAAACCTCTTTGCAATTCAAGCATAAAAGTGGTCCACGGCGTATTTTCTTTTTGCGTGTGTGTTGCAATACTTCTGGCCAGTGAGGTATAATATACATTATGAGTTAATAAAAAGAAAACCCAGATTCCACCCCGAATGTCGTTGCAATCAGTACATATGTATTCAATCAAAGTTACTCACCTTGTTTCTTTAATTTGACACCTTGATCAATAAAATCTGGGCCCTGGAGCCCGTTGTGCCCATTTTTTTTTAAATGCCTTCTCAGGGTCTTTCCTCTTCAATATCGATGTAATAAAATCTAGTTTGATATAATGAAGTATCATTTAAGATTTCCCGGCCTCTAAAATCAGACAAATGCTTTAGGTGCCCATTGTTCAAATAACGGGCCATCCTATACATCAACATTTTATAACGTCACTGATTTGCTCTATATAAGTAAAATGCTTCTGATTGTGATTAGTCAACATTATGTCTTTGAAATCAACAGCATAGGTTCCACAGGTGCCCATTATAACAACAAAAAAAACAACAAAAAAAACAAAAAAAAACACACACACACACACACACAAAAAAAAAAGGCCCATAAAGGCCCATATAATTTATCTGCAAAAAATCTAAAAAAAGTCTTTGGTTTAATTTGGAAATCAAGGTCATATAAGAGGCCCACTTTAGGAATCAAATGGGCCCATTAATGGCCCATCAAAGACAAATTTTTCCATCACAAGAGGGTTGCCTAATTCAAAACGGCCCCGAAGTGTTTAAATATGCATTCTTGCATATAGCTTTGAATTTAGGCTTGAAACTATAACTATTGGCAAGGCAGTATGTCTATAAGCAGAATACCTCTAGTGGAGCATCACTTCATTTCATTAAGATGGCCGTCATATTCAAAATGACCACTGGTCTGTTTCAAGATGTGGTTATTAGCGATAAGTTTATGCAGTGTTACATGCTAAGCATATAACGTAGTATATAGGTAGAAATTTGTGTACTAGAAATTGATGGATATTGCAACTGTTTTTGCCTAAAATAGACATAAAGCTAGTTTACCACAATGGTGTGTAGACACAATGAAACCATGGTAATGGTATATCTTAAAATGCTGAATGATTTAAATAGTGGGGGATTTCATTTCCAAGATTGCCATCAAATTGAAAAAGTGGTTTATATCTTGAAGAATTATGTATTCAGGCACTCATTATTTAAAGGGACCTTCAACCGGAATGGCAAGTTGCTCTGAAAGAAAGCAGAAAAGTCAAAAAAGAAGATTCAAAGTCTGAACGAAATCGGACAAGCAATATGAAAGTTGTGAACCCTATTCAAATGGGAATTTCAAATTGGCCGAATCGGTAATGTCACTGTGATGTAGCGGGACAACTTTCCCATTTGTTCCAACACACAAAATGACTAAAATGTCAATTTTTCAAAAATTATTACTAACCGTGGTAGGATATTTTTCTTTTTGGAGAGGCTATGACAATATTTTATCTAAAATATATATTTTGCGTACTGCCCCTAGGGAAAAAGCGCTTATGAGAAAAAGAAAAAAACTAAAGACATTTTAGTGTACGAAAAAATTACTAATTAATCAAATTTAATTGTCTCAAATGGGCCATCAATGGGCCCATGTGGCCTGCAAAAGTGGGCATTTCGTATAACCTTGGTTTTAAAATTGTTGTCTATACTATAACCATTAGACATTAGAAAGAAAGATTAAAAAAAATTATGTTGCAGATTATTTTGGGCCTTTTGGGGTTTTTTTTTTTGTGGTCATAATGGGCACCTGCGCCACATATCTCATTGATTTAAAAGACGTAATGTTAACTGATCACAATTAGAAGCATTTTGCTTATATTCAACAAATCAATGACTTTATAATTTGATATATGGGTTTGCCCTTTATTGAAAAATAAAAAAAATGGGGACCAAAGGCAACTGTCCGAATTTAGAAGCCCAGAAATCTATCACCATACATAATGTATTAAAACTAGATTTGATTAACTCAGTTAGGAAGAAAAATAACCCGAGACAGAGCCATATTTTTAAGAAATGGGCACAACGAGCCCCAGGGCCAAAATTTTAGGTGGCCCCATTTCTAGAATTATCGGCATCACAATCACTACCTACATGCCTAATTTCATGCCGTTATGAAAAAGCGCACAATTATTTCACCAATCTGTCTGACTACTGAAAGTAACTTCTGAAATACCATTCATCCCAAACGCGATTCTGACATGCTTTTTAAAAATCGCCAGTGCTCAGTCATCCATGATTGCATTTTGGTGAGCAGCGTATCAAATTAAAGGATATATTATCAACTATCATACCATGACAATATATATCAGCGAGTTCATTGAGTTTTTACAGTATTAGGGCTTTAAAAATATGTGTTTCCGCTTTATTGACTCACACTGTATATACAATGCGTTCCCCAAAAGTTAACAGTTGGAAAAAGTCTCCCAAAATATATATTTCAAAATATTTGCAGGGAATTTTCATACCAGTCGATAGCTTAGGCCTTAGGATCTCTTCTATCAAATGACACCAACAAATCTGGCGATATTTTAAGTTCGAGTGAGCAAACGCGACTTTTGCAAAAGGCTGCAAAATCCAGACTTGATAAGAATTGGGATTTTGTTTGGCTGGTATTAACAAATTTGACAACCGTTAAATGTTGGGGGTTTGATGGGCCGCCCCAAATGTATATTTCAAAATATTTTCATAAACCTTTCATCATATCAGTGGGTAGCTTATGGTCTCTCCTATCAAATGACCTCAAAACATCCAACGATATTTCACGCTCGAGTGAGTAAAACCCATTGTTGTGACATGGTGCAAAATCCATGCTTGACAAAAATTTGTATTAGTTCTGGCTGGTATCAGCAAAGTTGAGAGTCTTGAAAAGGCTTAGAAACTTTCATATTCTGACTATGAAAAGGCATACACTAAATATAGTTAACAATAATGGTTAATTACTCAATGAAGCATAAAAATGTTGAGATATAAATACATACCGAGAAAAAACCTCTTCTTCAATCAGTTGTCTATTATTGATCAAAATATGAAAATTTCTTAGCCTTTTCATAACTCTCAACTTTGCTGATACCAGCCAGAACAAATGCCAATTCTTGTCAAGTCTAGATTTTGAATCTTCTCACAAAAGTGGCCTTTGCTCACTCGAGCGTCAAATATCGCCAGGTTTTTAGGTGTCTTTTGATAGAGGTGACCCTAAGCTATCCCTAGATATGAAATTTTGCTCAAAATATTTTGAAATATTCATTTGGGGAGACCTTTTCTGACTTTTAACTTTCTTCCGTATGTATTGCATGTGTGTATGTGTATACCACATTAACCACTTAATTATACTCATAAAATATATGATTTACATGTACAATGCGAGATCAAAAGGAACGCCCCCACAAAGAAAGCAATACTTCGAAATAAGTTAAGTCTTCATCTAAAAAAATGGACTTATTTTGAATGCTAGACGGAAGGAGGACATACACGATAATATTACAAACAGCTTATAAAGAAATTATATTCATTTTTACAATTGCCTATATACTTTAATTCTGCACCTATCAGGTTTTAATGTATAACCTCGTTCAGGTAAATTGGTTGCTTATTTATGGATGGCATGTTATGGAATATTATTTGTGTGTGTGTGTGTGTGTTTATTGCCATGTTGAATTATATTGTGTAATCAATGCTTAATTTGTAATATTCATTTTGAAAATCTGAATCAAGGAATAAAAACTATGAAAAGGATAAAAAAAAAAGTGTGTGAACAGATATGATGGAACAGAATGAAGAGCAGGTCACTGGGTGTATTCACAAGCTTTCGGCTCCTAGCCTTCTTCAAGGTTATTTGCTAAATCAAACAGTTTGAAACATATAATAATAATCAAATCAGCAAAATACATTTGTAAATGTGTCTGTATGTGTATACTTTTACGTAGGTGTAGATGCGAATATACATCAATATAATTATGTTTGTGCACCAGTATGTATGTATATGTTCACATGCATTTTTTTTTTACACCTCTTTATTATATACCGAAAACCTTCAATTGTGAATACTTTTATCCGTATGTTCATATTAATACATGTGATACGACACGCATATAATTGACTATTCAATACACATACTCTCTTGACTATACTTTTGCTTTTATCTTTATAAACTGTTATATAATTGAAGAATCTTCTGGAAGGAAGTTATTTTCCAGTTCTCTTTATGTATTTATGAAGATAGAAATTTCTCGAAGAGAAATCATTATTCATATGAGAAAAGTGCGTGTACTCTGCAACAGTGAAAGAATCATCAATTATATAGTAAATAATGCACATCCAGTAGAGGAAGAACATTCTAGATCATTATATGTATGTGTGATGTATGATAGTAACAATGTAATTATATGTTGTAACCTGTTTACTATCCTGACCTTTGCATGAACTTCTTAGTAAGAGTGAAACATTGCAATGAGTCTATAAATAGATCATTGGAATCCCCGTTTTTGTTTGTTACAACTAGAAGTATATAGTAGAACTTACCAGAGAGTTCCAAACCTTCATGAATGTTGTAGTAGAGTGTAGAAAATTCTAGTTAAGGGTTGAGAATGTATATAAGCTGGGAGCTTGCACAGAAATTTCAGAATTTATACCTAACATAATGGAGCATATATTGCGTAAATTCTCAGTTATCACCATCTGATATTGATCATATTGCTATCAACCTGTGGAGATCGTCTTGGACCTCATCTTGAACTTAACCTTGGACATCATTCTTGACATCATATTCGACATCGTATTTGACATCGTGGTCGACATCGTCTTCGACATCGTCTTCGACATCGTCGACATCGATGACTTCCTGAATTACCTTGGACATTCTTCGGCTGGGTCTTCTGGAATCTTATTTTATCAGTTGGACAATATAACATGTGGATTTTCTATTTGGGATTATTATTGTGGATTAGCAGCCAACTTACTCCACACTTCAAGAACATTCTGGACTCATACTTTGCATTCATATTATGTGGATTACGAGTTTCCCAGCTGAGAAATTGTAAGTCTTTGCTAGTTTAAGTACATGTACTATATTTGTAACTAATATTTGTAATTTTTTTGAATATGTAATGTCATACTGAATGTTTGTAAATAGTTAAAAACAAACCATAAATCATCTAAAGGTAATATCTTTTGTTCGATTCTGATCTTTGTGGATTTTGGATCGTAACAAAACGTATATACAAACCAAACAAATTATTAAAAACTCCATCTGAATTTTCGTCCGACCCACCAGTGGTCCCGTTATCAGCCCTAGTCCATGTTGTCCGGTCTGTTAAGCCCATATTTTTTACTTTTGCGGGCAGAGTTTACAAAAGCACCACACTTTGCAGATGTGCTTGTTTACAGAAGAATATCTTCATTTTTCCCACAGGACCGATCGAATCAAACCACGTCTTTATACAAAATTATGCTAATTTATGCGATTTACATGCATTAAATCATTAAGTCCATTGACAAGGTAACAATCAAATGGCTTTAAAATGTTCCAAACTTTCTATATGTACACTCTTAAAATGTTGGTTAAATTATGTTGGGTAATGATGGTTGGTAAAAAAATGCCCAATTATGAGCAATTTTTAACCAATTCATCGCCTAGGGCTTTCATCAATTTGTGGCAATAAATTTACACAACTGTTGGGCACATATTTAGCAACAGTACTGGTTAAATCTAGGTTGGGAATTTTTGCCTAGCAATTGGATAATTTTGGCCAGTTCCTCTTTCATGTTGGGTAAAATTAGTTGGACAAAGAAAGGTTGGTCGAAATCTATGAGGGAAAATTTTGCCATACAGAAGTTTACCTTACAGTTGGGTAAAATTTGCACAGGATTCAGGGAAAATGTTTGTTAAGTAAAGTTTGTAAGTATGGTTGGGTAGGGCACTCTTAAATGTTGGGCGAATTAAGTTGGGCAAACACGAGTTGGTTAAAAGTTTACCAATTTCTAAGCTATTTTAACCAACTCAACTTAGTATAGTATACAAATATTGACTGCTCATGAGGAATTGAGGATGATGGTGGAAATTATCACTCCTAAGGTGGTGTTCATACCGGCCCTTCTATCATCCCCGAGGCGAAGCCGAGGGGGTGATAGAAGGGCCGGTATGAACACCACCGAGGGAGCGATAATTTCCACTACCATCCGATTACAGAGCAGTCCATATTTGTTTTATATACCTCATCCTTTTTATTGATTCAGTTGCTAAGTCACTCGCCATGTTGAATTCTTACGCGCTGCGCGTATATTGAACGCAGACACGTAGCCTAGCAACTCGCGAAAGCGCTCTTAAAATCTGATCCAAATTTTGTGTACGCACGTGTGTGCAAGAGTCGCGGAGGGGTTACGCGTTCTATCACAGGGTTTTGGCCTTCTATCATTTGACCTTAGGTCAACTGATAGAACGCCAAAACCCTCTGACGCAATGATAGATCGAGATGCGCCGTGTCATGTGATATAGTTTTGACCAATCAGTGAATAAGAATCTATGTATGAGGTATATAATATAGTATAGTATAGTATAGTTTATTTAAACCAAATCAAACACATTAATGGTACGAGACATAACAGCAAAGAACTCAGAATGATAGGTTTGGGACCCCAGTGAAGCACAGCTTGTGGACGGGGCCCCTTTACACAACGGTATATGGCAAGGAGTAACATATTTACAATGAATATAACTTATGTACAAATGAGGTAATTACATAATGAATGCAGACGAGTATACCCCCCCCCCCCCTATTCACAACACACACACACATACACATGCACACACACACATATGTACACTTCACTCATGGCAACCTCATCTTGATTTATACATTCATGTACCAGATTGCAATCTGTTGAAAAGGTGTTTTTTACACAATATTTTAAACCGAGACAGTGTAATGCTATTAATTATATTATGGGGTAACTTATTCCACTCTTTAACACAGACTATTCTAAATGATTTTAAGGCAGTATGGGTTCTTGCGTATGGCTGACGGATAAGGTTTCTTTGACGAGTATGATAATGATGGATGGAAGAATTTTCCACAAACACATCAGTCAAAAATGTATACTGGAGTGATCGACATTTAAACATAAATATCGAAAGGCAAAATATGTAGCTGCAAAAACAAAGGGGTACTAGGTGACCTATAATCTGAATTTGTTATGTACCTAACAACTTTTTTTTGAAGAACTTGCAACTTATGTACATGGGTCCTAAATGTGTGCCCCCAAGCAATATTGCAGTACATCAAATGAGGCATGACAATAGCATTGTATAAAGTAACTAGGGTGTGCTGGGGGAGGAAATAACGAAGTTTGGATATTACTCCAACACTGCGAGATACTTTAGTACATACATTATCAAGATGGTCTTTCCACGATAAATATTCATCAACCGTAACACCAAGAAATTGCACATGTTGACTGCGGTTGATCTGTTGACTACCAACAACTAAGGGATTAACATTATTCGGGATTTTCCTCCCTCTAGATCTAAATAATACACATTGTATTTTACCAGTATTTAACAACAGTTTGTTACAGCAAAACCATTCAAAGAGTTTACAGATGTCAGTATTAACTGACTGCATTAGAGTGTGAATATTCTTATGAGAATATAATAAACAAGTATCATCAGCAAAAAGGGAATATGTAAATAATTGAGACGAATTAATAATATCATTAATGTAAATCAAAAACAATAATGGGCCAAGAACAGATCCCTGCGGTACACCATACTTCATATTAATGGATTGCGATTTGGCACCATTAACAGCAACAAATTGTAATCTATTTTCCAAATAACTTTTAAACCAATTTAAAGCTATACCTCGAACACCATAGTGTTTAAGTTTTCCTAAGAGTATATTGTGGTCAATTGTGTCAAATGCTTTTGACAAGTCTAAAAATATACCAAGGCAATACTTCCCGCCATCAATTGCACTAATTATTGTATTTACCAAGTTTAAAACACCCATACTAGTGGAGCAATTTTTACGGAAGCCAAATTGCTGGGGAATCAAAATATTATCAAGAAGCAAAAAGTCATACAATCTTTTATGAACTATTTTCACCAGAATCTTTGAGAATATTGGCAACAAGGCGATTGGTCTATAATTCTCAATGCATTTACGATCATTCTTTTTGTATACTGGAACTACTTTTGCTATTTTTAACTTGTTAGGAACCAACCCTTGAGACATTGATTTATTGAATATGTCACAAAGCGGATCTGCAATAACATGAATACAATCTTTTATAATTCTAGGAGAAATATCATCTGAGCCAGATGACTTGGATGGTTTTAAAGTTGAGACAAAATTAACAATCTCATGCACAGATGTTGGTCTCAAAAATAAAGAGGATGGGTTATCCTGATGCAACAAATAATTTTCAAATGATGTCTGCACAGGTGGAATTTCTTTGCTTATTCTTGCAGGCAAATTAATAAAATACTTATTAAAATATTCTGCAAGCTTGACCAATTTGTGGCAATTGTATTAACCTAATAAATGGGCATATATTTACCAACAGCTGGTAAAGTTAAATATGAATATTGATGAATTTAGTTGCGTACGATTTGGGTTGGGCCAGATTTACTGTCACCAAATGCATTAAAAAAATATAAAGGGTATATAAGAGCTTATACCAGAATGCACCAACTAGATAGGATAGGAAAGGTTAAGATATAGGATAGGTTAAGATATAGGATAGGATAGCTAAAAGTACGATAGATTAGGTTTGATAAGGTTTAGACATAGCAGGCAATTTTTTTTTTTTTTTTTTTTTTTTTTTTACCTAGGTTGGAGGAAAAAGGAAACAACTGGCAAATGTCTTGTTTCGGAAACAAAGTTGATTCTTCCGTAGGCTTACCAAACAGTTGTATACTACCAATAGACCGGTTTACTAAGTTATTCAAATTTATGGATGTTTCTTTCCGGAGGACCTAGTGACCAGGTATTCCACCAACCTGTTATTAATAAATGGACTACAATACTAGGAATCCAGTTTGCATACATTACTTGTTGCTATGTCGGACAAGCATCGGGCAAGCTTTCAGGTTGTCAAGAACAACCTTTGTTTAAAAAGCATGCATAAAATTTGAATATGTTAGTAAACCGGCCTATTGGGTAATATCATTGGGTAAGATTTGTTGCGCAATGAATTAACTAAATAAATATATAACCAATAATTGAGCAAATT
This sequence comes from Heliocidaris tuberculata, assembly GCA_025618425.1. Classification (NCBI taxonomy): domain Eukaryota; kingdom Metazoa; phylum Echinodermata; class Echinoidea; order Camarodonta; family Echinometridae; genus Heliocidaris; species Heliocidaris tuberculata. The sequence continues at coordinate 25,440,451 of CM046832.1, read as the reverse complement.
GAAGGCTGGGTAAATGTAATTGGTGAACAGCTGTTGGGGAATTTAATTTACCCAACCACATAGCATTTTCATTACCCAACATCAGTTGGGCAAATTTTAACCAATAGTTTATAGGTCAGTATGTTGCTCAGTGTTGGTTAAAAATTGGTCATTTTTTTGCCCAACTCTTCTAAGAGTGTATTTCTTGCGGTGATAGCTTTATTTTTTCCCACAGGAACCATCGAATTTAATCCCATCTTCATGCAAAATTATGGTAATTCATGCCAATTATAGTACTACAACCATGTACCTAGACAGTGTAAAAATCAAAGTGCTTAAAAATGTACCAAACTTTCCATATGTATTTTTTTTTGGCCTACAGATTCATTTTTTTCCACAGGACCCATCAAAATAGTTCACATCTCATGCAAAAGTTTGCGAATTCATGCAAGTTACTGAATTACATGTATCCAAGGCGTTAATGCCATTCATATTGTACGTATTTAAGAGCTTCAGCTCTTGAATAGTACAATAATTATTTGCATTAAAAATCAAGAAATATATACTCTGAATATTGCAGTTTAAAGTTGTCTTTTGATTTACCTGACCTTATTTACCAGTGAGTATCAAAGCGGACGTGCAGGTTTAGTCGGTTCTTAATAATCCATTTAAATTTTTGTTTTATGCATTAACATGCATAAACTATAATTTTAAATATTTTAAAAGTCAAGAAATATATTTAGAATATCACACTTAACATATTCATTTCACAAACCTGACGTTATTCACCAATATGTTACAAATTTGTGGTGCTTTTATAGTCATTTCTTGATATATCATTGGAAATGTGCATTATGAATGAAATGCATCAATTATAATAAATTAGCATTAAATCAATAAAAATTATAAGATTTTTGCAATTATTAATGTTATTTATTTTAAGTAATCGATCTAAACTATGTGTCAGAATCTGAAACCCTTCAACATTTATTTTGTGATTATGTCATAAAATATGTGTTCTATGAATAAACTAGCATAAATTGATATTAAGATTAAGAAAAATGATTTTGATAATTTCATCAGATTCACCTGGATATGAAAAATTAAGGAAATAGTTTATATATTTCGAGACAAATAAATGAATTTGTGTTTTTTGCATAAATTAGCATTTTTCTTTTTGGTTTCGTTTTATTTCAACAGGGTGGTCTTATTTCGTTACACCAATGTATGTTACACTTTCACCCGACTCAAGTAAATTATTACCGTAATGAATAGAAATATCATCATTCTGCATTTTTCTTATAGAACCAAAAAGGATTGTTGTACTTGAATTTAGAAACATACCATAGTGTAGCCAAGGGCGGATCCAGGTTTTGAAAAAAGGGGGGTCCAAAGGGTGAGAAGTTATCATTCTGGCAAACGCAAGCGCCGAAGGCGCTAAGCGCCTCTATAGGCATATATATATATATATATATATATATATATATAATGTGAGAAATCAATTGAATTGAAGGAGAGAAATAATTTGCGTAGCTAAATTCATTGTTCCTCCTTACTGACTTCCTTTTTGTGGAAATAACTGCAGGGTTTGCAAAAACTGTCTCCGCCGGGAGTCGAACCCGGGTCTTTGGCACTGTACGCCAAACACCTTAACCACTGGACCACGGAGGCGGGTTGAGTGATCTACACCAGGTACAAACACCGACAGGCAGCCCTTGCAACCCTTCGCAGTTAATTTATTCCTTTTCTTTGAGGGAAAGGGTTGTACTGAACAATGAAAAGCCGCATGCCAAGCTAGATCCATGGCGGATTCATGTATTAGAATGAATTAATTGTTTACAATGTGTGAGAAATTTGTTCTAATACTATAGCATCGGCAACTCTCGTGGGTAAATTTACATAATGTGAGAAATCAATTGAATTGAATGAGAGAAATAATTTGCGTATATATATATTGCCTGTTTGACTATCTTAATGTTGAAATATAGTTGGGCGCGCGAAGCGCGCCACAAAAATTTGATAATACGAGCCTGAAAATGTCTTAGTTTGTACTGAAATTACATTTAATCTATTAATATTACATGGAATTATTGTTTATTTGAGATGGAAAATACATATATAATGATTGCAAATTACCATCTTTTATCAAAAAGTGCGGGTATATTTGTACAGGCCACCCCCCCCCCCCTCCGGGATTTGCGCCATTGGACTGTATTAATATATATATGTATATATATATTTTTTTTTTTAGTTTTCCCAGATTTTCCAGTCTGCATTGCTGTGCAGGACCTCAGATGGCATGTGGCATCAACACAAACAGTCCAGTGAGACAAATAAGAATAAAATCTGGAGATTTATTACTTGAGATTGGTTCTTCAATGTTGAAGTACTATGTTGATAACCTAGGAATTGGGTGTGCACATGCTGTACAAACACACTTAGTAAATTTTAGTGATACATGTACACATTTTACAGCAATGAAGAATTATTCACTAAATATCATCTATATTATCTCCTCCCATCCCTGAGATAACAATTCGCAAGTGTTTACATCATCACGAGTTATAAATCACAAATCACAAAAGAACACAAAAAAGGGAAAGTTCCTTAGATTCAGGAGTTCACAATCAAGGCCGATCAACAACAGTACCAATACCAGTTTTGCTGAAAATTCACAGGATTTAACAATCAACCACAGCATCTACTCATTAGGCAAAATAAATAAGTTTTGTATCACAAAACTAGTCATGGTGCAATGTATCAGATTCAAGCGTTCCTAATCAACAACAAGAAAAAATATATCAAAAGTCCTCTGAGAAAACAAACCTCCTCCCCCCCCCCCCCGAGCACCTGTCATTACCTTTGAATTTCGTGACTTTGACCTTTTTGTTGACTCTGACAGACCTTTGACCTTTTGTGTGACTTTAAGTCTTGACCTTCACAACTTTAACCTTTATATGGACACATGAAGTTCACTTCTTGCGATGTACAACCATTAGGTAGGTGTAGGGAATACCAGACCCTTAAGCACGTTTGCATAATTTGCATAAACATGAACACAGACACACACTAGTAAGGTTTACCAATGCTTTCAGCAACTCTTTTTATTTCTCAGGGTACCGAAATAATGACAAAAATTTGTTTACCTAATGAAATAATCTCCTTAATGACGTCATAGGTAAATGGTCCATTATTCCCTACCCATGAAAGTAATACGAGACCGCTACATTTTCAACCGAAATCTCAAATATTTGTTGAGGAAAATGATATTTCGTTGGAAATGTAAATACCAATAAAGAATTGTTTTTTGGAGAGTATGTTTTGGTTTCATCAAAATTTGTTGCAATTTTAACCAAAAATTTTATAGCATTTATCATCGGATAAATTTAATTACCATTTAAACGGCATTCAACATGTTCAATGTGCCGTTACTTTTGCCTCCGGCAACTTTACATTTTGTTGTTGATGATTTTAAGTACATCAATACTGAACAATTGACAATGATAATTTTAAAGATTACAGAGAGTTGTAAAATGACATTGAAATACGTCTTAAAAAGAAAGATGTAAAATGACGTTAAAACAACTTAACACATCCAACCAAACTCTAGTAATCTCATAATGCAGTGCAAAAAGGTGAAAATTTTCTCCATGCAGGTTTGAATTTGTTGAAATTTACTGTTGTTTAATGTTTAATTTGATTAGATGAAATAACAGGATGCATGTAATTTCATGATGAGTCAAAAATTTCCATTTCATGACCTTAAGGCTTTTAAAATTTCAGATCTAAATTCAGCGTGTACCAACAAATATTGCTTAATTGCCTGGATATTTCTTATCGCCAATATTCTGAATATTATTTGATATTTTCTTTCAGTTTCATAAACATAAAAAACCCCTAGCAGCAAGCTTACACAAATTATCAATACACAGTGGCAGCTGCATTTATATATTTGGGCCAAGTAAAAATTATTTACCTATATGGATACTTGTGCTTTGGTATTGTCTAGAATGACGAGTTGCCTCGAATGAGTGACTTGAAGTTGAATGATGCTGCATGCAGCCTGCTTCCTCGAGGGTTGCAAGCATAGTTGCAAGACAGCGTACGTACGATCAAAAGTCGCATGCATAAACCTATGCGTGCCGCGCCGCATATCTGATCTGGCATGGCAGTACAGTAATTAGGCCTACTTTGCGACGGAGAATGAAACAATGGGTAATGAATAGGGCCTACGCAGTATCTTGCATGATCAGGTCGGCAGAATTTCTGGGGGGGGGGGGGGGGACGCCAAGAAAGACGGCGCCAAGTAAAAAAAAAAAAAAAAAAAAAAAAAAACCGGCGCCAAAGGGGGGGGGGGTCCGGACCCCCGCGACCCCCCCCCCCCTCGATCCGCCTATCTAGTCAAATGGCTACAGTAGCCATTTGACTAGATCTCAGAAAAATCTTATGGTCACAAAGCTTGTAATCCTTCCCACGATGAAACAATGCTGTGTCATCTGCATACAATGAAATCTTTGTCATAGAGTGCAGTTGTAGATTACAAATAATCATTCTCTCTCTCTCTCTCTTTTGGCTAGCTCTCCTCTTCTGTTTTTCTCTCTCTCTTTCTTTCTCTTTTACTCTATATAAGGTTCTTACCCTCTCTCTCTCTCTCTCTACTCCCTCCATTTCCCTTTTTGCTTTCCTTCTCTCGACCTTCCCCTTTTCTCTTCCATTGTTATCTCCTTTCCCTTCTTTTTCCCTTTATCTCCTTGTGCCTCCTTTTGAGTGAAATGTGATTCCTTATTTTCCTCTTTTTATCAGCCCGTATGTTTGGTTCCTTTCGGGGTGAATTTTATTCCTCTTTCTTTCTTTCTTTCGCTATATGTACTTAAGTATTTATATGTTTATATGATGTATGCATTTAAATTGTGATATTGTTATTATGTTTATTGTTATCATGTATATTGTTATTATGTAAAATGTTCTTCTTATGCCAATGGAGGCTAATTTTCTGTATTTTTGAAATATGGGTCAATAAATGAAATCTGAATCTGAATCTGATACCAGGCAAAAAATCAATGGCCCCAAAACGGGTCCATGTGGAATTCCTGATTTTCTAAATTCACTTCTAAGTTATCAAAAAATGAACTGTAACTGTTCGGTGGGCGATATATAATTCCAAGATATTTTTGAGTTGTGATTGTGTAGTCTTATCTCTAGCCACATAGTTTTCTTACTCACAATCTTCGAGATCAGGTCGTCTAATGTATGATATCTCCTTTTGTATGAAACATCCAACTCCACCTCCCTTTTCATCTCTGTCACGTCTTTCAAAATGATACACATCAATTTGCAACAATGAATTACATGTTTTCACTTAGCCATGTTTCTCACAAGGTCAGTATTTCATATGGATTATTTTTTCAAAAATAATTGCAAATCATTCACCTTATTCCTAAGATTTAGTACATTTAAATGTCAAAATTTCAATCCTTTACCTTTTGGGAAGTCATTTGTACAGGTATGTCTACTCAAGTCAATGTTTTTGTCAACATTTTATATCACTGAAATTCACACCTATATCTATAACTGTATTATCAATATTCCAAAATTGCATTTCTTGCAAAATATATTTGGGACATTGCCAGTTGTGAAATAGTTCAGATGTATCATCATATTGTCGGGAAGATACATCTCCACATGAAATATGAACCCACTGATTACATTACATAACATTACATATACATATATATATATATATAAACCCTCAAAGAAGTTTGGAAACTCAATTATGATCGATTATAAATCTATTGTCATGGCATTATCATCGCTATGTTTAATATCATTATGAAGTGTATTTATTTCTCTTTAAAATGACATCCCATTTGTTATGATTTTGCTGCCATGGAATGTGCCGTACATCAAAATATGGGGCACGGTCAAAAGTGAAAAGTTGCAGAATGCAGTGCTCTTGTTCGGCTTTGCATTCTTCTTTCTTTTAAGAGTGTAGGGCTACTTTGTTTTCAGATGATCTTCTATGAGCATCATATTATAGCCTACTCACTGCACTTAAACAAACATGCATGTAGTCGAAGAAACTTACAAGAACCAAAACAATCATGATTTATCACTCGATCAAACATGAACAAGCATTTAAACAAAACATGTTACTTTATTTTACCTGAATTTATCTCTGTAAGAAACACAAAACAAAACAAAAAACAAAAACAAAGCAAGCACGATAAAAACTTCAAGGTTAAATTCAATTTTTTCATATGTATTCTATTTTTGAAACTTAGACAGTGGATTAATTTATTTTTTTAGGATTCTTAAGAAATTGGCATTCATGGATGACCAGCTGGGAACAATAGCCCCACGGTCATTTACAAAAATAAAACTCTCTTGTTTCAAAGAAAGAAGAGTGCTCTGCATAACAATACCAGTGCTTACCAGTGCATTTTACAACTTTTCAATTTTGACCATGCCCTTATTCTGATGTACTGCTCATTCCATGACTGAAAAATCATAACAGATATGGTATCATTTTAAAGAGGAATAAACACACTTTCATATGATACTAAACAAAGCGATGATTATGCCATGACAAGAGAGATATAATCGATCGAACTTCAGTTTCCAAACTTTTTTTGAGGGGTATATATATATATATATATATATATATATATATATATGGTATATATATATATATATATATATATATATATATATGGTATATATATATATATATATATATATATATATATATATACACAGGTAACTCTGCCTAAGTCGAATCTCTTGGGACCACAGAAATCTGTTCGACTTAGGCGAAATTCGACTTAGAAGAGGTAAAAAGCACATGTTTTGCTCATTCTGTTCTGAAAAATTGCTTCGACTAAGGCGATTATTCGACTTATGGAAGGTCGACTTATGCAGAGTTAACTGTATATATATAATGTGAGAAATCAATTGAATTGAATGAGAGAAATAATTTGCGTAGATGACTTCATTGTTCCTCCTTACTGACTTCCTTTTTGTGGAAATAACTGCAGGGTTTGCAAAAACTGTCTCCGCCGGGAGTCGAACCCGGGTCTTTGGCACTGTACGCCAAACGCCTTAACCACTCAACCCGCCTCCGTAGTCCAGTGGTTAAGGCGTTTAGCGTACAGTGCCAAAGACCCGGGTTCAACTCCCGGTGGAGACAGTTTTTGCAAACCCTGCAGTCATTTCCACAAAAACGAAGTCAGTAAGGAGGAACAATGAATTCAGCTACGCAAATTATTTCTCTCCTTCAATTCAATTGATTTCTCACATTATGTAAATTTACCCACGAGAGTTGCCAATGCTATAGTATTAAAACAAATTTATCAGACATTATACATATATATATATATATATACATATATATATATATATATATATATATATATATATATATATATAATAATAATAATAATAATAATAATAATAATAATAATAATAATAATAATAATAATAATAATAATTGAAATCAAACTATCTCAGTCTCACGGGGGGCATTGGAAGGTTAGAGTTATTGGCCGGTATTCTCGAAAGTGGCCTAAGTTATGCCTGGCTTAACTTAGGCCACTGCTTTATGGAAGGCCATTCGTCAACCCCTAGGTCCTGTATGAATTACCAAATTTCGTAACAAATTAAAGAAACAAAATTATTTTTTGGCACGAAATGAGCATCAGAATTCATTTCTATCGTGTCGGTTTTTGCATTTGCATTTAGTCCCAGAACTATGGTGATTTTGTAGGATCAAAAGAGGGTGACATTTGGCTCTCCATAATTTGGTGGCCTAAATCTACACACTTAGGCAGTGGCTTAAGTTAGGCGCCTTTCGAGAATACGGGCCATAGTGACAGGTCATTTCCACATGGATGAAATTCGCACATTTTGAAAAGTGAATCTATGAGACCTATGCGAATCCTATTCTTTTGTGCAAATGAATGTCTCCGTTGCAAAAAAAACAAACAAACAAAAAACAAACAAACAAACAGAACGTAACCTTCCAGTATACTTCATAGAATGGAACTTGAGAATCAAGAAGATTCTTTTTGGCAAGTTGAATTAGAAATAGTGCCAATTCTTCGTTGATAACATCGTTTTTGGCCTATGAAGAGAAAGATATTTTTATGTTAACTGTGGCTAAGTGACTATGATATTGATATTTTGAAACATGTGCAGTTAAATATTTTCTACCGGTTTAAAAATTTCTGTTTGGTTGTTATTACAACTGAACAAAGTGATAACCCAACCTTGTTCACTAATTTGTGGTAAAAACCACTTCGCTTTAATACTCACCTACTCTATATCTCGATATGTAAACAATGTCGCCGGTGCCTATGTTCTTTACTTCAAACTGATAGAGTACTCCAGGCTGAAGTCCCGAAATCAAAACTTCTTCTGAACCTTCGGGTAAATTAACAGCACTTGCATTAGCTGCATCAGCTGAGTCTACTGCCTTACCGCTGACCGTAGAAGGAAACGGTAGAGGAGGAAGACTCATCTTGATAAAAGTACGACCAGACTCTGATTTGTTGATGCACAATGCACAAGCTGAAATGATAATAGGATAAATAATTTATTTCTTAAAAATTGGGTATCGTAAATCATCACCGATTCCAGTGCTCCGTTTGGCTTTTAAGTTTGTTACGCCGTCCATCATGATGTATCTTATTATCATCATGATATAACTATGCTCGTTATTTGGGCATCGCCCTTCCCATCCAAAAATGGAAAGCATTCAGACAATCCTGGTTCTAAATTGTATTAGGGAATAATGTACTAAAATTACCAGTTTTCAAAGAGGGTAATTCAACTAACTGACCTGTATTCTATTATAAGTTAAACCCGAGGCGAGGACAGTCGAGGACTAAAGTCATTTTAAAAAAAGGTAATACTTAGATGTCGGTCTAACATTCTTGTTCAACTCGACTTAAGGCCTAGCTCGAATCGAACCCAGTGTCTGGTTTGAATTTTAGTAGAATATGGACCAATCAGTTTATATAAAGGCCAATATTTAATAACTTACGAGGAATGAGAACAGTTGAAAATGTAGACGTCCCAGCAGAGTTCAACGCATCTACCGCAGTGACATTGAAATAGTAAAGTGTGTCATCGTAGAGATGACCAATCACGTAAGATTCATGACCATTTGCCGTGAATTGCATTTCATATACTTCACCGTTGTTGCCGTTGGTTATGGAGACGTTGTATAGAACTGGGCTGTTCCCAGATACAGGTGGATCCCAGCTAGCTGTGAACCCCCATTGCTGGACAGCGTTGAATTCTATGTTCCGCACAGCACCCGGCGACTCTCCATATGAAAACTGTGGGAGGAAAAGGGATTTGAGCTTGATGGATCGAGCCACTTGCAAACTCATAATTCATTGCTTAAAATGATATTCAAAAAAAAAAAAAAAAAAGGTGCATACGAAAAGAGCGAGGAGAATTGAGAAGCCAATAGTGAGTTTTTCTCCAGTGCTGTAGTCGAGTCCATCCCATCCGAGTCCGAGTCCGAGTCCGAGTCCGTGTCCGAGTCCAAGTCCGAGTCCTGGCATCCGAGTCCCGAGTCCTGGACATCCGAGTCCGAGTCCGAGTCCGAGTCCCTATAGGAACATCTTAAATTGCTAATTTTTTTTTACGTAATATTATTTTTATTATGATAAATGCCCTACTGTGATTCTATAACATAAATAGTTTCTGGTTCATTGAAAACTTCCATTTGTCAGAGAATTTAATTTATTGTAACTTTTCTTAGTACGATCAAAATGTGGACAACTATAAAGGCTTGCTCGCAAATGAGTGATGTGTCGCCGTGACATGTCGCTTGGTGCTTAAGAAGATTAAGTTCAGTAAGATTTCCAGCTATTAACACTAAAAATTCTGACAGAATTAAGGTAAGAAAATTGACTTGGAAATTTTGAGATATATGTCTATGGTTAGATTTTCGGTGACGGTTTGGTGCACTGGTGGAATTTCAGAAGTTTTATTGACCAAAATACTAAAAAAATGAACATGAACTCCTTTTAATTGTGCCAAGGTACATGTCTCGTTGACAAATGGCTCATATGTGAACAAGCCTTATCAGGCCAAGTATTTTGCTTGTATCCACAGTAATTATAGAAAGTTGACTCTATTTTTTTTCTGTGATACCTCAATGAAGAAAAGATACACAAATTAATATTTGTTCATTTCAAAGACCTATGATTTTATCTTTTATCAGTTATAAGTCAACACAACAAAAAGATAACAGGTTGAATGCCATTAAAGCCAGATTATAGAAAAGAAAGTTTTCAACTGAAATGGAAAAAAAAGAGGGAAAAACAATATTTCACCAAGAACACCAATAGTTCATTCTTATCAAATAGCTGATTAAAGTACTAAAAAAGTGAATCGTCAGACCCTAATAAAACCCTTGTAGATGTATCAGCTAGTTAATCTGGCTTAATGGCTTTTAATACAAGTGCAACATTAACATTCATTTTGGAAACTGACTTCAAGACTAAGTGACTCAAGTAAAACGAAAGTAATTGTTGAACCGTAATTAAACCGTTTGACACTGCCAAAAATTATAAATTGCTGACTTTAACTTTTTGCCACATTTGACTTTTTGCCACAGGAACATAGGTGAATTGCAAGTCAGTAAAAAGACAGAAGATAAAAATTGTAGCTTGAAATGCAAGTGGAATAATAATCTTGAGACTGCCCAATATATCCCAGGCTGAGGTCTGTAGTGAAACGTGGGTTTTAGATTAATCCATCTCCAAATGGCTAATATCAATTTCAAAACTTGTCTGTGTTATGCGTATAACGAGTGTATACAAGCATAAAACGACTAATCTTAACGTCTATATCTATTTGGGTACATTCACGTTACCGTTACGGCAATCGATGTTTGAAAGTTCATGTTCAAAATACCGCTAAATCGAGCAAGGTGCGCGAAGATAGCGGGGTCTTTTGCGTGCCCTGGCCTTGGGCAATTTTTTGAGCTAAAATTAAAAGCGGAAAACGGAAAATATTGCCGGTCTCGTTGCCGGTCTCGGCCCCATTTTCGCCCGAGTCACGAGTCACCATTGGACGAGTCCGAGTCCGAGACCGAGTCCTTGTGGCTCGAGTCCGAGTCCGAGTCCGAGTCCCGAGAAATATGGACTCGAGACCGGTCTCGAGTCCGAGTCCGGACTCGAGTCCTACAGCACTGTTTTTCTCACCCATATACTACACTCCAGAGGAGAGAGGGCCACGCCCCCCAACCCCCTTTCAATTACTAGAAAAGTGTTCCTTTTCCATGATTCTAGTAGGTGCTCCTGCCCACTTTTAATTAGAGTCAGTTTTTACTTCTTTCCCACCATTTTGCTTCAAAAATTTGCCCTTTTAAAATGCTTCAAAAGCCCCTTTAACCTTTAAATCTTTATACTTTGTCAAGGGGTTTAGCTCTCTTCCAAATTTTTCCAAAACGTGATCAATGCTTACTTTTCAAATGTCTGCACTTCATTAACCATCTATTATTTCACAAAATATTGTGTACAAAACTTGTAGAAAATTTATTACCATTTCTTTTTATACCAAACATTACTTTAACCAACTTTATGCATAAGAATTATTGAAAATTACATTTGAGTTTCTTTTTTGTCCATTATTTTTGAATTTCTCATTTGTTTGTTAATGTTATGTTGAAATAAGTTAATATCTTTATAAAAGTCTGATAAAGAAGAGTTTGATATACAATGATCACCATATAACTTTCCTGTGGTCGATCAAATGGTGAATGAAAACGACAAGTATATCTGTCACATATATGTGACATCGGCACTGAAAAAGTTAAGAAACACAGCGGCTCTGTAATATAAGCACGTTCTCCTGTACTATAAAAAATAATACGCCCATTGGTAATTTCTATTTATTTTTCCCATGTAGAATAAAAGCATAAGTTTTGCCACTTACGCAATCGATTCAAGTCTTACTAATTCAAACTTTCAGTTTAGTAGAATATACGTGAAATTTTAAAGTAAAATTAGATACAAAAGAACGTTCAAGTAATTTCAACTTGTATTAATTTATTAATGTAAACTCAAAGAGAGATGTTATACGTATTTCTCAAACAATTTATGTTGATTGTACTTATCTTTTTAAAGTAAAGACTGATGCAGTGCGTAATATAAGTATTAACATAATTTATGAATATTCATTAAGACCAAATTAATCTCTTTTTTCAACAAAATAATTTTTTGTTGTGGTTAAATGAAAATTAAAGGAGTTTAAAATATTTCCTTATTCATTTAAGTAGATATTAGAAGATAAGACAATTTTTAATGGTCAATTAATTCAAAACTAATCAAAACTTAATATTTCAGGAAAACTGTCAACTAATTTTATTTTTAAGATGTAACGATCAAGCATGTATAAAATTCGGAGCCCTTTAAGTAGATGTCAAATTAAAGCGTTTGTAATCACCAACAACTTTCAGTTTGTTGGTGATGGAGGTAGATAATTGGTTAAATCCTAAATTGAAATAGTGTCAGAATATGATAGATTGATACAAATTTAATCATGTCATTATTTTTTTTTTTTATTATCTAATCATGATTACAATATTTAAATTATTTACGTTAATGTAACTCACTTTAACTGACTAAAAAATCAATAAGCAAAATAATTAAATTCTACTTAAAATTCCATGTTACAAATACTTAAAATGATCAAGGCAATTTGTTGTTTTTGAGTAATTTGAACGATTTTTTTTTTTACATTGTGTTACTACCACCACAATGAAAGACGGTAATCGGGGGGGGGGGGGGGTCCCAATTATAACTAACACAAGCAATGTCTCTTTTCATAATCATGCTCCTTTTCACCCTGATAGCAGACTGACGTCTTCAAGACGTCGTAAACTGGTTTAAACTAGGCAACTCGTCATACGTCGTGTGTGCAATGTCATTACGACGTCTTTATAACGTCTTGAGAAGGTGTCATATTTCTACAGTATAGACGACGTAATTATGACGTCTATATGGCGTCTTTCAAAGACAATACTTTGCCATTTTTGTAATCAAAATTAACAACGATAGTACGACGTCTTTATGACATCTTTCAAAGACCGTTTTTAGCCCTTTTGTATGACCAAATAAACGACATTTTTAAGCCGTCTTTTTGACGTCTTTCAGTAAAGACAAGATTTGGCATCCTGTATGCCGACACAGGAAATATACTATTATGGGGGAGCGATTTTTGTCATAGCCATTTACAAAAGCTGGGAAGCTCTGGCGGTGATCAGTTGGCCTACGTGATACTGAAAATGGAGTCCGCTCGCTATTCATAAGGACTGCTATTCATAGCATGTCAATAAGTTTCGCGCAATTTGTTGCATCTGCGCGTAGGCTTAATGTCATCAGAATGACACGTGCGCGCCACTGATCTCTGTAGAGATCAGTGGTGAGCGCGCACAGAATCAGTCTAAAAACACAAAATATTTCATAACTAATTCATAAAAAGGCCAGAATTGTACAAAACCAGTAGAAGTCAAAATAAGAAAGGTCAAACCTAGAACTCTTACTCGTTTAAGAAACCTTTTTACTGGTTAATTCCAACCATTAACAACATTGCTAACCAATTAACAAAATTACCTTGTCACTGCGAGTCGATTACTTTCCCCATAGAAACACGTGTAATTTGGGTGTTCTACGTTTTTGTGAGGCAACATAAAAAGGCCGTTTTCAAACAAAACTGGCCAGAATTCTACATATGAGATGATTACATTTTTATGCTCAGCAGCTTCTTTGTTTCTTCAATATTCATATTCCTTTTTAACTGAATTAAATTGTAAAAAGAGAAAAAGATATAAGTATTTCTAAAAGTTGAAATTTACGTTTTTCATGATTAATGTACAGGGTTCTATGGAGGGAATCGCAGAGGGAAAGTGATACGCGCGCGCGCATGGTTGAGAATGCAACACACTTTTTGGTATGAAAACCGCTATTAATTTAACACGCGTTATGAATAGCGGTCCTTATGAATATTTATGAATAGAGGTCATTATGAATAGCGGTCCTTATGACTAGCGAGGTTACCCCCTGAAAATAATATCAAATAAACTAAACAAAATTATATAACAAAAATTGCCATATTCTGATGTGTTGTCATTGCGAAAGGAAGGATGGGGGGATTAGGGATAAATAACCTAATTTTTTTATCGGAATTTGTTAACACTTTCACTGACCTAACTGTTTCTCTCATTTCTTTGCTTCTATATTAAAACCTGTTTTCCGTGTGGACATCCCCTTCAACAGCTCATAAACTGACATCAAAATAACATCTATCAGTAATGACGAAATACTTTTGCCAAATTTTTAGGGCAATGTTATAGCATTTACGTCAGTATAATTTACAAGACTTTTTGCCAGTTTTGTAGGACAATATTACTGCGTGATATTCAATTAACTACGAGATACTTTCTGTATTTGTATGATCAGGAGATGATGATATGCTATATTCAGAAATGTACATATTTTATGTTATCAGTTATTTAGGGGATATTTTGTCACTGATGCGACCGTGATATGAAGTTATTCGTAGAAATTCAGGGGCTGATAAATGGGATATTACTTTATTCGAAAATCAGTTATTATTTCATTGTCATTATCATTATTATCACTATTATTAATATTACTACACACATGTAATATCATTATCATAATTATTATTATTATAATTTGTATAATATTGCATAATTTACAAGACTTTTTGCCAGTTTTGTAGGACAATAGTATTGCGTGATATTCAATCACGAGATACTTTCTGTATTTGTATGATCAGGAGATGATGATATGCTATATTCAAACATGTATATATTTTATGTTATCAGTTATTTAGGGGATATTTTGTCACTGATGCGACTGTGATATAAGGTTATTCGTAGAAATTCAGGGGCTGATAAAAGGGATATTACAGTATTCGAAAATAAATTATTATTTCATTGTCATTATCATTATTATCACTATTATTATTACTACACACATATAATATCATTATCATAATTATCATTATCATTATTACTGTTATTATCATTATTTATATTATTACAATATTCCAATTCGATTTAAATTGCCTCCTCATAATTTCAGAATACCTCCTCACTATTGTAGTTTTTAATGAAGTCAAAAGACGTCAAATAGACGACATATTTACGTCGTGATCCGAGTATGATAATCTATCGTGAATATTCATGAATATGCAGAAACCCAAAATTGATGGAAACAGTTGACATTTGATTTTTACGATTTTATGCAATGATTGCACTTTTAGTTGTGACGGAAACTATACTTCCATTAATTATTATGTTGTACATAATTCAATCAATGTCATTAGGAGGTATTTTTATAAATACATTAGAAATTTGTAATCTTCAACCACTTTTTACAAGTGCTACACTATCGTCTCTATATATAGTAAAGTAGATACAGCTGTATATTAGATAGGTAAAGATTATAGGATTTTAGGAGATAGGGTTGATATAGGATATGGCTTAGTATATGATATAGCACAAAACGTTACAGTAGACAGTGTGTTAATGTGCTAATTATTTAATTTGTTTTTATTTGTAAAAAAAGGATATCTTTTTGACGTCTTAGACGCCTTTAAAACGTCTTTAAGACGTCCTTAAGATGTCTCTAAGACGTCAGTATGGATAGCACAATATGTAAAAGAGACGTATTTATTACGTCTTCTATTGGTAATAAACATGTTTTCATGACGTCAAAAAGACGTCTTCTTTGACCAGAGAGACGTCAAAATTACGTCAATATAAGACGTCTTCAAGACGTCAAACGTGTGTGCAAATTGTCGTCATACTGACGTCATTATCTGACGTATGACACGAGGTCATTAAGATATCATTTTGACCAGTCTCTGCTATTATTATTTTTTTTCTGGAGAAAGCCCTTTTTACTGTAAGAAATGTGCCCCTATTTAACCAAAAATTGTGTCCTAATACTATAACGTGTTTTAAATAACGGCTGAAAGAGGCATTTTCTAACCGATGAATTAACATCTTTTGAGCCCCTGCCCTTTTGAAACGTCTTAGAGTGCTACTTATGCTACTTATACGATCCGTTTCTAAAAACAAAAAAACAAAAACAAAAACGAAACCCAACTTTCTTCAGCAAAAGTTCGCAAATAAATATAACTACTGTTGTTTAAAAATGACAGTTGACACTTAATAACACAAAAATTATACCTCGTATCAGACTGAGGTTTTTACATGGTAAAGGATGTAAAATTTATTATCTCACTGATGGCATCCATGCAGTAATAAATTATGAGAAACGACATGATCATCACTAAATACTGCACCCGAGCTTTGCTTTTGGTTGTGTTTTATTGAGATTCAGTGGAACTAGGCCCTGTCTTATGAAGAGTTACGATTGATTTCAAATAATTTGCAATTGATATCAATCGCAAGTCTGTACTTAAGAGATAGGAGATTGGAAATTGCGATTGATTGGAAGATTTGGAATCGATTCGGATCAATCGCAACTATAAGCGACAATTTTTTTTTCTCCAGCCCTCAAAAAGGTCGCTCAGTGGGGGGGGGGGGGGGGGGGGGGTATCAGATGTTTTGCTCCATTATTCTCTAACAAGCAAGCAAAAAAAAAAAAAAAAAAAGTTCCAAAAGGTAGGTCCATATTTTTTTTTCGTTTCTCCAGTCTCTGACAAGCAAAGAAAGAAAAAGGTCTAAAAGGGGGGAAAATTCTTTTTTTCTGTCAAAAGTTGTCAGGGGCACTCTGCCCACCTGCCCCCCCCCCCCCCTTGGGTACGCTAGTGATATGTATTCCAAATCAGCAATAATATGCACGTTTGAAAAAAACGGGTACTTCCTACAACAACAAAATAATAAAACAAAAAAGTTGTGTCATACTACTATTCAAAGATAAGCCTGCGCCTGCTATTGTCATGATTGTACTAATTTGAGTTTAAAAAAGGATAATGACTGAATTGTGCATAAATCTATCTTAAACTGCTGAAAAGGCACACTGAAAGTTTCCGGACAGTTATAGATTATCATTATCTTGAAAGAGAAATTATCCTATTTGACAAACTTGGTCAGCAAAGTCTATAGATATGGCTGAGAAAGAGGGAGAGAGAGAGAGAGGGGGGGGGGGGGTAAGAGAAAGAGATAGATACGATGCCTCTCAGTTCCTGGGATGAGAATCTTAATTTCTTTCTTTCTTGTTTTTTATCCTTTTATTTCTATCAAATTCCTTCCAGGATGACTTCAAAAAGAGAGCACTTGCAGGCAGTCGATGGCCTCATTTCTTTTCCTTTTATTAAAAAAAAAAATCTTATAATAGTTTTTTCAAATGGTGTGGTAAATGAGTCAAAAATGCATTTTCTTAAAAGAAAAAAGGACCTATAAGTACAGATTATCTTAGCGACTCTCGTGCTGAGAACGGCTTTTTCAACCGCCAAAGGTTAGTTAAATACCACTTGGTTAATTACATAAAGGAAAATGCCGGACGACTTTGAGGTATGATCTGCGATGGTGTTTATTACCATGGCCAAGAGGGCGACGCCAGGTGGCGCTACTTTACTTCACATTTGCAGAATCATATCACACAATAACAACATACTGCCGTGACTGCCTTTTTCTTTCCCTTCTCTTCATGACAATACACCGTATGATTTGCATAAAATCGGTTTACAAAATTAACGGCTACACAACCACACAACCACAGGTGTAGAAACTCTATAAACCAAAACACACAGATATTCATAATATTTGGTCTCAGCGTGACACATGAATCTGATATCTAAACACTATTAAAGAAGAATAACCACTTCTATAAACATGCGGTAGGATACAAATATAATCTATTATATCCCTCATTAAATATTTCTTGCTCTTGGATTGGTCGAGAGCACTTCATGTGATTAATCATAATTCTACCAGAAAAAGAAATTACTCCGGGAGAAAAATAGGTTTAGTGACGTCAAACTTTTCAGAGTATGATTTCTCTCGACGCGTACGGCGAGCAGCCAGTAGTCTCCCTCTGGTAACTCCCGCGATGGGACGGCGCGGGCACCAGTGAAACTACGCCGAGCCCGAGAATTTTCATAAATCCATATAAAGAAAAGTGAGGGGGTGGGGGGGGGGGGGCGGACACTGAACAAAAAATAGCCGTCAATTTTGCAAAATATGCATGAAGTAACACTAAGCCTAGTAAATATTTGCAATTAATAATTCTGTCAACCTATCTTGTCAAAGATTCTTGACAATTTGCATGATATTGTGTTCGATTTACTGTTTAAAAGTGACCTGTCCGGACACACGACGTGTTGGTTATGTAAATGTAATTGGATGTAGGTCAGTAGATCAGCTGTTTCTCAACATGCGCAATCGTACTAGCTAATGCGCGTCGTAACGCGCACGTCATCAGTCGAAATCAAAACATGGCGACCTATGTCTAGCCTAGTGTCCGTTGAAAGGAAAAAAAAATGATTTTAATTGACGAGGACCAAAAACAAACCAGGATTGGAAACAAATGAAGTAGCCTATATTCAGTTATCAGGTAAACTTTATCTACCGTGTTCGGTTATATCAGGTAAAATTTCATTTGAGTGTAAACTGTCATAAATAATTATGTCGTTTGACCCTTTTTAACTGTTTGTTAATACTGTTTTGTGTTACTTTTTATTTAGGCCTAGTAACAAAGTTAGACCTAAATATAGATCTATTTAACGTTAGCCTACCAGACTCTAACAGTAGTAGTAATTAACATTAATTAAATGCTAGCCGACCCGAAGACTAAGTTAGCTAGCCTAGCCTAGCCTAGTATTAAATTATTTTTTATTTATTTGATCTAACTGTGCCTGTGCAGTTCATAACTAGCCATATATTATAGATCTACTTTTCACTTTCGGAATTTCACCGATTACGTTACGGTATAGATCTAGATCTAGTACTACCCTTTAACATTTTATAACAGGATTAAAATTAACTTGATGTTATAGACAACCTAGTCCTAAAAGTTAGAGGCCTATAAAAGAAAGTTAATGTAAGGGCCTTTATTCTGAAATTTACTTCGATCTACGCCGGGTCGGTCTCAGGCTCAGCGACTATCAATCACGTCAATCTATTCTAAGTTAGTTAGCGTCCACTGTGTTTTGCTCTAACCGTATATAGATTTAACAACGCGAGATTTATACCATCTAACATTAATTTGCCATATCTAGATCAAAGTTAAATCCAAATATATTTAATTGTTGATGAGGGATATAAAACAAATATACAGGGCCTTTATTCGGAAATCTAGTGCGATCTATAGGGTCGGTCTCAGCGACTACAGTCAATCGTCTATTTCTCTCGGGGCTCTCGCCCCTCGAGGAAATAGACGACTGTAGTCACTTCGACCGACCCCATAGATCGCACTAGATTTCCTCGGGCCCTGTATATTTGTATATTGTATTCCACATACTAAGAATCTTGCTGTTAGATTGGTCAAAAGATAAATCACGTGATAAAATGTAGTTCTCCCAATCAATCGAACTGAGAAGAAAAGTTCGTGACCTTGACGGAATAGTGCTTATGTGTTTCGCTGATCTCTTTAGTCCTCTACAGAGTCACAATACGTCAAATGCGTTATCAATATTTTGGGTACGCGCGAAATGAAAAGTGCGTGACCTTTACGAATAGTCAAATTGAAAAGTGCGTGACCTCTACCAATAGTCAAAATGAAAAGTGCATGACCTTTACGAAAAGCTCCATAGACGTACTAAAATAAGCGCGCATTGCCCAATCGCGCGCTTAAAATGATAAAACAATTGTGCGCACCCAGGTAGGGGCATGGTTTATGGTGGTTTTATATCCCATCTATGAATATTCATTAGTATTCTAAATACATGATTGGTCAATTGGTGCTCACGTGATAAAATATAATTTCACTAGGAAAAACAAATCACTGCCAGAGCTCCGAATAGCTTTAACTATTTTGTTCCTGGGCAGAACTGCGCATGCTCTATTTAATATTTTCTTCCAAGGCACTACTGCGCATGCTCACTGTTCATTGACAAAATTTGTGTCAAATTCGAACGCGCAGATGACCCGCTAAGCGAGTCCTTATACGGACTGCTCATAACCTTGCGCCTCAGTATCGGCACAAGTCACTGGTACTTTAGCCCCGCGCTATATAGCACTCCATCCAGATCAGCTGGTAGCTAATCGGTTAAGATTAAAGAGCAGATATCGACGATTTTAATGCTTCCACTGAGCCCCTCGGAAAAAATAGTACTATGCCAGTCCCCAGACGCGCCGGAAGCAGTTTGGGATTGGGGGGGGGGGGGGGGGCAAACATTCAAGGGGGCTCAACTTTCAAGGGCTCATGTCTTCTCACCCTTAAAAAAAAAACAAAACGCTTTCCCACCCTCTCACAACAATACAGACGCACGTACACACCTTTCAGAATATTTCGCTATTCAACACGTCTAATACAAAACCTCCACCACGTTAATTTAAAAGTTTGAATGCTTTATCTGTCTTCAGTGATCTCCATGCACGAAAAATGAATACAAAGGCTTACAATTACGTAATAAAGCAATCAAGCTATTAATATACACACGATTTTTACTCCTTTACAACTGATTTTTTTTTTTTTTAATGAGGGGGGGGGGCATTTTTTGGGGGGGGGGGCGAAAATGCATTTCCCCCCTTCTTTTTCGTTTTTTTTGGGGGGCGACTGCCCCCCCCCCCCCTGCTTCCCCCCCACTTCGGGCGCTTATGCCAGTCCCTCCTCAGATAAATAATTTCCACTATACTTTCTCACAGCTTGGTATATTTGTATATTAACTTCTTTTGTGAATTCGGGCCTAAATGTCCTTTTCGAGAAATAGACAAAAATTGTCTTTCTCGTACCAGTTAAATGTTTCAGATGTGGAATATAAAGCAAATAATCACCTTTTGATTTCAGGCGATATGAGACGTACTATCACTTCCTCGGCGATCTGAATGTATAACGCTATCTTTCCTCAGCTTCGCTTCAGAAAGATAGCTACATCCAGATCGCCTCAAAAGTGATAGTTTGTCCCATCAATTATTTGCTTTACTACATTTACTTATTGCCCTTTTCAAAATGACATACGCACATGCCATCAATTATAAACTACAACCTGATTGACTAATTACCCTTTCAAAACTACAAGTGCATTGTCACTTCCCTTCCATTCTCTGAAACAACTGCACAGCCTTATGCACAGCTTTCTAACCACTCCGGCACGGAGTGGTTAGAAAGCGAGCGTTCAGGCGCTTATTGGTAAGCGTACCTCGGAGGTACGTATTCGGTACGCTTCGCGATCGAATCCGGGAGGACGATACATTGCATAGCAACCGGGGTCAAAGGTGAGGAATTAGGCGCGCTATTCAACACATCACTGCTATACACTGTATTGCTAATAAACTCATGCAGTACGTGAATAAAAAAAAAAAATGCAATTTAGCGCGCTCGTTGAATTACCACTTCCGGTATGGTACGGTTTGCGTTCAGGTGCTCGTCGAGGCACAGTACGGTTCGCTTTGGCACGCTTTGGCACCCTCTGGACCACCTTGAGAGGTGGTCCGCCGTGGCACGCTTTTGGAGTGGCATACGGGTACGGTTCGCTTTAGAGTGTTCAGGCGCCTCCTCTGGCACGGGTACGGTACGCTTCGAAAGAGCGCCTGAACAGGCCTATGGCTATTTAACATAGCAGTCAATACAAGTCCACCTAGAGTGCATGAATAAGATTCGCTACAAATCTTGCATGTACATCAAAACCATTAAAAATCAAATAAATCAATATCACAGTAATCAACTCTTCATATCACAGAGAACAAAATCCTCGAAGATTAACTATGAGCAGGACTAAGAAATTACTAAATAAACAACGACAATCGAGCAATTACTAACTTAGCATCACAAACAACTGTAATAATTAATTTCTTATACAAAGACATAAAGTAGTGACACAGCATAAACACTAAGACAACAAAGTATCAGAGTCCCGGATCCGATTATATAGTGGCATACCAATCAAACAAAAATGAAAATTCCTCCAAACACAATCCTTCTATGACCGTAACAGGTAGAAATACACCATTCCCTGAATACACCTAACAGGAAGGTACGGCTTACTACTTTGAAATTACAAAGAATAAACACAGATTTATAGTATCAAACTATGACAAACATCGAATACATTTAAAATCACTCTGATAATGACCTTTTAAACATAATTACAAGTCCTCATGTAATGCATACGTTGTTTCAGATATCAAGGGAAATAATGTATATAATGGTAAACAGCAAGTGAACACATTCTGGAAAATAATGCAGAAGATCATATCCTCATCTAACACTACAGATGTACAAGAATCAAAACAATTACAGTCTCTGGACATAGGAATTGATCATAACAGTCTATATTGGATGCTGTGGATCAGTGAAGTAACAGCATCGAGCAATAGCATGAACGGGGCTGTCAAAACATGGTATACCCAACGTAAGGTAGGTATAGAGGCTTTGTCCATCCAGAGTCTTAGAGTCACAAGGATTGGTCCGTGGCACAATATCAAGACCACATAAACATCCGCGACTGGAGCAGAGTGGTTGCCATTTGTAGCATCACATCAGGCGGTAAACCTCTGTGGCAACCTCTTATGACGTCTATAGTTGGCGGACCACTGGGACTGCAGTAGGGGAAGACGTCGGAGAACAGATCTGCAAGTGAGGACGCTCTGGAGATACTAAGCGGTAGTCTCTGGTCGTGTACACAGATACCTGGTTCGAGGGAAGCGGCAGAGGCCCTTCCATTTGGTAGGGAAGACCTCACAGCAGGTCTGCAAAGCTCTCCTAGTGGGACAGACAGATCAGCAGGACCATGCTCTGTATGAAGTGAAGAACCAGCATGGGGCTGGTCTGATGGACGAGTGTGATGGGCGCTATCAGGCAAAATGTCATGTCATGCAGGTTGCTAACGAATAGACTGCTGACAAGATGTGGGCGTGCAGTCACCGTGACAGTCGACGAGGATAGTTCGGCAGTTTTGTGGTCACATAACATGTGGTGTGTGAGAACGGACTAACTTGCGCAGTAGAGGACCTGCTATCGCTCTTGTCGGTTGGCGGGCATAGAGGCGCAACGATTCCTCCATTGCTAGCTACGCAGCTGCTACTCATGCAGTCAGGTAACTTCGGCTCCGTCAGTGCCACAACGGGTAGGTTGGTATCAACCCTTTCGGAACTGTTAATCGAAGGAAAGTGAGGCATAACGATACCTCAGCAGTTAACTGAGCGGTTGCTACCAATGCATCGATTCGGTAGGTTTATATCGGACGTCACAGCAGTCACATCAGGCAAAGTGGTCGAACCATAGTCCAGACTGGAATTCGAATCTACAGACTCTACGAAACGACTGTCAAACACAGCAGGCTGAGAACAATTCGCAACCACCATAGAGGACTCAAGGGGGAAATCAATACCAGGTGGAGAATACAGCTCTCTACTGGGAGTACAAGGCATGTGCCGAGAACAGAGGAAGGCAATGTTGTAATGACAACTGGCCCGATAATTACATTCGACTGTGGAAACACTGTTCGCACCATCCACGGAAAATACTGAAGGAAAGCACAGCTGACCAGTGTCTTCCTCAGCAGGTGTGTTCACAGCTGTGCTATGTAGGGGCAACGGTAGCTGACAAACCTTTGTTTTATAACTAGGCCCATCTCTGTCATTCTCATTGAATCCCTCATCACAGTTCATATGATCACTGATCATTTCTTTTGTGTCTCCTATTACTTTGCAGTGATCGATATTCAAATCGTCCCCATAACATGTAGTTCCTAATCCATGGTAGCTAATCACATCTTCACTGATCTCTCATCCAATATCATCACTACCACTAGTCTCACATCTATCATCTCTCTGCATGTCCTCCTTCCATACATGCATGTCACCTATGCTAGTCTCTACTCCAAGAATCACACTCTCATTGATCTCATGTCTTTTATCTTCTAGATCTTTGATCTCTCGTGTAACACATTCCTCCTCACTAGACATCATTCCATGACCCTCACTTGTCTTATGTTCATCCACTTCCATGTGTCCATTCTCTACCAGAGTGCCATGACTGTCATCATACCACGTATCTACACGAGGATTATCAATCACATTCATCTCACATCCCTTATCTTTGATATCTGTGAGAATGGGATCATAATCATCATGTTGACCATCTGATGTCAGACATCCAGGATCATCCCCATTCACACCCTCCATGCCATAAAAACATGCGAGAGATGAATCAAAAACATGAGGGGATGATGAACCGTAATAGAAAGTGACATCATCCCCAAACATGATCTGTTGCTTGGAGGGGCAGACACATAATTTTTTGCTCCATGAAGGGAGCTCCAGCAATAACATCAACATAAGCATTATCCAGGTAAAGATCTTGGACTACCACACCCTCAAACCAAAGCTCACACCCTTCCAACAACAATGGGAAAGAGGTCAATCCAACAATTTGAATCGGCCGCGGCCCCCATTTGATACCCAACTGGTATACCTAAGTACAGAATAAAAATATAATTGCCTCCTTCATTGTGTACTTTTCCGGCTCTGTACCCCCTCTTTTACAAAATCCTGGATCCACCCCTGGAATAGGAATTACATTCTCTTGAACTACGAACTATAGGCATACGCGGGCTCTTGCCTAAAACGTAAATAAAACCGGAACGAGCACCATCAGTTTGGGAGCCCATGAGGCTAACAATGTCGGCCTATTAACCCTCCGAGAAAACTTGTAAAAAGGCCCACCCCACAAGACTGACGTGACAGTCTCATGGACCGGTGGCGGATTTGGGGGGGGGGGGGCGCAATCCTGGCCCGTGCCCCCATCTTTTGAAAGAAACTTAGGTGGATTTAGGGGGGCCCAATCCTGGCCCGTGCCCCCATCTTTTGAAAGAAACTTGTACAGCATTTCGCCCCCTTTTAGAACTTACGATTTATTTTTTATTTTTTATTTTTTGCTTGTCAGAGAATTATGGAGGAATACTGGATCCCATAACATCTGATAACCACCCACTGAGCGACTTTTAGAGGGCTTGCGAGAAGATAAAAATAAGAATCTCCCTCCAAGCAGTTCCCCCGAAGTTGGCAGCCCTGCATTTGTGTGCCCCCATCCCCCCTTTTTTTTTTTTACTACATCCTGTATTCGCCCCTGTCATGGACTGTCAGTGTCAGACTCATTTGGTTCAGAAGCCCCCTCCAACTACACTGTCGGTCTCGTTGGCTGAAGCCAAACTAAACGGCGATCAGCAAACAAAAAACTTTGATGAGCCAAGTTTGAGGCTAGCAGACAGAGTTCCATCGGCAACGCCACTACCTCGATCGGGATCGCAGAGGGTAGACCCTAGCCAAGCAGCTAGGGCTATATAGACACCTTCTCGGTTACTATTCAGCTCAGCTTTTCTGCTTGCATAATCTAGCATCTGTCATTTGGCTAGGCGTAATTCGGTGATAGAACATTAATTATATATCAATTTATAAAGTTTACACATCGAATTTTTCATCTGGTCCGTTAGAAATATAATACTGGACTCAATAATATAGTTAGTTTCTTCTTATCGGCTGGGCTGCGCTTGCCTTCACACTAAGAAAAAAAGGTTCAATTTTGCACCCTTCAAATGCAACACTGGGAGCTCCTTTTTGGGTGCAACTTTGCACCCTAAGAAGCTTTTTGCACCTTTAAGGGTGCAGTTAGATACATTTTGCACCCTAAAGGGTGCAGAGTTGTACCCTTTAGAGAAGGTCCAAATTTGCACCCTTTTGAATGCAAAAATTTCTGCACCCTTAAAGGTGCAAAGTTGCACCTTTTAGGGTGCAAATGGGCATTCCCGGGTGCAAACAAGAACAAAAAGGTGCATTTTTGCACCTTTTTTCATGTAGGGTGCAAGATTGCACCCAAAAAGGTGCTACCAGTGTTGCATTTAGGGTGCAAACTTGAACCTTTTTTCTTAGTGTGTTCGGGCGGACATACATCGTCTGCTAGCGCAAGATTTCATTGGATGTGGATCTCACGTGATGGACTACACGCCTATGTACAAGCCCACCTTACGTCATCAATAACTACATACGGTTGAACGTGTGTAATACGACAACTTTTTTTTTTTTTGGTCAAAAGCATGCATATTCCCTTTTATTTACGCGTAGTCTATTGGACTTATCGAGCCTTAAATATACATTTTTATAGCTTTAAATTTCATGTAATCACATTTTTCATAATTTCAAACATATACTAGATGAATTAAAATCATTTCAAAATCCCTGTTTTCATGTGTTAACCTATGGCAGCTGGAAGGCCAAAAGCATGCATATTCCCGTTTATAAATGCGGGGTATACTGGACTCATCGAGCCTTAACTATACCTTTTCAGAGCTTTAAATTTCATGTTAATCGCATTTTTCATAATTTCAAACATGTACTAGATGAATTAAAATCATTTCAAAATCTCTGTTTTCATGTGTTAACCTATGGCAGCTGGAAGGCCAAAAGCATGCATATTCCCTTTAATTTACGCGTAGTCTATTGGATTTATCGAGCCTTAAATATACATTTTTATAGCTTTAAATTTCATGTAATCACATTTTTCATAATTTCAAACATATACTAGATGAATCAAAATCATTTCAAAATGTCTGTTTTCATGTGTTAACCTATGGCAGCTGGAAGGCCAAAAGCATGCATATTCCCGTTTATTCATGCGGGGTCTACTGGACTCATCGAGCCTTAACTTTTCAGAGCTTTAAATTTCATGTAAATCACATTTCTTATATTTTCAAATAAAAACAAAGGGATTTATAATCATCCTAATATTCCTTGTTTTCGCGTGTAAACCTATGGCAGCCGAGACTTTTTTTGTCAAAAGCATGCATATTCCCGTTTATATATGCGGGGTCTATTGGACTCATCGAACCATAATTATATCTTTTCAGAGCTTTAAATTTTATGTAAATCACATTTTTTGTATTTTCAAATAAAAACTATGGGAATTTAAATCATTTCAAAATCCCTGTTTTTGCGTGTTAACCTATGGCAGCTGGAAGGCCAAAAGCATGCATATTCCCGTTTATTTATGCGGTGTCTCTTCCACTTTTTGAGCCTTCATTAAGCTTTTTCAGAGTCTCAAATTACATGTAAGCCAAATTTACAATAAATTCAAGGTAATACTAGGGGAGCTATAATCATTCTTAAATTCCCTGTTTTCACGTGTTAACCCTATGGCAGATGACTCTGTCAAAATGCAGGCATGATCCCGGGGATTCATAGTGGCATTTATTGACAATAAAAGTTCACGAAATGTTTTTTAAACTATCCATCCTTTCTCTCGTGCAAAAATCAGACTTAAAAAAGATAGAGTAAGATATGAAATTTCAAGAAAAAATGTGACATCTTTTCACGTGTTTCACATCTTTTCTATGGCGAACGCATTCCCCCCCCCCCCCCCCCCCCCCCAGCAATTTACGCCTGCCAAATGTACTACGGAAGTACGTGAGAATAATCTGTCTGGATACTATTAAAAGTCTTTGACAAAACGTCATCATATAAGCAATATAAGCGAAATTGATTTCTGGCGTAAATATTCAAAACTGAATTAACAACAACAACATCATCAAGAGAATAATCACTGAACCCCAAATCATCAACAATAACCTCAAAACCACAATAATCAGCTGCAGATTCTGTGATCATATTAATTCGTGATCCACTCATCACTTCAACAGAAATTTTCATATTCACTACTTGAAGAGCAAAGAGACAAGGTTTTCTCATGATCTGCCTGCTCGCAGAATTGCGCAAATTCGATTGCGATAACCTGCTAGCCGGACGCCAGCTCTTCGGCATAGGCGCCCCGCCTGCCGCGGCGGCCAGCGCGGCCTTAGCCACTTATCCAATGAACAAGGTTATAATATAACCTTGTCCTCCCAAACCAATATGGTAATGGTGAAAACACATAAGGGCAGCCCTCTACTGCTGTACTACTGCCAGCCACAGTAAACAAATGCAGATTTCCTCTCTCCACAGAGAGAGGGCAGCAGTACAGAAGGATCAATCAGTCTCAACAGAAGAACAGAATGAACACAAAATTTGATGCTTAAAATTCCACATTCCCTGAATCATTGGTTTAGCTGGTCACCAAACAAGAGGGACTTTCACAGACAACTTGCTGGTAAGTAATATTTTGAGTTTCACTATTTTGATCTGATATTTTGGCTGGATATATTACGGCAGGTTGGAGCTGCATAGTTTCAAGTGGGGCTGAGTGGTTCAGACACACGAGTGGCCTTAGCCATGGTTTCACCCCGGAGTGTCTTATCACACAAGGCTGTGCCCAGCCCCTATATTGAGGGCTAATTTTCTTTAAAGGGTTTAACAACTCGATAGGCATGAATCAGACCTAGCTGCCACCACGCCAAAGGTTAGTTAAATACCACTGGGTTAATTACATTAAGGAAAATACCGGACGAATTTGAGGTATGATCTGTGATGGTGTTTATTACCATGGCCAAGAGGGCGACGCCAGGTGGCGCTACTTTACTTCACATTTGTAGAATCATATCACACAATAACAACATACTGGCGAACATTATAGATATTTACTAGCAATAAGCAGATTATAGATTTATCACCAACGCTATTTTAATGAAAAATGAAACGGAAGTAGAAAATATCGCGATCGAAAGAATGACAGCTGAAAGGCTTTAAAAAAAGTCATAGCAATGCCAGTGGTGGTACAGGTAGTCAAATACATAATCATCCTTGCAATGCATTCCATTTTACAACAGTATAAAAACAAAGACTGTACGCTCGCAAGAATTTATCAGCTATTTGGATTCATATAAAACGAAACAATACATTTGAACTGCATCGATAAAAATGAAGTTTAACGTCAACCGGACTATGTGCTCTTCAAAGTATACTTGGATTCCAAAAAAATTATTTAAAAAAAAAAAGGGGGGGGGGTATCCAGAGGAGGCTTTGCTTATTTGCATTTCGGAACTTATAGAGATGAAGTACATTATTTTGTTGATGCATGCCATTGTTATCAGGTGAAAGATGGATAGATATTATAATAACGATAATGCATGATAATGCATTTATTATTCTGATGTAGTTGACTGGTAAAATGAAAGTTTTTTCATGGAAACAGTGAATTGTTCTTATGGATGAGAAATCAGTAATATGAATTTTATATTGATTGAAATGTTTGAATTACATGATTTTATTCAGAAAAAGACAGAATAACAATTAAGCGATTTCTCTTTGTTTAATTGAAGCCAAAAGGGGGTAATTTTGATCTTTTAGTTATGAATGTTTGGTTCTTTCTTTTTGTAGCTGGACCAGTTTAGCTAGCTGCACCTTGGGTTTGTTGTATGTGCATGGCAGGTTAGCAGGAAGATAGCTCGATCTGTATAGAGTTTGTGGTGTCGGCTTCTAGAGTTTTGTTGGTGAATGACCACGAGTAGTTTTTGACATTGGACATGTATTTACACTGGTTATTGTAAGTACTTATAGAAGATAGCTGAAGATGTCAACTGTAAAACGGACATGACATTTAAGCAAAATCACTGTCAAAGTCTAAAAACATAATTTCAGTAAATGAATCAGGCACATTTGACTATCAGGGACATACATAGCAAATTTCACATTATTCCACTGATTGGTTGAAAAGAAAATGGACTCTTTGTAACCGTAACGGACATGACACAAAATAAATAGCTTGAAAAATCTGTGAGTTTTGGGGCTCAATGATCTAACTTAAGTATAAACAGATTTCTGAAGCTTATAATCATACTTTAAACACAAACATAGTTTGTGAAACGATTAGACTGCACATTTCCTTGTCATATAATCTTGATGTATGGCATAGCAATATCATACATTTACTGCCCAGAACAGTATTTTCTTTGAATACACCTCAAATCATTCAAATATATCCCATGCCACCAGAGCTATATGTATTCTAAGTTGATTGTATCTTCACAAAAAGCGTGTCTTTTCACGTTAGGGAAAACCGTAGTTACATACGTGAGTTTTCATTTTCAACTATGTTTTATTCACACTCGGATATTAAAGATCAAAATAAATTAGATATTTCGAGATTTAATAAGAACATGTAGGTGCCCCCAAAATTGTCATAAAAGCATTATCATGCATAGTTTGCTTTAATTTGATCTAGAATCAATTTATATGTAAATGTACGTTTTAAAATGTATTTCTATTTCAAACGTCTTCTGTTTTAATTGAAAAAAATGAAGCTTACCGTCACATCAAAGCAGCAATACAAATTTGTACTTGTACATTGTGTAAGCCAAATCAAATAGTAGCAGTTGCAAGGGTCTGAAACAGTCAGTTTATTCCATGAAAATATTCGATACTTAATTCTGTTCTACAAAGTTCTGTATTTAATTTAATGTGATTTAATTTTAATTGAATTTCAATTCATTTATCTATGCATCTGTCATTACAACAGAAATTATTCTTCAACTGGTTAACAATAAACATAAGACATTTCACAACAAAATTATACATAACAATGAGGTGTACAACTTGGGGCTAGAAACGTTCGTTTGGTGTTGAAGACACTATAAACAGTAAAATTAAATATGGTAATGGTTATGACCCACCAAAGACCACAGGGGTCCGGTATTTGTTCCAAAAGGGCCCTAAGGACCAGCTAACCGCTGTAGTCGAAAGGAGTGCTTTATTTATGCTTGTGAGTATGATAATATGGTGACCAAATATGTGTCAGGTGCCCAAATTCTGATTTTAGAGGGCCAAATGTAACATAAAAGGGAGCCACTGCTCGATA
The DNA here is from genome assembly GCA_025618425.1 of Heliocidaris tuberculata. Lineage (NCBI taxonomy): Eukaryota > Metazoa > Echinodermata > Echinoidea > Camarodonta > Echinometridae > Heliocidaris > Heliocidaris tuberculata. Next base: position 25,409,573 of record CM046832.1, on the reverse strand, counting down.
TCCATGTATGTTCAATTTCATTCGCTTGCCTCTATTGCAAGGCCGTGCATAACAACAATCTTGGAGCAGCGAACAAAATTTCCGTCGAGGGTCGGGTAGTTTGTCAGTTGAGTCGTTCAGTTCATCTTTCTTCGGTCGAATGCCTATTAGCCGGCTTGACATTTCATGAACCTAGCAAAGTTGCGTACACTGAAGTTTTTGTTGTTTTTGTTGTTGTTTATATGTGATCTTATGTGGTCTTACAACAATTTCAGCTTTGTTGCCCAAAGGGCAAACTTGAGCAATTTTCATAATTGGCATAAATCCAAAATGGCGCCTGGTAGCCATATTGAAACCTAACTTTTGAACCACATGTCACATACTAGTGCGTGATGCCCGGGGGGGGGGGGGGGCACTCGAATTATATTTTGACGGGGGTGTGCCTAACGAATCCCCGAAAAGGGGGTCTAAGGAACTGACTTCAAGGTGTAAAATACGGGGTCTTGGGAACTATGATCTATTGGGCAGAGTGAAAAACAGGGTCTAGGGAACTACAAAACTAACCTCGCTTTATCGGCGGTACACCTTCGCTATCGCAGGATCTCGGGACGGGCCGCGCCGGGGGCCGCGCCCGCGCTGTGTAGCGCTAGTAGCTAGCTAGCTGGAGTAGTTTTCAAGGCTCGCGCGACGAAAGGGCCTAGGGCGCGAGACCAGGTCGAGCGACCACAGCCTCCGCCACGCTCCCGGCCGCATGCGAACGGATATGTTTCATAACGGAGGTCTTCAGAGCGGGGCTGAGCGGCTCCTGAGCGGAACTGTGTATCTAGAGAACGGAAATCGGGGTCTGAAAAAGGGGGTCATCAAAGCGGCACGCCCCCGTACCACCAATATACATGAGTGCCCCCCCCCCCCCCGGGGCGTGATGTATGTATATAGGGGTTTCGAGGGACGTAGAATTCATTTTAATGCACCTTTTTTGCAATTTAAGGTCACGTTTAGTTCATAAAGGTCAAATAAAGATCAAATTTGTTACCTGTTTACATGACAGCGCGTGCATACGTTAGATTTTTAAACTGTTATAGGTGTCTAATATTTAAATGAAGGGGTTTTGGGTGTGTAGAACTTATCTCAGAGATCATTCATTCATTCATTGTCAGAAGGGGTCAATTGAAGGTCATAGTTAAACTTGATATAAAAGTACTTTGTTTAGATATGATTTGTCTTTGACGGGTATGTGGTGCCGAATGCCTTGATGATGTTATTTTTTCGATTTAAGTCGAGCTCAGGTCAAACTTTAATCTTAACCCTGGGTCACAAAGGTCAAATTCAAATATCTGCATGTCATTTTTTCTTCATTCTCAGGACTCAGAGAATAGTATAAATGTGCAGCTTCAAATCATCTCAGTTCAGTTTCTTTACGTTTTGGTATACTGCAAGCCATTGAATGTTGAAATACTAAAAATATATTACGTCGTATGAATCAAGGTGCTACAGTTCAGAATGTCCATAGCACCTATATATGCATAGCACTGACGTCTGTGGCAGTCTTGCTGGGCTGTTGATGATGTAGTAACGAACCTGGACAATTGGACTAGCATTTTGCTTGTATTACCGGTAATGATCTTTGTTGGAACCAAGAGCGATCGTTACTGAGATTCTGAAGCTGTTACATAATTTTTTTTGTACATCAAGTTAATAGATAGCGTCAGCATAGGTTATTCTCCGCCATTCATTTACGTCTCACTCATCATGCTCATATGGATGTCCAAGTAGGCAAAATCTATCACCGGCTAATTGGGTAACAACACAGCCCTTTAAGTTGTAGGAATAAACATATTGCACTATAACAAGATGATGCATTTCCTTTTAATTGTTCAGATACTACAAATAGTATTATTGCTGATGAGAGGTGCTCGACAGGAAAACATGGAAATCTTCCCAGTGGAAGATACTGGAATGTATATTATCTGAGAACGAAAAATCCCTGGCACTGTATATTTCTTAGATGTCTCAAAAATTGATGTCTATATGTGCATGTTAAAAAGCCATGTAAAATATCATGATTGTGGATTTTTTCTGCCACTCCTGACGAAAAATTGTCAGTATGTTTACTATGTGTGAGGTAATCTGATCTAGATTGTGGCAGTTATAGTGCAAACTTTCAGTTTCAGATATACTTTGCAGACATATAGCATGTAGATTAGCACTATGCAATTTCTGTGCAGGAGGGTCCATGTGTTCATCACGGGGTGTGATGTTGGGAAGGTACGGCCTATAGTTTAATAATTATGATATAAAGGACCTTCCCTTGCCGAATTTGATGACCAGGGCCCCGTTGCATAAAAGTTACTATTATGGTAACTTTGCCATCAATGGTAACTACCATGGTAACAATGCTCAACAGCCAATCAAAATCAAGGTTTCCATGGAAGTTACCGTAAATGTCAGAGTTACCATAATTGTAACTTTTATGCAACGGGCCCTGGGCCCCGTAACACAAAGTTTGCAATCAATCGCGAAGTGTCAATAGCCAATCTAGATCACTGTCTCATGAACATCTCGTTCAAAATGATGACCCCTACAGACCAATCAAAACCGTTGTTTTAAAATCTGCGATTGATTGCAAACCTTTGCAACAGTGGTTAAGAGACCCTTGCCTTCTAACCATACCAGGTAAGTCGGAACGTCGTCTCAATATCGACACCATGCTGCCTGAGTTTTTAATGGTTCGTCTTAACCAAAGTAGGTGTTTCGTTTCCGTCAAATATTAAACTGAGACTTGAATCCAGTAAACCCTTCTGGATTTCTGCAGACAAACCAGATGAAGCAAGATTCTATTACAAACGTTGCTTGGGGAAAGTCTCATGTAATAAACATGAAGAATACCACCAAACCTGTGCTAGATTCCATTACCACGCATGTTTCTGGGTTTTCAACTGGACATATATTGGACGACACTGGACACAATCCATACATTACATCCCATGTTAGCAGATAATCCCTACAATTGAAAATTTGGGGTACAACTGAGGGTGTAAATGGTGATATGGTACAAATGATAACGTTCATCACTTATACTAAATCATCATCACCACATACATCACTGTGAATAATTGTGGACTAAAACCCTGGACTACAACATTGTTTCGAGTATATTATTTTCCATATACGTGTGACAAAACTGACTGTGATATAGTCCCCTGTTAGTTCCACTGGTCGACCAAAGAGAGCAAATTGAGATTCACTTGTTGTTTTGGGCCAGTAGAAATGCAAAACAAATTTTGTCGAAGACAAATCATTCCCATTTGACCTCTCACCATGTGATCAAGATGCATGAGAGTTTGACTCAACTTTAACTGGCTGAAGATGAGTTCTAAAGCTAAATAAACCACCACGAGATTCGGACCCGAAACCTTCTGGTATATTTAGGCATCAGGCATATTACACTAATGCAGTATCCACTGTAAAGTTCAACTTTGACCCTGGACTAATCCCTTTGTGACTAATATTAACTGGAATTTTTAATGAATGGTACCATCATAGATTGATTCTGCATTATTATCCACATTTTGGTCGGACATAATTCTGCATACAAATATTATCCTCTAAGCCTTGACAATGAACTAAAATGAAAGGTAAGCTGTATTTGAATTTTACCTTTCTGACCCAGGTGTAAGATTGAACTCTGACCTGACCTTCCGTTTGTGAACTCGACTTAAACTAAAAAAATAACATCATCAGGACCATTCTTAGTCACGTGTGTGACCAAAAAACAGGGAATTGGGCTATTGTGAGCCCTATAATTTTAATAACCTTCCAAGTATGTTGGTTTTCATGTATATACAGCAAATACATACATAGGTAAATGGATTTAATAACAAAAAAATGTCATTGATAACACCTGTTCTACGTCAGAGGTAAAAAAATCCAGGTCACGTGTGTGACCTCGCACAGAAGCAGGTTTTTCAAACTCACATTTCATCTTTAATTCCCTCTGAATTTTCAAAAGCTTCAGTGTTCATATTTATGGCAGGTATATTCCATGGTATTATCTCTTAGAAAATAGCATCAATACTGTTGAAAGTTGCATAAGATTTTTGTTATGTAATATTTGGTATCATGATGTATGGTCACGTGTGTGACATTGGGGGGTCACGTGTGTGATATGCCATAGGTAATGTGTACAGATTTGGTGAATTATTGAAAAATCACAATATTTAGTAGTTTTAATTCATTTTGCAATAGCTCTATACAAATTATCATCAATACGGTAGAAAGTTATTCTAAGGTCTTTTCTTAATACCCAGGGAACACACAATTTTTTTTCTTTTTCATTTTCATACATTTATTGATATATTTATTGATATACTGTGAAGGTGTTTTGGTTTAGTGGATAAGTAACCATATTACAGATCACAAGGTGTGGGTTCAATTAAGTGCCATGGCACTAACGTCCTTTTAATATCAAGATATTTATCTGCATTTGCCATGCTCGATCGAGGTGTAGTAGGTGGGTACTTGTAGGATTTATTTCTTGAATGCAGTGAGCACTAGTTGTCCTGCTAAAACCAGGGTAATAATACTTGCTGGGCCCTCAGGGAGAAAAGAAATTAGTTTTGATGAGGCTACACTGAGTAATTATCATTATTAATTCTTATTGCAATGTCGTCTTACGACATTGCCTTGTTTTCGTTCACGTTCTGCATCAAAAAAAAAAATCTTTTTCTTCTTCTTCTTCTTCCACCAAAATCCTACTTGTTTTGCACGTAGTGCTTGTTGTCACTGTTTAGGTACTTTCCTGATGTCCATTTCCTTTCAAATTTCATATGCATAATCCTTGCCATTTCATCTTGATCACTGAACTTTTCATTTTTCGAAATCACTCACGCATGACCGTCCAGGCGCCATTTTGTCCGTTTTGGGGCCATTTTCATGTCTTTCCTTCATCTTGCATATCTTCACTATCCTACATGCTACAGACTTCTAACAAATTCCTCTAGATAGTGCAAGACTTGCTCTTCAACTTTTTTTTTTAACCTAACCTTCAAAATTCCATCTTCATACTCTAAATTCAGATCCGAAATCGACTACATTAAAAACCCCTAAAATTCTTGAAATATTCATTTCTGAATTTGAAAAATTGCCATAACTTCCTCATATCAAGTCATTTTTGTCTCAAATTTTCACTGTGGCTTTACCTTGTCATTGCACACATTCCTGCTAAATTTCATGCTTCAATGATTCCCCATAATATAATTAGCGCCCTCTAAAGTTTCAAAAATGGCTATTTTCTTGTGGCCGTATCTCCGTCTTGCTTGGATAAACCCGTACCCTTTTTTGGATTTAGATACTTCAAGATATACCCTTTTCAGGCAAATAAAAAAAAAAAAAACCTTATCACTGACCGACTTTGCGAAAATTGCTCGTCAAAATCACGATATTTACGGAAATGCCGAAACCACTTCAACTTGCTCTAATTTTGCGAACCTTTTATAACCTACGTCTTTGAAATTTGGTGGGTATGTGTATTTATGTATTTGACAACTGTCAGCCAAATTTTATAAAAACTGATGACGTCATCGCAAAGTTATTGCGGAAAAACCTCAATTTACCCTGCATTACATATAATTGAATAATATGGTTATTTTAAATGGCGCCCTAACGGCAGTCGGCTCAAAATGACCGCAATAAAATTCCCTTCTCGGGGATACCAATCACGGTATATGGTCTCACAGAAATTTTTCAGTAAATCGCGATTTAAGTCAGGTCATAATACGGATCCTGCAGAGTTTCCGCCCATGCATTACACGTATTGCCTATGGGGCAAATCGGGATCCCAACTTTGGCCCCCTGAATGATCTTTATTTTTCTTGAAATTTGGCAGGCACATTCTTTTAGGCAAAATGAAGAGAATCTCGAAGCCGGATTTTTAAAATCGGTTGCAGTTTTAGTTATTATTGTTATTGTGATGATTATTATTCATATTTACTATTATCATTTTTATTAATGTTCAGACCAAACAATCAAAGTAGAAAGCAAATGGACTATATCACTGCAATTGCGTGCTCGTTTACCGAAGATGTACGGAAATTCCTGAATATTACTCGAGCCGGGCCTGCAAGCTCCAAACCACCACGATTGGCGACTTTTCGGTCCCTTTAAGTGATTATAGGTCATTAAACTATAGTGGCATGACATATTTTCTTCTAACGTTTGTACTAAAAATAGTATTTATCAAGTCAACCAAGATTACATCACTGTGGTGGCACCTGAAAGGACATTGGATCCCTGAACCTATTAATTACGGCCCAACTGAAAATGCATTATATATCTCTGACTTACATATCGAAACATATGCTACGTGATGTGCTGATGTTGTTTGTGTAGTTATGTACATACACGACGGGCACCTACAGCTTCCATTAAAAAGATTTCAAGCACATTTTCGTAAATAAGGGCCCATCAAAGGGCCCATAGTCTTCCTTACGAATTTCAGCATTCCAGGGTAAATTTTGAGTGCTAAAATCAAAGTTCGAAAACACCTTCCTGGCGAATATGAAAGGATTTGTAAAACAGTCCCAAACGTAGCTTTTTGTGTACTCCCACTCCCATAAAGATAAAAAAAGGCAACAAATTATATTCAGTGGAAGTTGTTTATAGCTTTTCTGTTTACACTCTCGTAGCCAGGATTTTATTTTGGGAGAGGCGGTCGGATCACACACGGTGGGGGGAGGGGGGGGGGGGTGCGGGAGAGGCTTCGGCATCTTCTCAAATCAAGACGGGAAGACAGTTGAGCTATTCCATTCAGTAAAATACAGAAAATGAAAACAAACAAACAAACAACTAAGAATTATGTTCTTGGTTAATCCTCTGATGTTTGGTAGAATTACGCTCTTCTTTTTAATTATAACTACCTTGATTCATTTTTTAATTCGAGGAAAATTTGAACGCTAAATTAAAAGTCTAAAAAAAAAAAACATTTCTTGGGAGTGAGAATGGCCTATATTGAGTGCATGCGAGCTCTTTTCAATATCCTACAGTACAGCATACATATAGCGTATGAGATATTTATCGTTTTATCTATTTTCTGTCAATACCATTAGCAATTGTTTCAAGGAAATGTAAGAGTTTACAGTTCTGTGTATCAGAGTACTACATGAGGAGACAATAATAACCACCAACATATTTCCCGAGTAGGCCTACATATGCATACGGTCTGACGGCTGCAAAATATTTCTGATAGGAGTTTACACATTATGCCAGGTATAGGTGCCTAATGAGGCCAATTTTGTAAATATTATCCCACGTCTCAATATTGCAATAGATTTTTCGGCTACAATTTTCTTAGAAAATATCATGCATATATTATATTCTATCATTATAATAATAAAAATCATAATTATCTAAAATAATATTTCTAAGAAGAGGCCTTCAGTCTTTATGACCTATATTTTATATAACATTCTGTTTGGCGAAAGGAATTGCAGAATTACTATATTGATCATGTCTGTATTCCTCTTTTATGGCTTTTAGGCGAGGGGGGGGGGGGTTGTTGATTTCCAGTCCCCCTAACACGCTAATAAAAATCCTAAGATCTCATTAAAAAAAACGCAAAAAGGAAAAAAAAAGATGGAAAAAAGAAAAAAGAAAAGGAAGAAATGTGATGTTGTAGATGCTGATGATTTAGATGTAGGTCTATCCTTTTATGAGCTTACGGGTGGCCCGATAAAAACCGCCGTCCCCTCAGACTCCCATTAAGACCGAGAATTTTTTTATGTTGAATGAAAATATGCTTGTGAAATGAATTGTCTTCATATGAACTTACCTCAAAAAAAATTCCCTTTTTTACGTTAGAGTAATATCTATTTTCATGGAAAAGAATGTAATACAATTGGAGAAAATGATAACGCAACCTCCTTTCTACCATATCAGTTTTTCAATACTTTTGAAATTACTTGCTTGCACTATCATTTTGATATACACGTCGTATAGCTTGTATATAGCTTGTATATATCTTTCTAGATGTAAGTGAGTGTGAATATTTTTCTTATGACTGAGTTCCAGCAGTACTTATCATGCTTATTAAACTAACATCAAAGCTAAATCAATCGGGGTATCAAAACAGCAATAATATGTATAGACAAATTTTCACCCCCGATTTGGAACAGTTGCCAAAGTTCCCGCGCTCCGCGCGGGAGAGGGAACCACCCCATCCTGCACCCCCTATCCCCCCCCCCCCAAGGGCGCACGGACTGCGTGCGCAATCCGACCGCCCCTACCCCCCGCCCCCCAAAAAAAATAGAGAGCTAACAACTTTGAGTTAACATAGATTCTTTGCCCTTTTTCTTTATGAGAGCACACAAAATTGGACTGTTTTACAAATTCTGTCATATTCGCCGGAAAGGTGTTTTCAAACTTTGATTTTTAGCACTCAGAATTTCTCCTGGAATACTGGAATTTCGAACTATGGTGCTATGTACATTAGCACTCAAAATATCTTCTAAAAAATGCTGGAATTTTGAAATATGGTGCTTTGTACATACTACTTTATACCGACATCACTTTCGAGAACAATATTGTTAAAGCTCACTGCATTATTTGAGCAAGACTGTGGGCCCTTTGATGGGCCCTTATTTACGAAAATGGGCCTGAAACATTTTTTAATGGAAGCTGTAGGTGCCCGCCGTGTATAATTCATTATACGTGACTATAATCAATAAGTTGGGAAGATCATGTGCATGTGTTTTGATATAATTATGTTAGTCAGTGAAATACAGTGCGTCTCAGAAAAAAAAAGGAAAAAGTCTCCCCAAATATATATTTCAAAATATTTGTAAGGAGTTTTCATAGCTGTGGGTAGCTTAGGGTCTCTTCTATAAAATAGCATCAAAAAACCTTGCGATATTTTAAGCCCGATGAAGAAAAGCGACTTTTGCGAAAGGATGCAAAATCCAGACTTGACAAGAATTGGTATTTGTTCTGGCTGGTATCAACAAATTTGAGGACAGTTAAAAATTAACAGTTGGAAAAAGGGGGTCCGACCACTTGACCGGAAGACCACGAGACCGAAGGCCCATGAGACCGAAAATGAAAAAGGTACCACGAGACCGAAGGTTGACGAGGCCGATTTTCCCCCTCAGATTTGTTTCCTTTCTCTGCATGCCTCCATGTAAATTTACGTCAGTGCCCACCCAACCCCCTCACTGAAAAAACGTTCCGCTGCCCCTGCTACATGTATGAATAATAGTAACAATTATATTTTTACATAGCGCATTTTACTAACAGAAGTCTATTTATATGCGCTTTACAATATAATATAATATAAAATTTTAGAAGATAAACAGACTCATGTAAAAATGAATGAAATACAATGGGAAATGAGATGTTTACTGAGATATAAGCAAATAACAAAAAAATATCAAACTACATTTAATCATAACTTACATAAATCACAAAGAAATATATTTTGACGACAACGAAGGCTTAAAGGGCAAAACATAACGAAGCAAAGCAAGACATGATTTATTATACACTAAATGAAATTGACTTAAGTTAAATTAATATTCAAACATTCATAAAAAAAAAAACAACTCTATCAAACATTAGCAGGTATAATATATTTACATCGAAATTAAGAGGGATGCAATGGGACAGCTTAAGCCAAAGCTTCAACTCCCTCACAAAAGTAATACAGAGAGCATCATAAAAAAGTGAACATTTCGATTTCTTTTAATAATATGACAATTCTACAGAGTTCACACTAATTTTATACAGATGTTTACAAAGTTCACACATGTACCCGACGGTCTACCCAAGCAAATGACTTTCTTGGTAGGAAAAGCATTTTATGCTTGAGTGTGCTCGGGCTTTTGTAAGGTTCATAAAAAACTGCTTTTTCAGTGACGGCAAATTGTTTGGATAGAGTATTGTACACCCATAGGCCAGGAGCCTGTCCCGAAATAGTCACCCCATTTTAAACATAATTTTTGACCCCTTAAACTTACTTAGACCATCTAAGTCATTGACAAAGAGACCCAAAAGTCGGGTCGATTTCACCCCATTCCCCCCCCCCCCCCCCCCATGCAACAAACTTTGTAAGTAGGAAGCAGCATGACTGGACATTACAAAACACAAAAAACAAAAAAACAAAAAACAAAAAAAAAACAAAAACAAAAAAACTGACAAAAATTTCAGTCGGGATAGGGTGTCAGACGGCCCCTAAAAATTGGGGTAAATTTTTCCCCTTGAAGCCCAGGGGCCAAATTTTATCAGAAAGGAAGAGCTATGGATGTACATTCCAAAAATATAAAAACTGACAAAATTGTCCGTTGGGAAGGGTGTGTCAGACCCCCTGAAATGAAAACCTCAAAGTGACCTTTGAAAAAGCTTTGCCCCCCCCGAAAAAAGCTCTATCCCCCCCCCCCAAAAGCTCTATATGTAAAGAAAAAAACACCTTCTTACCTTCTGACGATGATAACTCAAAAGTGTTTTATTCAATACAATTCAAACTTTCATAACATAATTTTGAGTATAATAATCTTCTTGCAGTACAGTTTGGTGATAATTGGTCTTTTAATTAATAAGTTATTAAATTGTGAGAAATATATTGCTTTCTCAAAAGTAGCTTAAAATATTTTCAGGATTATGTATAGACACCTATTGTCCATCTTCACCTGTTTGACAAGGCATAATAGAAGAGCTTTTCAGGTATCTGTGGTATGTGACTGCCAGGCTGAAATGTACTATTCATGTGTTAATTACACAGATACAAAGCAAGCTTCTCTATTATGCCTTGTCAGATCGACAATGGGTGTGTTTACATAATCCTGACAGTATTTTTTGGCTACTATTGAGACGAAGACGAAGATGACACGATTTGACAAGATGCCCTCACGATGGCCTTACGAAGGGCAATATGGCCACACGAATTCAACACGAAAATGAACCTTCGGGCAATTTGTTAGCATGCCAAAGGTTTTGCCACCGCTCATGAAGTTGCTACTGGAGCCTGAGAAACTCCACCGGCAGTCATACGATGCCCTCACGAATGGCCCGATGTTATACGATCAGAGCCGAATTTGAACATTTCCTTTATCGTGTGTCCACCTTCGCTCAATTTCGGGACAGTGTGACGCCTGCATTAATAAATCATGGAAATGCAAGCATCACTTTACACCAACAGAGCTTTGTCATCCCTTGCTCATTTTTCTCCATTGAGGTATCATATGAAAGGGTAGAAAATGAACTTTCTAGAAATGTGATTATCTCTTTGAAATTAAAATATCGTTGACCAAACTACTTTTTGGTAGCCCTGCTTCATATTGCCTTTATTCACTCATTCGTGAAGCATGAGTGGCATCAAATGAAAGAAGAGGATCCAAGCTTTACAAATATGTGTCATTTGTTAATCATAATTGTGATTAAAATATGATTAAAAATTGATAAATCTCGGTTTCGTTTTTTTTTCTTGGACGCACTCTATATATCAGGCTTCAAGCGCTCCTACTTTTCCTATTTTTTCCTACTTTTTTGACCATCTTCCTACTTCTACTTTTTTCCCCAATTCTCCTAATATATCCTACCTTTTTTCAATTTCTCCTACTTTTTTTTCCAAACATATCTGAGATATTTATGCAAGGCTATCATGCACAAAAATCTCATTGTAGCTCAGTTACTGCAGGTTTTATTAAGTCTAAGTAAGTGATGTGAATATTACCAAGAAGATCCCTGTTACGCTGACAAAATGAGTCTTGGCCCACATAAAAGTGTTAATTATCAACAGGTCTGAGTCCGACTCCCCCCCCCCCCCCCCCTCCCCAAAACCAACTGCGTGCAAACTCCAATAATGTATTTCTATGTTATACTCTTCTTATCTTCTCGTTTCATCCATTATTTTTTTTGTGTTTTTGTTTCTATCTGCTTCTCTTCCTCTATTTCATTATGTATTTCTTTGTATTTTTTTTTCTTTCTTTATCATCAGTTTTCACTTGTCTTGTTTTTTATCTTTTCTTATTTTTTTTTTGTATTTTCTTCTTTCTTTTTCTATCTTGCCCTATATATTTCTTTGTGTTTCCTGTCCTTCATCTGCCATTTCTACTCCTCCTTATGTATTTGTGTTTTCAAGTTTATGTTTCCTTCTCATTCTATATTCCTTATGCATTACTTTTTTTTCTGTCTTTAAGTTTGTATTCTTTTTTTTATCTATCTGTATTTCTTTTTTTCCTTCTCTTGTTTTCTGTTGTTCCTGATGTATTACTTTGTTTCCGTGTTCTTTTAATAATCTCAATTCTTTTTCTAATCCTATGCATTTCTTTTTTCTGCTTTTCTATCATCTTCTCTTTTTATATTTCCTTACGTACCGGTAGTTACTGATTTTATCTTTCCACCTCTCTTTCAATATTCCCCTATGCATTTCTTTCTATCTTTCTTTATTTTTTCTAAAATTTCTATCTCTGCATGTGTATTTCTTTGATATTCTCTTTCTATTTTTTCTTCTGTATTTCTTGTTTTGCCTTCTTTCATCATTTATATCTATCTTTGCCTTTGTTTTTCTTTAATTCAATTTTCTTTCCATCTTTTCTTATATATTTTCTATGTTTTTCACTCTCCAGTTTTCTATCTTTCCTGATGTATACTCCCCCCCCCCCCTCTGGTTTTTTTCTTCTCTCCTTTACTATCTTCCTATATTGAGTTCTTTATTCCCCCCTTATTTAATGTTCTTATTCTATTCATCCTGATGTATTTTCTCCTTTTTTGTTTATATGTCTTTTCTTTCTTTTAATACGTATTCGCTTGTTTCCTCTCGTTTTCTGTCTTGTGTATTTCTCTTCTTCTTTACTATCTTGATCTATTTGTATATTTCCTTATGTATTGGTTTTTATCTTTTCTATTGTTTTCTATCTTTTCTTATGAAATTCATTGTTTTTTACCCAAGTATTTAATCTTTACTTATTATTTTTTAAAATTTTATTTTCATTTTTCTATTGTCTACTAACTATAATTCCTTACCTATTTGTTTGTTTTTCATTTTCTATCGTTCATTATGTAGTTCTTTTTTCCCTATGTATTTCTCTTTCTATTCATCCATATGTATTTTATGTGTATTTCTTTGCATTTTATTTTCATTTTTCTATTGTTTTCTGACTGTAATTCCTTATTTCTTTCTTGTTTATGCTATCTGAAAAAGTACATGTGCACTCAATACAATAGTTACTAGGAACACTCATTTCACCGGCATTAAGAACATGAAGAATGTAAACAAACCGGCTTCTGCATTGTTAAGTTACGCTTTTGAACTCTTCATGACGTCAACTCCTCGTTGTGAATTTGAAACAACCCCTTGGAACGATCAGTAGATGAAGCAGGAGTAGCCAGTCAACTTTGCCAATAAACCCTAATCTCAAGTCAACAATGCGGTTTGCCAGCGATCGTTGCTGGAGGGGAGGAAGAGAGATTGACAGATTCACTGTCTGACCGGCGGTTGTCTGCAACAGCTGGAAATTGCATTATTACATAATATATTGGAATGCACCGTCAGGATGGCATATCATGGTTTCATTATTTTTTTTGTTCATGCCCTGGCTATTCATTTGCTTGTCTGTTATACAATGCTTCCTCTGTTTGGGCATGGAGTTCTGTGATAACTCCTTGGTTTGGGCATGGACTTACCATGGTTACCACAAAGGAAGAGGGGGGGGGGGGGGGGTCAGTAAGAAATTTAAAATCAGAATGCTCAAGAATAACGTCATTGGAGTCTTTTTAAAATTGTCGAAGAATGTGAGCCTTGATAATATAGGGGGGAAATTGGGAGGATAAGAAGGCTGAAAGTAAGAGAGGTGGTTATAAGTATACAAGGCAAAGACTGAGTATTAAAGAAAAAATGAATTTCAAAAGAAAAAATAATAGAGAGTGATATGAGAAAGAAAGATAGTAAAGTAGGCCTAATGATTTCAAATATATATTAAAACCTACTGAAACCCCCTACTGAATTATTTCTATGAATGTGATATAGTAATATTACCTTAAATGCCAATTTTAATGCATAAGATAAATCATAATTCGATTCTAAATGGTAAATATTAACAAGATTAAATATAACTCATATTAAGCAAAAACAAGCCTATAGTAAATGTCGATGCCAGTGATGTTATGTTTATACTTATCTTTATGAATATTTGGCCTATATTGTATGTACTCATGCATGGGTGACACGACATTTGCTCCTGCGACATTTGCTCCTCCGTCCATATCTCGAAAGGTCAAAGGTTAAGGTCAGGGTCATGATTTGTTTTTTTGTTAAGGACAATGTGAAGATTAGGATTAGGATTAGGGTTAGGGTTAGGGTTAGGTTTAGGTTTAGGATTAACATGGCAAAGTTAGACCGGAGCAATTGTCGCAGGAGCAAATGTCATGGAACCGTACTCATGATTGTAAATTTGACTGTAAAAGTGAGCAGTGCTAATTTCCACGTGTTTAAACATTGGGCCAATAAATAAATACTATATTTTAAAATCCTGCCTGTGCTCGACCAGCACATTTAGTACATTAAGCTTTTTAAAAATCTTTCTCTTCTTTTTCTTCTTCTTCTAGCTTCTTCTTCTTCTTCTTTGGCCACATTAAAAATAGAAAAGGGGGAAAACTAGTACATCAAGAACAAACGATGTGTTAATACGACCCTAATTAGGCTTCTCGCGCTTCACTAAATAAATATGAATAGTCTTCATACTAAAAATATGTTTGATGTATCGAAGCATTTTTTCATTTCTAATCCGAAGGGGAGAGTTTTGGAATTGTAAAAAAACCAAACTTAAATCTATCATTTTAATCATTATTCACACACTGCTTATGCGGCCGACTCAAGTACGATATCCCAGTCGGACCTTCACTCACGGCGTATATTATGGCCGACTTCCAACACGATATGCTGGTGCCTCACCTTCACACACTGAGTATGTGGCCGACTTCCAGCAGGGTATGCTGGTGTCTCACCTTCATACGCTGTGTATGTGGCCGGCTTCCAGCACTGTGTGCTGGTGTCAAAACATTTACACGCTGTAATGTGAATGTGACCGGCTTCAAGCACGCCGAGTCTGACCATCTGTACCTACGTAGACAATGCGTACCTTTTGTTTTATATGCATTGTACAGAGAGAAACTTTTTCAATTTCAGTATTAAAAGTTTATAGTGACAGAGCACTTGAGGTTCTGAATAGAATTAGGGTGCCTGGAAAAAAAGAATTTCGTTTAGAGGTAGGCCTATAAATTTCACAATAATTTCTGAATTTGAAAAATAGGAACCTTCAAACCAACTGAAATGCAATATTCTGTTTAAAAATCCAGTCACGTCTTTCGGATGGTGACGTAAAACAAAGGTCGGTCCAACAGAGTAAAATATCAAATCTGATTGCTACACGTCTGTAAAAACCAAGCCCCTGAAGCCGCCGCCATTACACGGTAACATTTGGCCACGATTTGAACGCGCCCGACTCGGAGCAGCAGCGGGCCAAGTGACCAGCAGCATCCGCTGGGCTCCATTCCTGTGTGGCATGGTCGGAGTGAGACTGAGAGTAATCAGAAACAGACTGCAAATTCGAAAGCTCAGCCTCAGATTGCTCGTCCTCAAAATAAATTTCAGATGAATAGCAACTTCCAGTGCCCGACTTTGACTCTTTTTTCTTCTTTTTTCTTCTGCATGCCAGAATGAATAAGAAGATACGAAACGGAGGATAAACTATGCAAAATACCAAGGAGTTATCACTACGCTCCTTGAAAATACAGACTGCGACCAGCCAAGGTTGGGAAAAAGGCGCGCTTTCATGAGGAACAGCTCTCGTCTAAAAGGAAAACCCCCACTTGACTTTTATCACTTCCAGACGCTAGAGATTGCAGGAAGCTTAAAAGTAAACATAAATCATGACAAATGCCTGCAATTTAATCCCCTGCCCACTCCCCCGCCGAGAAGTGACCTTGACAAGGTGGTAGAGAGAGAGAGAGAGAGAGATGGAACAGGGAGAGGAAGAGAGAAAAAGAAACATGCAGGGGTTTTCTGAGTTTAAAAATTGTTACTATAATACGGATTAATTGCATAGGTGTAGAAATAATACCCTAATATCCCCCCAAATTTATTACCAGAATGGTATATTTTTTGTGAAAAATCAGTGTATTGTATTTTTAAACATGATACTTTTCATAAAATTGCCTTGAATACTATCTGGCCCATTTCATTTTTTTTTTCAATAACAAAGTCTATGACAGAATCTAAAAATGGCATTTTTGTCTCGCTCGCTTCGCGCCTCGCTCCCTCGCAAATTTTAGTGCATTGTATGCAAAACTCAGCCCCACTAAATGTTTGCCTCATTACACCACTGCCCAATGTGGTGATTTGAAAAGGAGGTAGCTACTATTTTGTTTGTGTCTATTAAAATGGATTCCTGAAATGAATTCGAATGAACTAGCATACACCATTAATGACTTTCATTCTTAATTCAATGAACCGCGATTTGCAAAGTTGTGCTAGTCTCAGGCACGGATTTCAATTCAGGGGCGGGGGCTGAGCGGGTCTTGGCCTACCCTTCCCCCCCTGCCCCCACCCCCCCAAAAAAAACAGAAAAGAAAAGGGAGAGACAGAGAGAGAAAGAGAAGGGAAAAGTACAGTACATCTTGGAATAAGTTAGGGTAATATCTCCATTAACAAAGTATTCTTTTCAGATTTGTTTTTGCCTGCCTACTCTTTAATCTAAAAAGGACTACAAAGTAGTGGTACATGTATTTTAAGTTTGTGAGTTCGGTATTAATAAGCCAACAACTGACGTGTAACATGACCCAAAATAGTCAACAACACATATTCGTTAATACTTTAAAATCATTTTGGGAAAAACACAAGAAAGATTTTGAGTGGTTGAAGTTTTTAAACTGGTGGCTATTTTGCAGTTAATGATTAAAATAATGGTGCTTATTAATATTATCATTGTCTTATAATTGTGATATGAAACACATTATAAAACCACTGGGGCATGTTGTAACACCTTGTTACAACGTGCCCCAATGTGTCAGTGTGTACAATTATCTTCTCTTTTTCAAAAACAAAGCCACGGGCCATCACACTTTAACATGCCAAAATTTGTTTGAAACAACGTTTCGCACAATACCTGCAATTTGTTAATATTTCAAAACCCTAACCATCCACTCTATATGAAAAAAATATTGCAAAATTCAAATTTTACTTTCTAAGCTCAAAAACATAATTTTGAGAGAAACTATTCTGCATCTTTCATATAAAATCGATGAGCTAAAACTTGAATGCTGGCGAGTTGTTGATGGTTTCTGTCTGATATATAATTCATTTCTTGTTATTACATGTCATCAATAAAATCTGTATATTGTCCACCCCTCAATCTGTCTCTTCCCATCTCCCCTTCTCTCTTCTTTACATGGTAATTTAAAATGTAATATTGTTATTCATCACTTTCAAATCTATCATGACACAATAAAAGTTGAATAACAATTGTTCTCATTCAGCAATGCATGGCTACCTAGCTAATTCATTGTTGATACTACTCCACGGGTAGGCGGATTAATCCATTCATTGTTAGCTTCGCTGCTCTCCACATAAAGATTTTTTTTAAAGGGATCCCTAGCAGTTTGACACCAAAGAAAAGGGGTTATTAAGGGGGCTTACAATAGCCAGTTGACCCAGACCTTGAAAATTAACTACAAAGGTCCAATCCACCCATGTATACGTCCGAGGTCCGCGTTTATACACAGTGACTTGGCTATCAGAAGAAATTCATGTTGTAAGACTACTGGATGCATAGTCATTGTCAAAACCTAAAAACAAAAACAAAAAAAGGGAAATGCAAAGAGACGCCCGAAACGGATTGGCAACTGAAATCAGTATAGAAATCACTTGAACTTGCAACTGAAAGAAAGTACATAACTCAAAGGTGAATACAGGGGTGAGAGTATGCAATTAAGAGGGACAATTTTAAGAAGAGGAAGTATGATTAGAATTAAAAAAACAAAAAAGAGAAAAAGAGAGAATGGGTATATATATTTGGAGGTGTGTCTAGCCCTTGACGATTTTTTTTTCCAAATGGGAATGGGTAAATGCAATCTTGAGGCAAGCTAGCGAGGATCGGTGGTGGTCACGGTGCCCACCACTGGCCCTTGAGGGGAAAACCGCGCTGCTAGGAGGTGAAGAAAATGGGGATAAGAAGAACTTGATAATGATTATGATAATGATCATTATGACAACAACAATAATAGTAATGATAACAACTAGACATTTAATTCGTCACTGAAGACGAATTAGGTGGTCTGTCCATTCGTCAAATTGCTTAGTAAGATGTGATAATATTTGTGCAAGATAGTAATTCTGATAATGTTGATAATGGACTGAGAGTTGCATCACACAAAATCGGACAATTTGATATTGATATTGCATGTAGAATCAAGATTTGAGAAAAAGTCATGTCCCGTAGAGAATACACGCAAAATGTGAAATATTGACATGCCTTCTTTAATCGCAAAAATACGGTGTGATTCCTTTGTCAAAATGAAAATGGTGTAACTGATTTTGTAGAGAAGTGTCTCAGCTACAACATATCAAAGTTTGGAAAAAAATCGACAACCTATTACTGAAATATTGTCAAATGAATACAAAAATTATTTCGTCATTTCTTCGAAAGCATTTTTTTTGAGTTCATATGAAAATATGATGACGTTACGACCGCTTGACCCACCATTTTTTTCATGAATTCCAATTTACAACTTATAGACTTTCAGAATATGTATAAAAATTGGGGGGTCCCCAGTCTTTCTGACGAGCTATGGCGGATTCAAGAGAGGCATGTTTTTAGCACTTTTTACGTTATATTGCCCATTGACGCGCGCACGAATTTGAAAGTTTGACGCGCGCGTGTGGCATTATGGAATGTCGAGAATGACTGTAAATAGTTGGAAATTGTCAAGAATTGTGTCAGGAATATAAACCATGCGAAAAAACGGCGTTTTTACCTTCCGTACGCTCTGCGCGCGCGCTTAACGCACGCGCGGACGGTCACGCATGGACAATTTTGAAATGCTTAAAATGGCCTGAAACGTGTGCAAAATGAATTTGAGATGATTTTGAGCATTTTTAAATTTTGACGCGCGCGTACGTGCGCGTCATGATGCGCGCAAATTTTGATGACATTTTATGTTGACCCTTGACCTGAAGTTTATGTATATCAAATATGGTTCATTTTTGATGACTTGTTATGAAGATATGATCGATAATGTGATTTCACAAAATGGCGCCTGGATGACGTCACGATGACCCAATGACCTTGAAAAAGTTATGGGAACTTGATCTCATAGAGCCTGATGACTGACGAAAATTTGATGAAAATTGACTTTGTCGATTTTCCGTAATCGTCTACACAAAAAAAGTGTACGGAAGAAATAAAAATAAACTAGAATTTTAATTCCTCACTGAAGACGAATTAGGTGCATGGTCTGTCATCGTGGCAAATAGCTTTGAAAGATGTTATATTATTTTTGCAAGATAATATTCCTGATAATGTAGACAATGGATAAAGATTTGCATCATAAAAAATCGGACGTTTTGATATTGCAGGATGCATGGGAGATTAACCCCAAAGCTTTAATACACGACAAGGGCTCAGATTTCGGTAGTACACACACTACTGCAAACTACTTTCCAAAACACATAACACGCAAAATATGGCAGTTTCTTACGTTGTTTGTGATTGTATATGTTATTATAGTCGTAGAAGATGGTAAAATGAATGGCAAAAAGAAAGAAAGAGAGAGAGAGAAAAAAGGGAAAATGGGATTCTCAAATCACATTTTGTAGATATGAATGGGCATTATCCCGACATCTGATCAATAATTACAGGGCACACTTTAAAAAACTTTTAGTCTCAGCTATAACAAACTAAAATGTGGAAGCAAATAGACCAAAAACAACTGAGATACTGCTCAAAGAACAATATCATGTAGATTCATGATATGAACGAAATTCACCTTCCATAGGCATAACACGCAAATAGGGAAAATTCTGACATGTCGCTTTTAATCGACGATTTTACTATGATTACCTCAATGAAATGACAAATGGTGGAACTGACCTAGTATAGAATTGTCTCAGCTACAACATATCAAAATTTGGATGAATATGGACCGCTTATTAGTGAAATATTGTCAAATGAATACAAAAATTATGACGTCATTTAAAAAAAAAATTTTTTTTTTTAGTTGATATGCAAAAATAATGACCTTCTGACGTATCGATGTGCCAAAATTATGCATACATTCAAATGTAGAACTTACAGACTTCCAGAACATTTAAAAAAGGTAGTAAAAACATCAAAATAATATTTAATGACCTTTATGTAAAATGTAATTAAGTTAGGGGTTAAATTAGAGAGAGAGAGAGAGAGAGAGAGAGAGAGAGAGAGAGAGAACATCAGTTGCGTGTATCATTATGGAAATATCATCTTTTTAGAAAATGATAAATTTCTCTTATGAAAAAAGGGCACTTATTGTGAAATATGACAAACAGGTGGACTTAATTTATGATTGTGACAGGCACAATGAGACATCAGTGAGACATATCTTTTTGTATGATGCTTTCTTATACATGTAGATTTCCTTTCCTGAAGGATACTAACATTTAGGCCTACTGTTATCATGACTATGTACAGTGTTTCTAAATATGGTTATTTTCTCATGATAAAAGAAGAAGCTTGACAATGATTTTTGAAAGGATAATTTGCCCACGCATCGGAGAGGTCCCTGGAATACTCACAACAACTTTGAAAGCCAGTTAATAACAATGCATAAACTTCTCTTTCAAGTGTACAAAGATTTTTGAATACCTCCAAAATTTCTGCCATGGCTTTTGAATTTATGCAAAAGGCATGACGGTAGGGGTTTTCCACACACACATTCGTTCGTTGAATGTACTAATCTCTTGCCAAAATGACTTTGAGACAAAGTTGAGGAAACAAAATGCAAAAGTATTTTGATCTTTTCAGTCTTTGTTTGTCCTGATCTATTATTTCCAGTTTAGAGGTACTCAGAAACGGAATAGGAGATTAGGGGTTAAATAAGAGAGAGAGAGAGAGAGAGAGAGAGAGAGAGAGAGAGAGAGAATATCAGTTGCATGTATCATTATGGAAATATCATCTTTTTAGAAAATAATAAATTCTCTTATGAAAAAAAGGGCACTTATTGTGAAATATGACAAACAAGTGGCATGACGGCATGAAAAGGCATGACGGTAGGGGTTTTCCACACACAGTTAATAACAATGCATAAACTTCCTTTTCAAGTGTACAAAGATTTTTGAATACCTCCAAAATTTCTGCCATGGCTTTTATATTTATGCAAAAGGCATGACGGTAGGGGTTTTCCACACACAGTTAATAACAATGCATAAACTTCCTTTTCAAGTGTACAAAGATTTTTGAATACCTCCGAAATTTCTGCTATGGCTTTTGAATTTATGCAAAAGGCATGACGGTAGGGGTTTTCCACACACAGTTAATAACAATGCATAAACTTCCTTTTCAAGTGTACAAAGATTTTTGAATACCTCCAAAATTTCTGCCATGGCTTTTGAATTTATGCAAAAGGCATGACGGTAGGGGTTTTCCACACACAGTTAATAACAATGCATAAACTTCCTTTTCAAGTGTACAAAGATATTTGAATACCTCCGAAATTTCTGCCATGGCTTTTGAATTTATGCAAAAGGCATGACGGTAGGGGTTTTCCACACACATTTGTTGAATGTACTAATCTTTTGCCAAAATGACTTTCAGACAAAGTTGAGGAAACAAAATGCAAGAGTATTCTGATCTTTTCAGTCTCTGTTTGTCCTCAGTTGCGGAATTAGGGGGGGGGGCAATCCCGGCCCGTGCCCCCCCCCTTTGAAAGAAAACAGTGCATTGTGCCCCCCTTATTTTCGATTGTGCCCCCACTTTTTTTTTTTTTTTTGCTTGTCAGAGAATTATGGAGGGAAACTGGACCCCATACACCCCCTCCCCCCCCCCCCCCCCCCCCCCCCCACTGAGCGACTTTTGGAGGGCTGGCGAATTTTTTTTTGTCCCCCCCCCCCCCGGGCTAGCGAGACCAAAAAAATATGGATCTCCCTCCAAGCAGTTTCCCAAAGTACAATCCTGCATTAGTGTGTGCCCCCCCCCCCCCCTTATACAAAATCTTGGACCCGCCCCTGTTTGTCCTGATCTATTATTTCCAGCTTAGAGGTACTCAGAAACGGAACAGGAGAAAAACAAACTTTCAGAATGCTCCTTGTAAAGATGAGAGGGAAACGCCTATCCAAGTTCAGACATGTATTGAGGATGTTGAGGTCCATCAGCCACCCAGATCCCAGAATGAGTTTCGCGAATATTAAGAAAATTTCATGATCTGTTACATTTTGTTTTGGTATAATGTACCTTGCAATTAATAGCCTGTTTAAGTATCTTATGACCTTGCAGTTTCTTACTAATTGTACCATGATTTACCTGTTAACTATTGCCTGCAGAAAATGGAGAGCCTCTAGTCTAGAATGGTGGAGGGGGGGGGGGGATTTCATCTTTAAAAAAATGATAATCTCTACATGTGATTAAATGACAAGAAAGGGCACGTAATAGGTGCAATTCTGGAAACAAGTGAAGTTAAATTATCACTGTAAAATGCCCATTGACATATTTTTTTGTTAGATAGATTTAAAGATATCTTTTTTGAAGGATACTAACATGTAGGCCTACTGGTATCACATTATCAACCATGTCAACAGTATATATCAAAACTTTGTTATTTTTCTCATGATAAAAGAAGAAGCTTGAGAATGATTTTTGAAAGGATAATTTGCCCACGCATCGGAGAGGTCCTTGGACTGCTCACAACAACTTTGAAAGCCAGTTAATAACAATGCATAAACTTCCTTTTCAAGTGTACAAAGATTTTTGAATACCTCCAAAATTTCTGCCATGGCTTTTGAATTTATGCAAAAGGCATGACGGTAGGGGTTTTCCACACAATGGAAAGACTGGCCGATCCAAGTTCAGACATGTATTGACAATGATTGAGGACGTTGAGGTTCATCAACTACCCAAATCTGAGAATGAGTTTTACAAATATGAAGGAAATTTCACTATCTGTTACATTTTGTTTGGTATATTGTGTCTGGCAATAGACTGTTAAAATTGTACCATAATGATATCTGTTAACTATTGCCTGAAGAAAATGGAGAGCCTCTAGTCGCTTACAAAATTTGGGGAGGGGGGGGGGCAGTAAAAATTAACATTTTACTCAAAATTACGTAATACCTGGAAATACCTTGATGACCTTGAAAAAGATGCGGGAACTTGATCTCGTAGGGGCTGATGACTGACGAAAACTTGAGGAAATTGGACTGAGCCAATTTTGAAATATCATCTACACAAAAAGTGGGCGGAAAAAGGAAAGCTCGTTTTGACAAAACTAAAATTAATCTATAATACCTATAACGTGTGTGTCTAAGGCAAAATGGGCAATTTGAACTTTGAAAGCCATTTTCACCCTGAAAACGACCGTTAAAACGTTTAAAGCTACAACAACCTTTTTTGTGTAGAATTTTCTGCTCTTTCATGTGAATCAAGTCCCAAGTCTCTAGCACCCCGCAAACTGAAGTTAGGGCTCATTTTCAGGGTCCGAAAAGGGCATTTTTCACCCCCAAATCACTAAATGAAGCCTGGATGACGTCATAATAACGTCATGAACCTCAAATTTTCACCGTCAACACTTCTTATCAGTCCTCATTACTGTGTCGAATTTGGGAAAGATTCATGGTTTCCTTTTTTGAGTTATTGCCCCCGTAAAAAGAGGGGGGGGGGTCAAAAAAGGAAAAAATGAATAATAAAAAAAAAAAAAAAAACGAATTGAGCTATGAATCTGATTTTTGGTGTGCATGATATTTGGTCGAAATGTGATGGACGAGGCAAAATTACAGAGATACTGCTCAACGAAGACGGGAATGTAGAATCAAGATTTGAGAAAAAGTCATCTCCCATAGAGAATACACGCAAAATGTGAAAAATTGACATGCCTCCTTTAATCGCGAAAATACGCCATGATGCCTTTGTCCAAATGAAAAATCGTGTAACTGATCTTGTAGAGAATTGTCTCAGCTACAACATATCAAAATTTGGAAGAAAATCGACAATCTGTTACTGAAATATTGTCAAATGAATACAAAAATTATGACGTCATTTTTTCAAAATCGAATTTTTGAGTTCATATGCAAATATGACGACGTTCCGATTCTTCGACCCCCCAATTTTTTTCATGAATTCCAATCTACAACTCATAGGCTTTCAGAAAATGTAAAAAAAATGGGGGGTCTCCACGCTTTCTGACGAGCTATGGCGGATTCTAGATAGGCATGTTTTTAGCACTTTTTACATTATATTGCCCATTGACGCGCGCACGAATTTGAAAGTTTGACGCGCGCGTGTGGCATTATGGAATGTCGAGAATGACTGTAAATAGTTGGAAATTGTCAGGAATAGTGTCAGGAATACAAACCATGCGAAAAAACGGCGTTTTTACGTTCCGTACGCGCTGCGCACGCGCATATCGCGCGCGCGGGCGTGCACGCACGGAAAATTTTGAAATACTTAAAATGGCCTGAAACGTGTGCAAAATGAATTAGAGATGATTTTGAGCATTTTTAAATTTTGACGCGCGCGTACGTGCACGTCATAACGCGCGCACGGCAAATTTTGCTAACATGTTACATTGACCCTTGAACGGAAGTTTATGTGTATTAAATATAGTTCATTTTTGATGACTCGTTATGAAGATATGATCGATAATGTGATTTCACAAAATGGCGCCTGGATGACGTCATGATGACCTGATGACTTTGAAAAATTTTCTGGCACTTGACTTTGATAGGCCTGATGACTCACTGAAATTTGATGAAAAGTGAGTGAGCCGAATTTGAGAAATCACTGTCACAAAAAAGTGGCGTAAATAAAGCATAATAAAGAAAATTCTGACGAAATTAAGAGGTGATCTGTCGATTCCGACAGACCACCTAATGATGATTATTATTATGATGATGATTATGATGATGAGGAGGATAGTAACAGGTGAAAACGAGAAGAAAAGGATGAGGTCAGAAGGCAGAGTAAATATGACGAAGAGACGCCCGACAAAAAGCAGCCGTCTGAGAGAGAGAGAGAGAGAGAGAGAGAGAGAGAGAGAGCGTGAGAGAGAGGCGGGGGTTGAATCAAGAAAGGTAGGGCCAAGCGGAAGGAGGGTCTCATTTACCGTGGTATACTACTGCTTGGGTCCCACACTTCTTTTTTTTTAAATAGTGGCAGAGTGAGGGAAGGAGAGAACTGGATAACAGGTGAAAAAGACGAGAGAGAGAGAGAGAGGGAGAGGGAGAGAGAGAGAGAGGGAGAGTGAGAGAATCAAACATCTCCAGGAGGGGCCAAGTGCAAAGAGGGTCTCCGATTTTTTGTTTTTTGTTTTTTGTTTTTTTCGTTTTTTTTATTGAAAAACTAAACACAACATACATGTGTGAACAAAAGAAGGTAGCTAATGAATATATTTACTTAACTACAACTACTCGATAATGAAAACCTATACTTTATTACAAGGGGGAAAGGGTAAAAGTACCACATAACACATCACAAAACACTCAACAAAACTATTTGCCGTCATACTGCTTGGGTCGGAGCGCGGGTGTGCGGGTTGTTTCAAAGTTCGTTGACACCCGCATTGAATTGAAGAGAGGGAGAGAGAGAGAGAGAGAGAGAGAGAGAGAGAGAGTGAGAGAATCATACATCCCCCTCCACGAAGGGCCAGGCGGAAAGAGGGTCTCCGACTTGCCGTGGTTTAGTCCACTGCCTGGACTGTTCGCGCACGAACGCGATCCGTTGAGAAAATAATACACCCCCAACGCTAAAACTGATATAGCCCTTCCAAATCGACCCTCGCAAACAGTCCAGTCGCATTTGCCAGTTTAACGACCGTTCCCGAAATTTTTCGGGGAGAATAGACCCGCTCGATCTGCGCTGATTGGACGAAGAATATGCATCATTCATGAGTGATTACGTAATATTCAGTTTTTCAGTGGTGTTTGATCGGGGCATTGCGGGCACGGTGCGGGCAGGCCATGCAGAGCTCAACAAAGGCAGGCAGGGCTTCGCACGCAGACAAGGCGGCTTTTGCTGTGCTGATTCATTGAACCAACAAACGACATTTTAGTGACGATTGGCCATTTCACGTTATTCCAGTTCTTTATGGAGATGTTATGTTAATTAATACATAATAACGTTTACTGGATATTATTTCAGCATTGTTGACCATTTCGACCATCAAGGGTATTTTGACCATATGACCATCATTTTTTGAAAAGGCAAGAAAATGTGGCCTTGTCCCTATAGTATATAATTATTTTGGTCATTGTCTTATGGTAGAAAATGACTACATGTACTTGACATTATAGACAGATAATTATGTTGCAATATTTTAAAGAAGGTTTCTAATGTTTAAAACAGTGTTCTGTTGGAGCTTTTCATCATTGTAAACATATATCAGAAGCAATATTTGTTATAAACAGTTCAATAATACAAGATCTAATACTGCTATAGTAGTATTAGATCTTGTATTGAACTGTTTATAACAATAATTAACTTGCCTATATTTCAATGTTCAAGTTGGGGATTGACCTTTGATAGGTAAATTAGCCTCTGTTACCACCCCAATACCACATATCAATTTTTATTTCTTCGTTCTGTTTTATAATTTGTATTGCTATGCTTGTCCCTTTTGTTCTTATTTCATTCAATATGTGGAATAATAAACAGAGCTGTATGTTCGGATCACACCTTTTTGATCCTGCTAGACTCGGTTTGGTAGTATTTTGACCGTTGAATAAACCAACATAGTTTTTAATGTTTGGATTTTTTTATGAGATTCCCTCCTCCACTAAAAAAAAGAAGATTAAAATTTTTAATAATCAGGCAGATAAACGCAAAAATCAACTTGGACTTGTAATCTCCGCCATGACCCGATTCCATCCGCCAATCCTCATTGGCATGTTTCTATATTATGCAAAGTGGCGCATATAATTATTACAGGGTCATCCCATACCCAGTCGGGACAAAGAGGGAGGTAACAAGTGGGTTGGGGGGGGGGGGGGGGGGGAGGAGGAGGCTCGTGTACCTGAAAAAGGATTAATATTTTCCCCTTCCCATCAGTGAAGGCAAGGGCACGGAAGGCATGAATCTCAAACTAAGGGAACGGACAGAAATCCCTTGCCTCTTAATTTCACGGCACTGAGTGCACCAATGTATACATTTGACAACATATATGAATGTCAAAACAAAACTATTCTTGAATCGCAATAACATGAAAATTCACAGTGTTGTACGTTTGAGCTTATCTAAAGGGACGCACTCGTACATGTATTTTCAGAAGGTTCATAATTCCTGAGGTTCCGAAGTCACTTCAAAACACGAATTTTGAAAAAAAGTGGTCACTCCTCGGCACTTTTAAATGGTGATTTAACACTTCAGTTTTTAGATTGTATATGGAATTACGAACCTTCGAAGTAACGACACTTCGGAATTATGAAGCTTGGGGAAAACGACATAAGAGTGTGATCAGTTCGCGTCACGGACGGACATTTCAAAATTTTCCAATTTGGGAGGCTTGTAAAAATAAGTGATTAGCTGTGATGGATTGCTTTATGATTTATTTTGGAGGGTATAACTGGGTGTACTGAAAAATGATAAAACATGGTTGTCATGGTTACTTATTTAAATGAGAATGAATGAAATGCTCCATTTATTAGAGTGGGAGATAGATATTTGTGTTGACTTCTCATTATTCTTTTAATATCAATATCAGAACAACATGATCTTGTCTTATACTTTTACTTGCAAATGTTAGTCAGATAAATTGGCTTCCCTATCAGACATTTTAAATTTCAAAACAAGCTTTAGATTTCATAAGTTTCAAGTTTCTAACAGAAAATAAGCAAAATAGTCATATTACCGACATTTTCAGAACGGAATAGATACATCCGTACATAGAAGGAGTGGTGTAATGGTTATTCCGAGTCAAAAAGTGGCCATAACGACCAGAATGTCCTGAGTAAGGCCTATTCGACCCCGTTCTCACTCACTTTGAAAGTGGACTTTTGGAGCGGTCTATCTAAGACCCGTTCCTCAGGAACGGTTCTTAGGTGAGTGTGAACGGTCAAAGTGGTCCAGGAAGTGGTCTTCTGGACCGCTCCAGAAGACCACCTCGGGGAGGTGGTCTTGAGGAACGGGTCTTATTAAGAGCGGTATTAAGAGCGGTATGCGGTATGGACCGCTCTAAACGTGCAATGTGAACGAAAGCGTACTTCAACCGGAAGTGAGCTAGTGACGTTCCGCGCGGGAAAAAAAGCAAAGGCAATCGATCGGGCAGCCGGCAGGCACGCTACGGTACATCAGTTTGTATTCCGCGCGAAAAATTTGACCCGCTGACCTGAGCTGCCATAGCAACAAGGCCACTTTGAATCGTGGAGCGGTTTGAGCGAGAAAAACTGCTCGGAGTGTGAACGCTAGCAAACCGTTCCTCAAGACCCGTTCCTCTGGAGCGGTCTAGTGAGTGAGAACGGAATCAGAGCAAAAGTATACTACTTCTGGGTAATTAAGTTTGTCAAAATAATCTTCCCCACCAAAATTGTTCTTTTGGAGAGGAAGTCCGAACGGTTGCTGCTCACTAATTTTTAGTTTCTCATAAAAATTTGCAAATACAATCATGTAGTCATAGTGGATCAAAGTGGGCATAATAATCGAAATGGTCAAAACGATTGAAGTACAATGAATATTGTTTTGGAACCTACACACATTTTCACATCAATTTTGGATATCGAGACCCACCCCTTTAATGATGCTGATCAAAAAAATTAAATCACATTTCGGGGGGAAAGGGACACAAATTGTTATTTTTGGGGCCTACCAAATCCTTTGCTCTGATTCAATAAAACAATGTGTAACCAAAATGGTTATTTTTGGTCAATAAGTGGTCAAAGCTTTTCCGCTGCCTGTCCAAAGGCAGAGGGATAACCGTGACATGAGTAGGGTCATTTTTGGAATCAGTGCAGATACTACAGAAAGTTCACCAACACACACACCAAAGAGTTATCAAATCAAAGTTCTGTGATAACTCCTTGCACATACACACACACACTGAATCGACGATCTTACTTATGCATATTCATTACAGCGTGCGACCAGGCATTACGTCAGAATATATTAGCGTGAACTTTTGACCCCGCATCATGGCAAAAGCTTCTAGACGTTTTTTTTCGACGGGTGAAATTGTGGGGATCGCGCGATTAGTGGAGAGTCGCGCTCTGTGTGGGATATGCGTTAGAGAAAGAGCAGTGTTAGGGAATAAACCAAATATAAAAAACGGATAGAATCTAGACTAGCCGTGGTTCTACATGCATGCTTGGGTCGGAACGCGGGTGGTGGGTTGTTTCAAAGTTCGTTGACACCCGCATTGAATTGGGAGAGCGTTGTTTCAATCATTATGTTGGCCCTTAGACTTACGGGTCGGGGCTGGCTGAATTTTTAATTCTCCATTATTTTATAGGAAGGTAAAAGCAGTAAAAGGATGATCACATAACCAGAGAGAGAGGCGAATAACACTGAGCTTATTACCAATTTAAGGCGATAGCCAGATAGATCTGGCCTGTAAGAGGAACGATTTGAAGGAGAGGAGGAATGAGACTTTTTTTTAATAGTGGCAGAGTGAGGGAAAGAGAGAACTGGATAAAAGGTGAAAAAGACGAGAGAGAGAGAGAGAGAGTGAGAGAATCAAACATCTCCACGAGGGGCCGAGCTAGTCTCTGTACAGGTTTGCCAAAACTGTTTCCCACGGCCAAAATCGGGCTCCACCCACTTCATCAGGGTCACCTGTGATTGGTTCCTAAACAATGTCCATCAGCATCCCCAGAGACTGGCTATCAGGCTTCCAGTTACAAGATAATGAGATTACTGATAAGGTCCAGTCTGTGGTTAAATTAAAACAACACTCTGCCAGTGACTATCTTTACCCACAAAATTGAATGGAGCTACACATACAATGCAGAAGTCTACTATTTCCTGGGTCTATGGTCTTTTCTCATCCTGTAGGTCTCCAACTTTTCTTTATTCTGCAACTTGTTTTACCAAAGTTTTTTTTTTTTTTTTTAGAATCTCAATTAGATTCATCATGCTCTCATTCCCTCTCCATCTTCCCCCTCTCTCATGCTTTCTCTCTCTCTCTCTCTCTCTGTGCACTCTTCTTGTTTACAAGTAGGCATACCCCAATGCTCTCTTCTATGATTGTTTTGTTTTTCTCTAATCATATTTTTCATTTTCCTTCTCCCTCACCCCACCTCTTTCTCCTCTTCTTGTTTCTCTTCCTCATTTGTGCCTATCGATCGATCCTTCTCTGTAAGCAGATATTTTTTTTTTGATTATTTTTTTTGAAACTGCTCACTTCATCCTGTAGTGCTGATCATTTTTTTTTTTTGCATACATGTAGACCTACATGTATACCACTCAAGAAATTATTAGAAAAGTAACGTTCTCTTAAATTTTCTTTTTACTGTTTCCCCGTTCCCTCACTTCACTGTCTTTCCCTCAATTGGCTAATTACTGTTTGTCCCCTGAAAATATTACAATAAGACGTACAGTAGGCCTACCAATAACTATGTAGCTTTAAAAATTGTAAATTAATCTGAATGTTTTAAGCAGGAAAATTTCCCTTGTTTAAAGTTATGAAACCATGGACCCTATGATGATATGCCCCTAACTAATTATCTGCATCTCGGCGAAGACCCCATCCGAATTTGCAAGATGAAAAGTCATACTGAATTATAATTGAAACTATAACTATTTCTCTACCAGTCAGTGAAGACCCTGTCCGATTTGTTCGAGTTGTCAATGATTTATGTAAGGTATGTCCTAAAGGGGAAGTCCGATCCTTGATTACTTGAGTTTTATATAGAAGCAGAAAACTAAGACAAACAGATCAACAACATACAAAGTTTGTGGAAAATCGGACAACTCATAAGGAAGTTACTTATATGAAAAACTAGGGAAAAGAATGAAAATCACTTGACAAATTGGCAAACCTGCCATGAGCTTGTGAAATCATTCCCTCACAACTCACTAATTATTTTGTTTATATTGATAACACAAATTCTCATTTTTTTGCAAGAATAGGATTTCCACATAACCTGAACCAAGTTCATTATAGTAACACGTTTTCGCGTAAACTCGAAAATATTGAGTTAGTTTTCATAATATACATTTTCATAATCACTCATTTTTTATATATATTGTATAGAGAAATTCATACTATACATGTACATGCAAAAATATATTACCTGCTTCAAGTTATGAGAAAATCACATTCCTTGACAAAAATGGGGGAAAAAATGTTATTGATGTACATGTAAAGAAATTGATAGGTGAAGTTTGAGGGAATGAAGTGCATTTCATAGTTTTCCCTAGTTATTCACGTCATTAAAAATACCTTTTACATTAGTTGTCCGATTTTAAATGGTTTCAAAAGGAAGTAATCTTACTGTTTTATTTTAATCATAATTGATTTGGTAATACGTCATTAATCATCATAATTATCGTTCTTGTTTGTTGTAATTGTTGTTACGAAATCATTAGCATTTATTTGACCATAAAACGAAATATACATACAGAGTAATAGATAAAAGAGACAGAATGTGATAAAACATGAATGGGATGTGGGTCAGGGTCCACAAAATTGACATTCT
Organism: Heliocidaris tuberculata; assembly: GCA_025618425.1. Lineage (NCBI taxonomy): Eukaryota > Metazoa > Echinodermata > Echinoidea > Camarodonta > Echinometridae > Heliocidaris > Heliocidaris tuberculata. The sequence continues at coordinate 25,377,748 of CM046832.1, read as the reverse complement.
TCCCTGTTGTCAATGAAGAGCATGTGAATATTCTTTTTCCAAATGAAATATGTTAGTAAACCTGTCCATTTGTTCATTCATGTAGATAGGGATGGGAAGAACATGAAATTATCATCTTTTCCCTTTTATTCATAAGTTTATATTGAGAATATTCTTCTCCCTTTATCCCCTCTCTAACTAAATTATCTTATCTACCGCTCTTTCTTCTCACTCGGACTTCTTTCTTACATTTTACTTTCTTCTCAGACTCTCTTTCTTTTCATCTCCTTCTCCAGAAAAAACAATGGTTTATTTACCCTCCCCTTTCTTTCTCTCTCTCTCTCCCTCTGTTTCTAAAAATATAACTATTTTATTTGACAAGACTCCCAGTGGTCTAAATAAGGGTGTGGCATTTTTTATTGGCAAATTTTAATTTGTATAGCCTGTCGGCATGTAGCCAATTTTTTTTTAAAAGCTTGTTAGAAAATTTCCAGGTTACATTTACTTGACAAAAAATTCACTCTGACCCCTCCCCCATCCCTACCCCCCCCCCCCACCCCGCCAAAATGAAAAAAAAAAATTGTCTAATGATCTCCTTTTCTTCAAAGATGTTCTGTCTTTCTCACTCACTTTATTTTGCATAGGTGAGAATAAGAATTTGCTGCATTTTAAGAAACAAATATTCAAGAGCAAAAAGACGTTTTTATAAGCAGGAAAGATGAACATCGGAGTCGTTTGACTTTAGCTGATGAATAACACAATTGTAACAATTCAAAGCTGGATTATTTTTCTCATCAAAATTGTAATATAGACCGAAGTACCAGTGAAAAAAAATGATAAAGTTCCCCAGTACACGACATTAACTCTTTAAAAGAAAACCTGAAATACAAATTTCAGTATTCAATGTACATTTCTTCACTATAGGCAACCTTTTATCATGTCTATTGATGATGTTCAGTTTATTTTTCTAACCGGTTTTGTTCATCACCATCCCTCATTGATAAAACAAGCAGAACTGAAAAGCTCTTTGGTGTTTAGGTTCTTTTTTTTAACACTGCTATTGACAGAATGTTTTTGATATTAAATAAACCCGAAATTTCTTTCAAAGTCATCCTTTTAAAGTTGAATATTCCATAAATCTCATGCAAAATTTTGGGGAAACATTTTGGGAAATTAGAATGAAATATAATTGTTGGAGTATTAAACCATTCCTACTTTTCAGTTGGGCATCAAAGGGAAAGTCCACCCTGATATTAAGTTGATTTTAAAAGAAGCCGCAAAAAATAAAGAGACAGACAGATCAATGAAAGTCTGAGCAAAATCCGATAATCAATCAATTACAAACAAATTGTTACATCTGTGACGTATCTTGAGAGCTCCTTTTCCATTTGCTCTGTATACAAAACGTAACAAAAAGTCATCTATTTTCATTTTGTTTTTGTTTGTTTTTGATGAGGGAATAAATTTGTATCATACATTTTTTTTTTTTGGGGGGGGGGTAAAAGCATAAGTGAGATGATTATATCTAGGGTGCATATATGATTAAATATTTTCTTTATAGAAAGTAGAAAAATGTATGTTTTTTTTTCAGTACAGGGCAAATGGGAGAGGAGCTCACAAGATACGTCACACGGAGTTGCCAACTTGTGTTTGATTGATTACAGCTTAAATTAAAAAACTTGCTTATTTTTTTTGCTCAAACTTTCATTGATCTGTTTCCTTAATTTTTCTGCTTCTTTTGAAATCAAGTTAATGTCCGGGTGGACTTTCCCTTTAACTAATGACCTATAGAATGCCAGGTGAAATTCTATGAGGTTGACTTTATACTGTCTACATGGTCTATGCCATACACAAATTATTTTTGTTGGTGATTGGTACACTTTTATAATTAAACAGAAATTTTCTTTAAAAGTCTTCTTTTAAAGCTAATTATTCCATCCAATGCAAAATTTTGGGGAAACATTTAGGAAAATTAAAATAGAGGTGTGATTATTAGTAAATTGAACCATCCCTTCTTCTCAGTTTGGCATTAATTAATAGTGCAATGGCATAATTATGCACAAATATACCATGAACTTGCCTGAAAATTTTTACATATTTAATTGAAAAAAAGTGTCAGCCTAGTTTTGTTTTCCTATTCAGTTTGTCAACCATCACTTTAAACTGATTAGAATCACATCTTGCTAGTTCATCTATAAAAGAAAGCTAATCTTGACAACAAATTTGTTAAACCCTTGAGTCAAGTAAAATGCAAATAGACTGTTGTTAGAGTTACAGGAAACTTTGATGGGAAAAGGGCAAAATAAGGAGACATGATCAAATTCCTTTCTTCTCAAAACTACAGCAAAAATTAGGAAAACTTATGCACTGTTCGTGATTCTCCATTTTTTGCTTTCCCATTCAAATATTAAGCACATTAAAAGAATTTGATGGCTGCATAAATTCTGCTATATATTTTCTTCAAATCATTTTTTTAGAGTGTAAGACAATTTTTTTGGTATATTAAGCCTATTTAGAAAAAGGCTTTCTACTCTGATATGCGGTAGCTACAATAATGATATTGGAAATCCCTCTGAAGGTCCTTTGTGTAAAAATTAATATTTTTGAAAGATGGTGATAATGATGATTATTCACAGCATCTATGTAGCACGAAGTTTTTGTTAAAACATGCAAAGGTGCAGGGTCCTCCAGTTAAAAGAGTATTTACATCTCTGCTGAAATAGAGGAGTTTTGAGGCCTGATATAGAAAAGTAAAGTAATACTTGTATTGTGATAAATGCTTTCATTCGATCTTGAGAATAATAGAAAATCATAGTTTTCCATGGGCATATTTCCACATATAGCTGCATATTGTATCAGCCCATTACATTTAGAAGAAAGGTGAAGAAAGTAAAAAAAAAAAAAAAAGTTGTGCAATTTGCAGCATGATATACTGAAAATGAGATGAGATTTGTGCCAGATGCGAGAGACAATACAATACTTGATAAACTCTCTCTCTCTCTCTCTCTCTCTCATTCGTTTTCAGTGCCAATCTGAAGAAAAAACTATTGGTTTTGAAGTTTCAACCTTTGTATTTCATAGCTCGAACAATTGCTGTTACAATAAAATGTATAATAGCACTAAAACTTTTTGAAATCTGCACAAAACATTTTGTAAAAGTTGCTTTAAATTTTGATTAGTTGTGCAACAAATCTTTTCATCACAAAGAGTATGTGACATCCTTAAATCATTGAAAATCAAAATATTTTTTATTTGATACTAAGTTTGAATACTTAGTATGACATACCATACGCAGGCCATACTACTCTTTTGATGCATAATAGCAGTCACCTCTTTCTTCTTCAAACTGATAGGAAAGTAAAACAAATTCATGATGGCAAAAACAATCCCTAACAGACCTGAACAGACCAAGGAGTTTATATGTAGGCCTACATGTAATTCTTCATACCATGCATGCAAGTATAGCATAACAGGGAATGGAGCATGTGAAATGAAGATGCATTCCAATGTGTTATGTAATGGTGCAATCTCCAGCAAGTTGACCTCAGTGGGAGACACTCAGCCAGCTCTGATATAGTCCACTGCCTGGACTGTTCGCGCACGAACGCGATCCGTTGAGAAAATAATACACCCCCAACGCTAAAACTGATATAGCCCTTCCAAATCGACCCTCGCAAATTTCTTCGACGGGTGAAATTGTGGGGATCGCGCGATTAGTGGAGAGTCGCGCTCTGTGTGGGATATGCGTTAGAGAAAGAGCAGTGTTAGGGAATAAACCAAATATAAAAAACGGATAGAATCTAGACTAGCTCTGATAGTGAATGTCAATCATTGTTACCATGACGATCCCTCTGAGCGCTAAGCTCCTCCTATAAGCACAATAAATGCTTATGACCCCACTTGTTGTACAAACCCTGGTCAGGAGCAGCTACAGTACAAGGCCTATGGTAGTCTTACAGCGCAGACTCTCTTGTACGACTGACCAGGGTTTGTGCCTGCAGCTACAGTACATGGCCTATGGTAGTCTTACAGCGCAGACTCTCTTGTACGACTGACCAGGGTTTGTGCCTGCAAACTAGGGCCGAGCGGAAAGAGGGTCTCCGATTTTTTTATTTTTTTATTTTTAATTTTTAGTGTTTTTATTGAAAAACTAAACACAACATACATGTTTGAACAAAAGAAGGTAACAAATGAATATATGTACTTAACTACAACTACTCGATAATGAAAACCTATACTTAATTACAAGGGGGAAAGGGTAAAAGTACCCAACACAACACAACAATCACAAAACACTCAACAAAACTTATTTGCCGTCATCATGGGTCGGAGCGCGGGTGTGCGGGTTGTTTCAAAGTTCGTTGACACCCGCATTGAATTGAAGAGAGGGAGAGAGAGAGAGTGAGAGAATCAAACATCTCCACGAGGGGCCAAGAGCAAAGAGGGTCTCCGACTTGCCGTGGTATATTTCTTGGGTCGGAACGCGGGTGGTGGGTTGTTTCAAAGTTCGTTGATACCCGCATTGAATTGCGAGAGCGTTGTTTCAATCATATGGTGGCCCTCAGACTTACGGGTCGGGGCTGGCTGAATTTTTAATTCTCCATTTATAGGAAGGTAAAAAGCAGTAAAAGGATGATCACATAACCAGAGAGAGGCGAATAACACTGAGCTTATTACCAATTTAAGGCGAGCGCCAGATAGATCTGGCCTGTGAGAGGAAACAGAAGAGGAGGAATGAAAATTTTGGGAAAAGTGAGAGAGTGAGGGAAAGAATACTGGATAAAAGGTGAAAAGACGAGAGAGAGAGGGGGGGGGGTCAAAAGATTTGCACTTTTAGACAGAAAAGAGAAAAGAAAAGAAAATGGAAAATAGGAGAAAAGAAACGGATCATGAGAAGGAGACTTGGGTGTGTAATGTTAATGATATTTATTTATTTATTTGAACAGACACCTTTGCATCGCTGGTACACACATCATATCATGCGGTGCGTTCACAGCAGTAAAAAAAAAAAGTTAAAAGCAACTTAAAAATAAGATGTAAAACATATATATGAAAATACATGGAGATAATAAAAGCAAAGAACATAGTGGAGCATAGCGAACTGAAGGACTTGAAAAGTCGTAAAGAGAGAGAGAGAGAGGAGTGAAACCGCAGAAACCGCACGCAGCGTTGTAAGAGCAACTTTATCAGCTGAGATGAATCCCTGGGGGACCATGCGGGATTAGGCACAGTGACCTCACTTCTGCATGCAGCTATATACTGCAAATTCTGGGTTACTTCAACACCCGTGCAAACTGGCAATCTCGCGGGTGAACTCACAACGACATCTAGACGTAATGTCAACTCGTGTGTCTAAGATTTTTCTTTGTATATGTATTATGTAACCTTATAAATGTGTGTGTGTTAGTCATGAAGTGCAGTGTATGTTTCAAACCATTAAGAAGGAATCAAAGTCACCTTGTGTGTCTCTGTGGTAACGAATGTCATGAATGTTCAGATGCAACTCATTTGGAAGGAATGTGGTCATGCTTACATTGCGTTGCAAATGAGTTACCATTTAATCATATACTTGACGATGATGAATATATAATAACTATCAATGCTTTCTTTCACCATGACTGTAATATGAATAACATTTCACGGCTCTGTTCCAAAGTTCTTGATATTTTCAGTGTAGACAATGACAATTGTTCACTTGATTCTTTTGTAACCCCATGCAATTATTATTTCACTTTTAAAGGCAAATTTGATTGTTATAAAGAACAGAAATATACTCTCAATGTTTCATTTAAATTGTAGAAGTTTGGCTTCTAAATACATGAGCTTTCAGGATTATATGAACAGTTTAAATCACAGATTTTCAATATGCTTTTTCAGAAACATGGTTTAAGCAAAGCGTGTCATCAATATATAATATGATGGGATATTCGTTTTTACACCAATCCAGAAAAAAACCGGGTAGGAGGAGTATGTTTATATGTTGAATCAAACTTGAATTATAAAGAAATATCAGATCTTTCATTTTGGAAATGACAGTATTGATTCATTATTCATAGAGCTTCAGCTCAATTCTCAGAAGAATGTGATTGTTGGTGTAGTGTACAAGGCTCCCAACTCCGACACAAAGTTTTTTAACGAGCTATTAGAGAAATGTTTATCTTCTATTTCGAATGAAAATAAGCACTGTCATTTACTTGGGGATTTCAATTTTGATATTTTGCAACATTCTTCACATTCTCAAACTGGTGAATTTTTAAGTGTCATGTATTCGCATGGTTTTCAGCCATTAATAACCAAGCCCACACGTATAGCGGCTTCATCTTGTACATGCATTGATAATATATTTTATATGTGTTCTTTGACAAAACAGTTTTACCTGGAGTACTCTACTGTGATATATCCGATCACCTACCCATTTTCCAGTTGAAAGAATTTGTTAATATGCAAAGTAATTGTTTTTCTTATTCAACACAAATGCATCATCTTTTTCAAGAGTAAATTTCGAAGGTTTTTCCAGGGATTTAAGTTCAAGGAATTGGTCTTGTGTAAACAGATGTCATGATGCCAATTTAGCATATGAAGCATTCACTTACATTATGACTGAAGTATGTGAAAACCATTCGAATACTCATGCACCATCTCGTAGGAAAAACAGAGATATTCCAAGAAAACCGTGAATTACTAAAGGTATATTATATTCAATTAACAAGAAACAGATATTATTTAGGAAGTACATAAACAACCCATCATCTAAAAGTGAATTATCATATAAAAGTTATAGAAATAAATTGAATTATATTATCAGAATGTCAAAAGGAAAGCACTATGCGCAACCGTCTCGGGGAAAAAAAGTAAACTGAATCTTACTAAAACCTGGCAAACGATTAATGACAAAGATGGCAAATATATATCCGACGAGAAAGAAATAGCAAATTCTTTCAATTCATATTTTTCCAATATTGGTGCATCAGTCGCCAATGATGTTCAGTCGACATCTAAACATTTCTCAGACTATTTGAATCCACGGATTTCGAAATCACTGTTTTTTAATCCAACAACTGGATATGAAATAATACAGATTGTAAAGAATTTGAAATCTAGCTCTTCATTTGGATATGACGATATAAGTACAAATTTTGTGAAAAAAGTTAAACATCACAATTCTCGTCCTCTTCAACACATTTTCAATTTATCTATGTGCACAGGCATCGTTCCAGACAATCTTAGAATAGCTAAAATAATTCCATTGTATAAGAAGAATGATCCTAATTCAATTCAAAATTACCGTCCTATATCTCTCTTATCAACTTTTTCAAAAATCCTCGAACGTATTATATTTAAAAGGCTCTATAGTCATTTGTTTGAAAATAATATCTTAACCAAGTGTCAGTTTGGATTCAGACCCAACCATTCCACAGAATTGGCTCTACCACACGTCATAGAACATATAACTTCATGCTTAGATAAAAGAAAATTTACCCTAGGGATATATATCGACTTGATTAAGGCATTTGACACTTTAAATCATACAATTATGTTATATAAACTGAAACATTACGGTGTACGTGGTATTCCACATGACTGGTTTGTTAATTACTTTTGTAACAGGAAGCAATTTACCAGCTTTAAAGGTGTAAGTTCTGAAACAATGCCTCTGATGTGTAGAGTACCACAAGGGAGTATAATTGGTCATCCGTTGATGTTTCTCATATATGTGAATGATATTATTAATACATCTGATTTTTTACATTTCATTTTATATACGGATGACACTAATCCATTTATTTCACATTCTGATAAAGATACGCTTCAAAATTATGCAAATACTGAATTAAAAAAGGTTTCTACGTGGTTCAAAGCGAACATAGTGTTTCTGAACACTGACAAAACAAAATACATGTTTTTCCGTTCAAATAAGCACTACCCATCTCAATTAAGTTTTTCGATTAAACTAGTTAATGATGCAATAGACAGAGTAAACAATATAAATTTCTTAGGAATACAGATAGATGATAAGCTCTCGTGGGTCAATCACATCAATCATATTCATGGAAAGCTCAGCATGTCCATTGGTATGTTAAGTAAGCTTCGTTGTTTACTACCTCTGCGAACTCTTTTCACTTAGTACAATGCCATTGTCTTGCCTTATTAAGATTACTGTAGTCTTGACCTGCAAGAAATATAATGGGCCAAGACAGGCCTTTTGTAAAGAGATCAATGTTTGTATGAATGATCTTACGCTTAAACGAATGCTCCAACGCAAAAAAAAAATTATTTGAGTCTTTTGGAGTTTCTGAAGTGTGTCGACACATATAAAAGGATATAGCTATACTGTAATTTTGTAGTATTACCTATTTGACGGATTTTAAAAAATGTTTTGTTTTTTGTTTTTTGTTTTTTGCTTTTGTGTATATGTATTAGGATATATTTGCTTTTTAACAGGAAAAAGGAAAAAAAAAGAAAGAGAAAAGAAATAAAACAATTACATTTCCCTCTAATATCCAGCATGAAGTGTTACAAAATGATGATATAGTCGTTTTCAATATATATATATAAAGGCAAAACAAGAATTAAAAAGATGATAATACCTGAAGGTTATAAACCAAACTTTTGCCACATTATCGGATACTGGGGCCAGTAAATGGATATCTTGGTCAATGGTTAAAGAGAGTCTCCTTCGCGGCTGGTGATTAGTTGTGGGTGACTTGAGGGCCAAAACCTGTACTACCCCAGGCCCGTATGGCGTGCCCTTGGTGACATTAAGGTTCGATGGATTCAATTCAATTCAATTCATTTTATTTAATACTCCATAAAAACAACAAACAATATAATTATTCATAACAATACACAATAAATACAGTAAACATATAAACAGTATGGAAGTATTAGGAACTTAGCAGGAAGGCAGTGCCTTATCTAAAGCTAAGTCCAATTGGGAAAAAAAGGCCAAACAAAACAAAAAACAAAAACAAAAACAAAAACAAAAAACCCCCAACAAAACACACACATACACGCACACACACACACACATGCGCAAAATAAATAATTACTTATCAAGTAATTGACGTTTAAGACGTCTTTTGAATATATTCAAAAATGGGCTTAATCTAATATGGTTTGGCAGATCATTCCATATTTTAGGTCCAGTATAAAATATAGATTTCTGAAAAGATGTTAAACGTGCCTTAGGTAAATGATAATTATGTAAGTTTCTGGTTTCATAATGATGAATTTGTTCATTAAGATTATAGTAATTTGGAATTGATGCAGGAACCAGATGATAAAAACATGAGTACATGTATATTGCACATTGATAAATATACAGATCATGTATATTCAAAACATTAAAACGAGAAAATATTGATTTTGTGTGTGCATAATAACCACTGTGAGATACTATTCTAATAGCTTTCTTCTGTAATCTGAATAGTCTAGACATGTTTAGTTCACTACAGTTTCCCCACACAGATACACAATAAGTCAGATAGGGTAGAATGAATGAAGTAAAAAGTAACAATAATATTTCTTTAGGATATGAACGTAGTTTATATAGTATACCAATGTTTTTTGCTAATCTATTACAAACAATGCCAGTGTGTTGGTTCCACGTTAATTTTTCATCTATTGTTACACCAAGGAACATAACATGTGTAACATGCTCTATAGGTATATCTTTAATAGTTAAGCAAACTGCGTCACCATTTAAATTCTTATTAGAAAATATCATAAAGTTAGTTTTCTTTAAATTTAAAACAAGTTTATTAATTTCTAACCATATAACAACTTTATCAAATTCACTTATGAATTGTTGTTTAAGCATATTAATGTCTGTATCGGACATAAACACACTAGTATCATCAGCATATAAAATCATATTTAATTGATGAGAAACATTACAAATATCATTGACATATAATGTAAACAACAAAGGACCCAAAATCGAACCTTGAGGTACTCCACAAGTAATTGTCTTAAGCTCAGACTTAGAACCATCTACACATACAAATTGTTTACGTTTGCTTAAATAACTTTGAAACCACTTATGTAAAACACCTCTTATACCATAGCGATACAGTTTATCTAATAAAATTGTATGATCAAGTGAATCAAAGGCCTTAGACAAATCCAGAAATAATCCTATAGTAAATTCTTTTTTATTCAAGGCACTTAAAACCTTATGTAGAAATTCTATGAGAGCAAAAGACGTAGAATATTGTGGCCTAAAACCAAATTGATTGTCACTAATGATATTGCACTTTTGTAATAAACACATTAAACGAGTAAAAATACATTTTTCAAGAATCTTAGAAAATGTAGAAAGCACAGATATTGGACGATAATTTGACACATCTTCTTTTGCTCCATTTTTATAAATGGGAATCACCTTTGCAACTTTTAGACCGTCCGGGACAATTCCCTTGGTTATTGATAAATTGAATATTGCACATAAAGGATAACATAATACATGAATGACTTTTTTAATAGACATAGTATCAATATCATCATAGCCAGGACTTTTGCCATTTTTAAGATTTCATACAATATCAATTATTTCCTTAGGTGTACATGGTTTAAAGAAAGCACTTAAATTATTTATTTGTATGTTACTCAGCTAATCACCAGATATTTTACATGATGCAGAAAGTTTGGGTCCAATATCAATAAAATACTGGTTAAAAGCAGAACATATTGCATCTTTTCCAGTTACTAAAATATGATTGCACTTAATAGAAGTTGGCAGAGAATTCTTCTTGCAACCTACACCCATCATACCATTAATTATATTCCAAGTGTTTTTCATATTACCTGCGGCTAATACAAACTTATTTTTAAAATAATTTTTTTTCGCATCTTTTATTACTTGAATAACCCTATTTCTGAATTGTTTATACTTCAAATGCCGATATGATGTTGGATTATTAACATATTTTTTATAAAGTAAACACTTCTTATTACACAATTTACGCAAAGATGATGTAAACCAAGGTTTGTGTTTAAATTTCTTTTTATATACAATACGTTTAATCGGAAAACAGTCATTATATATAGTTTGCACTTTATAAATGAAATTATTGTATGCTGTATTTGGATCATCATCAAGAATATCCCAACAAGTATTACTAATTTCATCAACAAATTTTATACAATTTTCAGAATCAATTGCACGTTTAAACACAGTACTCGATTCACGGGAACCCTTAAGCAGAAGATTGGTTATAGAAAATATAGGAAAGTGATCACTTACATCTGCTAAAAGGACACCAGAGAACTCTTGATCAAGTACATTTGTAAAAATGTTGTCCAATAAAGTTGCAGAATGAGATGTAACACGTGTTGGATTAAGTATCAAAGGATATAAGGAGTTCATCATACATAATCACCATGGAAGAAAGATCGATCGAAAAACAGTTCGATGGTAAAAACATCGATCTTTTCCCTAGCGTTTGGTGCCAAAAAGGATCGATGGCAGAAAGATCGCACATTGAAGGGTTCGATGATCAAATCATGCATATATTTTTCCATCGATGTTTGTATTGACCAATCACAGGACGTAAAACAGCGGACAAATGATCCATCCATACCTACTGAACATCTATCGAAGAATTCTTAGAGAGATCAACAGATCGACAGTGTATTTGTGCAGTGTGCCGTTTTGACAAAAATGGTCGATTGGGTTAGGGGTGTAGTTGAAAGGTTCCATGACATATGCTCCGCCGACATATGCTCCGCCGACAACTGCTCCGAAAAATGCGACAAGTGCTCCGCGACAAATGCTCCGGGACAATTGCTCCGCCGATATTTGCTCCGCCGACACTTGCTGCGCCGACACTTGCTCCGCCGACAGTTGCTCCGCCGACATTTGCTCCACCGACAGTTGTTCCGGCGACAATTGCTCCGCCGAAATATGCTCCGAAATTGAGACATTTGCTCCGCCGACAGTTGCTCCGCCGACATTTGCTCCGCCGAAATATGCTCCGAAATTGAGACATTTGCTCCGCCGACAGTTGCTCCGCCGACATTTGCTCCGCCGACAGTTGCTCCGCCGGCAGTTGTTCGCCGAAATATGCTCCGAAATTACGACATTTGCTCTTTTTGCTCCGTGGGTTCCATGACATGCTCCGCGGACAAATGCTCCGAAAAATGCGAAAAGTGCTCCGCGACAAATACGAAAATTATGCTCCAATATATATCTTTCTTTAATATGTTATTCTTCCCCCCCCCCCCCTCTATCTTCTTCTCTCTCTTTTCTTATGTTATTCTTTGCTTTATCCTTCTCTCGTTCTATCTTTGCTTATGTTATTATTTGCTTTTCTTTTATATTTTCTCTTAGTTATTTCCTTTTGTTATTCTTTGTGTTTATCCAGGACCGGCTCTATGGGGGGGGGGGGGGGGGGGGGGGGGGGGGGGGGGGGGGGGGGGGGGGGGGGGGCTTTGGGGCTGAATGACCCTCAAAAAGTCGCTAAAGCCCCTCCCCTCCCCCCAAAAAATGGACAAGATGAAATTTCAATTGCACAATCTTCCAATATCCTTATATCCTTAGAGCCTTATCCTTTCGTCTTTCTATCTCTTTTATGTATGCATTTGTTTATCTTTCTATCTTGCCTGATGTTTTTCTTTTTATGAGAGAGTTTACTCTCAATTTTCATTGTTTTTATCCTTCTACAGTATGATATTCATGGCCGTAGGCAGCGGGGGGGGGGCTGCCCCTCCTGCATAAGAACGTCCGGCTCCATCGGGATCGGACAAAGGTTCAGGGTGGGGGGGGGGGGTGAGCCCCCACCCGATCCTTTGTCTAGCCCGACCTTCCTATGCCCACGGTTGCCACCAGAAATTTTTGAAAACTTACATTGTTTTTTTTTTACTAAAAATCCTTCAATTTCACAAGCAAAAGCTCCCCTGTTACCCGCTCGGTCGCTTCGCGCGCTCTCTCTCTCTCTCTCTCTCTCTATATCTCTCTCTCTCTCTCTCTCTTGAGGTTCTTCGAAAAATTTTGCGCGTCCTCCCCCCCCCCCGGAAAAAAAAGTTCTACGCTCAAAAAAAAAAAAAAGGAAAGAAAAAGAAAGGGGAAAAAAGGTAAAAGATGAAATTATTTACCAGATATATGCTAGGATCTATGACAAAATTAGCTAGATTTTCATTAAAAAGGTCATTTTTTCCGCTAGCTCCCTTCGTTCGTTCGCAACTATTTAGAAATTGTGCCCCATATGCCATGTTCTACCCCTTCAAAATTTTTAGCTCATTACGCTACTGATAATAGGCCTACTATCTTTATGAAAGTAAGTCGGTTCGCATCTTGTCTTTCTATCTAATGGCATGCTATTCTTATAGTCTATCCTTCCCGTTTGAACCGCACACGCTTTCTCCGCTTAGTCGCTTTGCTCGGCGTTCGAGGATATTCCATCTCCCCAACCACGAAAACAAATCAACAACCATGCCTTCATGTTCTACTTCTTGCGAAACCTATTCCGTTTGCAATATATCATTAAATCAATAACTTACATCATGCAGGCAAACTAAGTCATTTTTGCAGAAAAAAAAGTGTGCGCGTAGTGAGCCCTCATTGTTCACTGCACGATATAAACAGATATGAAAATTTCTAGAACTTGAGAACTCGACAGAGGATGACATTAACATTATTTGAAATTTTATATACTTTACAAAGATAATTACTTCAAACTGTAATTCGTCACATCATTTTAGGACTCAGAAAGCAATAATTATCGATCTTAAAAGTGTCACTAGCTGACGAGAAAATTTAGGCCGAGAGCTATTTTCGGAGCATAATTTCAGCGGATCAATTGTCGGCGGAGTAATTGTCAGTGGAAGAAATATGAGTATCGGAGGAGCAATTGTCCCGGAGCATTTCCGGAGGAATTTTCAGAGGAGCAGATGTCTTCTGAGCCATTGTCGGCGGCGCAAATGTCGGCGGAGCAAATGTCTCAATTTCGGAGCATATTTCGGCGGAGCATTTGTCGCGGAGCATTTGTCGCCGGAGCAAATGTCGTTATTTCGGAGCATATTTCGGCGGAGCAATTGTCGCGGAGCATATGTCGCCGGAGCAAATGTCGTTATTTCGGAGCATATTTCGGCGGAGCAATTGTTGGCGGAGCAACTGTCGGCGGAGCAAATGTCGGCGGAGCAAGTGTCATATTGTTGCTTCATGCTATAACCAATGAAAGGAGACATAACCAAGTTTCTTGATGCTTGTTGAGGGATGGTCTCAAAAAATGAGCACAGATCTTCCTATGTTCCGCCTTGATCGTTCACCGGTCGTCACGTCAATTTTCTTGCTTTGAAGAGCTAGGGTGGAAAGGATTCATCAATAAAGGGGCGACGTATGCGGGGAAATTGGAAAACGACTTCGGAATATTTTCAGAGGGAGTCTGCATGGCCTCATCCTCCTCCTCCTTCCTCCCCGGTGGACTAATATGAAAAATTCCCCCGCCCCCCAAAAAAAGACGAAGGAGAAGAAGAAGAAGAAGAAGAAGAAGAAGAAGAAGAAGAAGAAAAAGTAGTGTAAAATGATGATGAGTAAATGATAAAAACAAACGGGTTGTATTCTTAAACAAAAGAACAAAATCTTCTTCCTCGGTTGTCCTTGGCATTATATACTTGAACTTTGAAAGATCATAGAAGACTGGTATTCCATGTGGAGGCACAGATGCCACTAAAGTTCGTCACAGGGCCTTTTCTTTGGGGGGGGGGGGTATCGGCTGTCAATATCACACAGGCATTATGAATATTCTAGTCGCAAAGGCCTTAGTGAAAAGATTATTTTTTTTAGAGAGACTGAATACGTTCGTACGAAATTCAGGGAGGGGGAGCGGGGGTGTGACTGTTGAAAACGGGGAAATATCTAGATTCGTAAAGGGTCACTTATCAAAAGGAGAACAAGATACTTATTAGAGACTGTTTATGAAGGGGGTAGCCATAGCCATGTAGATTTGTAGTGTTGGAATTTGCTCTTTTAGAGCATCTTGAAATTACAGCATCTTTAAAATTATCATTTGCATAAAGTTAAAAATACCTTCAAAATATTAAAGATATTAACCAGTTTCTACATTGTTATATTACTTTTAAGCTAACTTTATAGATATGCGAGGGAGTGTAGTGCCGTGATATTGAACTGTTGCATTCGAGAGTAGTATCAAGCACACATGCAAATCAAAGCCTACTAGAAAATTTTGATCTACATAAGAGTGTAAAGGCCAACCCAGTAGCATATCCATATTTTCTGCTGGGGGTGGGGGGGGGGGGGTGGGCGCCACCGCAAATGTATCGACAGAGATCCAGCTTCTGTCGCACATTGTTTAAATGATGGTGGTCTTTATATGCGATCTTAGTAGTTTCCAAATAGTGCGTGAAATCGAAGCAAAAGTAAAAACTCTGACACTTTAATACAGTTTGAAGAAAATGTAATTTTCTTTGTAAAATATTCTAGTTAAAATATACAAATTACAAGTTGAAACACCTCACTACCCGAAAGGTACATGATTTTTTTTTTTGTAATTTCAAAATTCCTTAAGCCAAAACTCCACCTCGTTAAAACATGATTATAGTAATGAAATAAGTAAATTTAGCTGATTTAGCGGTCTTCTTGGGAAGCAGCACTGCTTGGATGGGTTAGGTTAGGTTTTTGTAATTTCAAAATTCCTTAAGCCAAAACTCCACCTCGTTAAAACATGATTATAGTAATGACCCCCCCCCCCCCCCCATAATTTCCCTGGATCCGCCCAGGCCTGTGGATCCATGGATGGTCCCAAACATCCTTCCAAATGGGGCCACCCAAAAAAGGGAAAATGAAGAATTGGCATCATTAATTAATTAGTGATGAATTATCAGTTTATCCATAAAAAATGTACATGCCGGTGATTTTGTGATAGGTTCCCCGTTCCCGAGACTTGCTGAATAATCAGTTGCAACTTATTACTAGCAAAATACAGTGACTATAGGTGAAAAATAAATGTATGGGTTTAATGGAATAAAAAAACTTTAATTCGGTGAGTATTTTTACCACTTTGGGGCTCAGATTTTCAGAAAGGGATAAAGGGGTCTATGGATCCCCCAAACTGGTAAAAATATTCACCGAATTGAAGTTTTTTATTCTATTGAAATTCGAAATTATTCGACAAGGGGGCGCTCGAAGTGGCCCCGCTAGCTCAGATTTTCTTTAAATCTCTCTAAATTTCACAAAAATGATCTTTGATAGATATTTCAATTCCGCCTCATCAAGTGTCATTTCGATGAATATTTTTACGAGTTTCGGGCTCCATAGACCCCTTTATCCCTTTCTGTGCGTCAATGTGCACCCCCAATTCGATGAGATATCTATCAAAGATCATTTCTGTGAAATTTAAAGAGATTTAAAGAAAATCTGAGCTAGCAGGGCCACTTCAAGCGCCTCCATGTCGAATAATTTGGAATTTCAATAGAATAAAAAACTTCAATTCGGTGAACGTTTTTTCCACATTGGGGGCTCCATTGACCCTTTATCCCTTTCTGTGCATCAATGTGCACCCCCATTTCGATGAGATATCTATCAAAGATCATTTCTGTGAAATTTAAAGAGATTTAAAGAAAATCTGAGCTAGCGGGGCCACTTCGAGCGCCCCCTTGTCGAATAATTTGGAATTTGAATAGAATAAAAAACTTCAATTCGGTGAATATTTTTACCAGTCGGGGGGGGGGGGCCATAGACCCCTTTATCCCTTTCTGTGCATCAATGTGCATCCCGAATTCGATGAGATATCTATCAAAGATCATTTCTGTGAAATTTAAAGAGATTTAAAGAAAATCTGAGCTGGCGGGGCCACATCAAGCGCCCCCTAGTCGAATAATGTGCGAATTCCGCCGTATCAAGTGTCGATTCGGTGAATATTTTTACCAGTTTGGGGGCTCCATAGACCCATTTATCCCTTTCTGTGCATCAATGTGAACCCCCATTTCGATGAAATATCTATCAAAGATCATTTCTGTGAAATTTAGAGAGATTTAAAGAAAATCTGAGCTAGCGGGGCCACTTCGAACGCCCCCTTGTCGAATAATTTCGAATTTCAATAGAATAAAAAACTTCAATTCGGTGAATATTTTTATCAGTTTGGGGGCTCCATAGACCCCTTTATCCCTTTCTGTGCTTCAATGTGCACCCCCAAATCAATGAGATATATATCAAAGATCATTTCTGTGAAATTTAAAGAGATTTAAAGAAAATCTGAGCTAGCGGG
The DNA here is from genome assembly GCA_025618425.1 of Heliocidaris tuberculata. NCBI lineage: Eukaryota > Metazoa > Echinodermata > Echinoidea > Camarodonta > Echinometridae > Heliocidaris > Heliocidaris tuberculata. The sequence goes on along the minus strand of CM046832.1, from coordinate 25,360,544 downwards.
GCCACATCAAGCGCCCCCTTGTCGAATAATTTGTAAATTCCGCCTTATCAAGTGTCAATTCGGTAAATATTTTTTACCACTTTGGGGGCTCCATAGACCCCTTTATCCCTTTCTGTGCATCAATGTGCACCCCCATTTCGATGAGATATCTATCAAAGATCATTTCTGTGAAATTTAAAGAGATTTAAAGAAAATCTGAGTTAGCGGGGCCACTTCAAGCGCCCCCTTGTCGAATAATTTGCAAATTCCGTCTTATCAAGTGTCCATTCGGTAAATATTGTTCCGAGTTGGGGGCTCTAAAGACCCTTTATCCCTTTCTGTGCATCAATGTGCACCCTCAATTCGATGAGATATCTATCAAAGATCATTTCTGTGAAATTTAAAGAGATTTAAAGAAAATCTGAGCTAGCAGGGCCACTTCGAGCGGCCCCTTGTCGAATAATTTGGAATTTCACTAGAATAAAAAACTTCAATTCGGTGAACGTTTTTTCCACATTGGGGGCTCCATTGAGCCCTTTATCCCTTTCTCTGCATCAATGTGCACCCAAATGCGATGAGATATCTATCAAAGATCATTTCTGTGAAATTTAAAGAGATTTAAAGAAAAATCTGAGCTATAGCGGGGCCACTTCAAGCGCCCCCTTGTCGAATAATGTGCGAATTCCGCCGTATCAAGTGTCAATTCGGTGAATGTTTTTTTCCACATTGGGGGCTCCATAGACCCCTTTATCCCTTTCTGTGCATCAATGTGCACCCCCATTCCGATGCGATATCTATCAAAGATCATTTCTGTGAAATTTAGAGAGATTTAAAGAAAAACTGAGCTAGCGGGGCCACTTCCAGCGTCCCCATGTCGAATAATTTGAAATTTCAATAGAATAAAAAACTTCAATTCGGTGAATGTTTTTTCCACATTGAGGGCTCCATTGACCCCTTTATCCCTTTCTCTGCATCAATGTGCACCCCCAATTCGATATGATATATATCAAAGATCATTTCTGCGAAACTTAAAGAGATTTAAAGAAAATCTGAGCTATAGCGGGGCCACTTCAAGCGCCCCCTAGTCGAATAATGTGCGAATTCCGCCGTATCAAGTGTCGATTCGGTGAATGTTTTTTCCACATTGGGGGCTCCATAGACCCCTTTATCCCTTTCTGTGCATCAATGTGCACCCCCATTTCGATGCGATATCTATCAAAGATCATTTCTGTGAAATTTAGAGAGATTTAAAGAAAAACTGAGCTAGCGGGGCCACTTCCAGCGTCCCCATGTCGAATAATTTCGAATTTCAATAGAATAAAAAACTTCAATTCGGTGAATATTTTTACCAGTTTGGGGCTCCATAGACCCATTTATCCCTTTCTGTGCATCAATGTGCACCCCCATTTCGATGAAATATCTATCAAAGATCATTTCTGTGAAATTTAAAGAGATTTAAAGAAAATCTGAGCTAGCGGGGCCACTTCGAGCGCCCCCTTGTCGAATAATTTCGAATTTCAATAGAATAAAAAACTTCAATTCGGTGAATGTTTTTATCAGTTTGGGGGCTCCATAGACCTCTTTATCCATTTCTGTGCTTCAATGTGCACCCCCAAATCAATGAGATATATATCAAAGATCATTTCTGTGAAATTTAAAGAGATTTAAAGAAAATCTGAGCTAGCGGGGCCACATCAAGCGCCCGCTTGTCGAATAATTTGGAAATTCCGCCTTTTCAAGTGTCAATTCGGTAAATATTTTTTACCACTTTGGGGGCTCCATAGACCCCTTTATCCCTTTCTGTGCATCAATGTGCACCCCATTTCGATGAGATATCTATCAAAGATCATTTCTGTGAAATTTAAAGAGATTTAAAGAAAATCTGAGTTAGCGGGGCCACTTCAAGCGCCCCCTTGTCGAATAATTTGCAAATTCCGTCTTATCAAGTGTCCATTCGGTAAATATTGTTCCGAGTTGGGGGCTCTAAAGACCCTTTATCCCTTTCTGTGCATCAATGTGCACCCTCAATTCGATGAGATATCTATCAAAGATCATTTTCTGTGAAATTTAAAGAGATTTAAAGTAAATCTGAGCTAGCAGGGCCACTTCGAGCGGCCCCTTGTCGAATAATTTGGAATTTCACTAGAATAAAAAACTTCAATTCGGTGAACGTTTTTTCCACATTGGGGGCTCCATTGAGCCCTTTATCCCTTTCTCTGCATCAATGTGCACCCCAAATGCGATGAGATATCTATCAAAGATCATTTCTGTGAAATTTAAAGAGATTTAAAGAAAATCTGAGCTATAGCGGGGCCACTTCAAGCGCCCCCTTGTCGAATAATGTGCGAATTCCGCCGTATCAAGTGTCAATTCGGTGAATGTTTTTATCAGTTTGGGGGCTCCATAGACCTCTTTATCCCTTTCTGTGCTTCAATGTGCACCCCCAAATCAATGAGATATATATCAAAGATCATTTCTGTGAAATTTAAAGAGATTTAAAGAAAATCTGAGCTAGCGGGGCCACATCAAGCGCCCGCTTGTCGAATAATTTGAAATTTCCGCCTTTTCAAGTGTCAATTCGGTAAATATTTTTTACCACTTTGGGGGCTCCATAGACCCCTTTATCCCTTTCTGTGCATCAATGTGCACTCCCTTTTCGATGAGATATCTATCAAAGATCATTTCTGTGAAATTTAAAGAGATTTAAAGAAAATCTGAGCTAGCGGGGCCACTTCGAGCGCCCCCTTGTCGAATAATTTGGAATTTGAATAGAATAAAAACTTCAATTCGGTGAATATTTTTACCAGTCGGGGGGGGGGGGCATAGACCCCTTTATCCCTTTCTGTGCATCAATGTGCATCCCGAATTCGATGAGATATCTATCAAAGATCATTTCTGTGAAATTTAAAGAGATTTAAAGAAAATCTGAGCTGGCGGGGCCACATCAAGCGCCCCCTTGTCGAATAATTTGGAAATTCCGCCTTAATTATCAAGTGTCAATCCGGTGAATATTTTTTACCACTTTGGGGGCTCCATAGACCCCTTTATCCCTTTCTGTGCATCAATGTGCACCCCCAAATCGATGAGATATCTATCAAAGATCATTTCTGTGAAATTTAAAGAGATTTAAAGAAAATCTGAGCTAGCGGGGCCACTTCGAGCGCCCCCTTGTCGAATAATTTGGAATTTGAATAGAATAAAAAAAAACTTCAATTCGGTGAATGTTTTTACCAGTTTGGGGGCTCCATAGACCCCTTTAGCCCTTTCTGTGCATCAATGTGCATCCCCAATTCGATGAGATATCTATCAAAGATCATTTCTGTGAAATTTAGAGAGATTTAAAGAAAATCTGAGTTAGCGGGGCCACTTCAAGCGCCCCCTTGTCGAATAATTTGCAAATTCCGTCTTATCAAGTGTCCATTCGGTAAATATTGTTCCGAGTTGGGGGCTCTAAAGACCCTTTATCCCTTTCTGTGCATCAATGTGCACCCTCAATTCGATGAGATATCTATCAAAGATCATTTTCTGTGAAATTTAAAGAGATTTAAAGTAAATCTGAGCTAGCAGGGCCACTTCGAGCGGCCCCTTGTCGAATAATTTGGAATTTCACTAGAATAAAAAACTTCAATTCGGTGAACGTTTTTTCCACATTGGGGGCTCCATTGAGCCCTTTATCCCTTTCTCTGCATCAATGTGCACCCCAAATGCGATGAGATATCTATCAAAGATCATTTCTGTGAAATTTAAAGAGATTTAAAGAAAATCTGAGCTATAGCGGGGCCACTTCAAGCGCCCCCTTGTCGAATAATGTGCGAATTCCGCCGTATCAAGTGTCAATTCGGTGAATGTTTTTATCAGTTTGGGGGCTCCATAGACCTCTTTATCCCTTTCTGTGCTTCAATGTGCACCCCCAAATCAATGAGATATATATCAAAGATCATTTCTGTGAAATTTAAAGAGATTTAAAGAAAATCTGAGCTAGCGGGGCCACATCAAGCGCCCGCTTGTCGAATAATTTGAAATTTCCGCCTTTTCAAGTGTCAATTCGGTAAATATTTTTTACCACTTTGGGGCTCCATAGACCCCTTTATCCCTTTCTGTGCATCAATGTGCACTCCCTTTTCGATGAGATATCTATCAAAGATCATTTCTGTGAAATTTAAAGAGATTTAAAGAAAATCTGAGCTAGCGGGGCCACTTCGAGCGCCCCCTTGTCGAATAATTTGAAATTTGAATAGAATAAAAAACTTCAATTCGGTGAATATTTTTACCAGTCGGGGGGGGGGGGGCATAGACCCCTTTATCCCTTTCTGTGCATCAATGTGCATCCCGAATTCGATGAGATATCTATCAAAGATCATTTCTGTGAAATTTAAAGAGATTTAAAGAAAATCTGAGCTGGCGGGGCCACATCAAGCGCCCCCTTGTCGAATAATTTGGAAATTCCGCCTTAATTATCAAGTGTCAATCCGGTGAATATTTTTTACCACTTTGGGGGCTCAATAGACCCCTTTATCCCTTTCTGTGCATCAATGTGCACCCCCAAATCGATGAGATATCTATCAAAGATCATTTCTGTGAAATTTAAAGAGATTTAAAGAAAATCTGAGCTAGCGGGGCCACTTCGAGCGCCCCCTTGTCGAATAATTTGGAATTTGAATAGAATAAAAAAAAACTTCAATTCGGTGAATATTTTTACCAGTTTGGGGGCTCCATAGACCCCTTTAGCCCTTTCTGTGCATCAATGTGCATCCCCAATTCGATGAGATATCTATCAAAGATCATTTCTGTGAAATTTAGAGAGATTTAAAGAAAATCTGAGCTAGCGGGGCCACTTCGAGCGCCCCTTGTCGAATAATTTGGAATTTCAATAGAATAAAAAACTTCAATTCGGTGAATATTTTTACCAGGGGGGGGGGCATAGACCCCTTTATTCCTTTCTGTGCATCAATGTGCACCCCCTATTTCGATGAGTTATCTATCAAAGATCATTTCTGTGAAATTTAAAAAGATTTAAAGAAAATCTGAGCTGGCGGGGCCACATCAAGCGCCCCTTGTCGAATAATTTGGAAATTCCGCCTTAATTATCAAGTGTCAATTCGGTGAAAATTTTTTTACCACTTTGGGGGCTCAATAGACCCCTTTATCCCTTTCTGTGCATCAATGTGCACCCCCAATTCGATGAGATATCTATCAAAGATCATTTCTGTGAAATTTAGAGAGATTTAAAGAAAATCTGAGCTAGCGGGGCCACTTAGAGCGCCCCCTTGTCGAATAATTTGGAAATTCCGCCTTAAGAAAAGTGTATTTTATGTTCTCATTCTGTATTCTTTTGTTGCATACAAAGAACAACTCCTGACTGCCTTGATGTAGTATCAAACTAGAAGGGAAGTTATATTCATCTGACAACTCACATATATTTACACAGTGCATGTATCCAGAGGGTAGTTACATAATATACAGCTGGAATGGATTAGCAGGTGTTGTTGGATGGAGCAGGGATTAGTGAGATAGGAAACAGGCAAGGAGATTAGGGCAGGAAATTGAAAACAAACAAGACGGAGTGTGGGAATGGAATGAGATGAAAATCAGAACACAATATCTTCAAATCGGCGAATATTTTGGAACTCCATAGACCTTTTATCCCTTTATGTGCATCAATGTGCACCCCTAATTCGATGAGATATCTATCAAAGATCATTTCTGTGAAGTTAAAAGAGATTTAAAGAAAATCACCGAATTGATGTTTTTTATTCGATTGAATTTCCAAATTATTCGACAAGGAGGCGCTCGAAGTGGCCCCGCCAGCTCAGATTTTCTTTAAATCTCTTTAAATTTCACAGAAATGATCTTTGATAGATATCTCATCGAAATGGGGGTGCACATTGATGCACAGAAAGGGATAAAGGGGTCTATGGAGCCCCCAAACTCGTAAAAATATTCATCGAATTGAAGTTTTTTTATTCTATTTAAATTCGAAATCATTCGACATGGGGGCGCTCGAAGTGGCCCCGCCAGCTCAGATTTTCTTTAAATCTCTTTAAATTTCACAGAAATGATCGTTGATAGATATCTCATCGATTTGGGGGTGCACATTGATGCACTGAAAAGGATAAAGGGGTCTATGGAGCCCCCAAACTCGTAAAAATGTTCACCGAATTGAAGTTTTTTATTCAATTGAAATTCGAAATTATTCGACAAGGGGGCACTCGAAGTGGCCCTGCTAGCTCAGATTTTCTTTAAATCTCTTTAAATTTCACAGAAATGAACTTTGATAGATATCTCATCGCATTGATGCACAGAAAGGGATAAAGGGGTTTATGGAGCCCCCAAAGTGGTAAAAAATATTCACCGAATTGGCACTTGATAAGGCGGAATTTACAAATTATTCGACAAGGGGGCGCTTGATGAGGCCCCGCTAGCTCAGATTTTCTTTAAATCTCTTTAAATTTCACAGAAATGATCTTTGATAGATATCGCATCGAAATGGGGGTGCACATTGATGCACAGAAAGGGATAAAGGGGTCTAGATTTCCCCATTAAACGGTAGAAATTTTTACTGAAATTAGGGTCTGCGAATACTAGACTACTAATCTTCTAATCGGCTCCGACACGCACTGGCACACAGGCCTGACACTGGCGTGTTTCCATTGGGCCGAAAATGGGATATTAAGCGATCGCGATATCTCACTGTGCGCTGGGGCTGTGCGCTCACTTCAGGTTGGTCATGAACCAAAGCAACAATATGGCAACTAACAAGGCAAGCCATCACTCTTTTAATGTGTTATGCGCCGGATACCAGTTGGTTAATCCTTGGGTAAACAGGCGGTTTTCCAGTGGTCATGACAACGGGTCCACGGAGGTAATGACCCTTAATTAACACAACAGATGGGGGATAAGAGCTTTAGTTAGTGTCCATGCAGATGAAGTTTGTATACTTTGCATGCACTAGCTAGCTTTGACTATATAGTAAACATGAGCTGTACATGTTGGGAGTTCTCCTAATCTAAATCATCAACTTGATTCTCTGTCCTCCTTTCATTACGGGGTATTGATGAATAAAGTTAATACATTTCTTACAACAAAATGTTAGTCTAGCTTGCGAGACACGCGAAAGTAAACAACGCATCATTCGTTGCCAAGATAGTTTAGACTACATCGCCAGTTGTAAAAAGACATCAATCTTTCTTTACAACACACCGATCGATAATTTTCTTCGTAGAAGAAACATTGCCCTCTTAGAGCTAGTCTTCCTTGCGAGACACGCGAAAGTAAACAACGCATCATTTGTTGCCAAGATAGTTTAGACTACATCGCCAGTTGCAAAAAGACATCGATCTTTCTTTACAACACATCGATCGATGATTTTCTTCGTAGAAGAAACTTTGCCCTCTTAGAGCTAGTCTTCCTTGCGAGACACGCGAAAGTAAAAAAAAAAGCATTATTCGTTGTAAGATAGTTTAGACTACATCGCCAGTTGCAAAAAGACATCGATCTTTCTTTACAACACATCGATCGATGATTTTCTTGTAGAAGAAATGTTGCCCTCTTAGAGCTAGTCTTCCTTGCGAGACACGCGAAAGTTAAAAAAAAAGCATTATTCGTTGCTAAAATAGTTTAGACTACATCGCCAGTTGCAAAAAGACATCGATCTTTCTTTACAACACATCGATCGATCATTTTCTTTGTAGAAGAAACGTTGCCCTCTTAGAGCTAGTCTTCCTTGCGAGACACGCGAAAGGAAAAAAAAAAAGCATTATTCGTTGCTAAGATAGTTTAGACTACATCGCCAGTCGCAAAAAGACATCGATCTTTCTTTACAACACATCGATCGATGAATTTCTTTGTAGAAGAAACGTTGCCCTCTTAGAGCTAGTCTTCCTTGCGAGACACGCGAAAGTAAACAACGCATCATTTGTTGCCAAGATAGTTTAGACTACATTGCCAGTTGTAAAAAGACATCGATCTTTCTTTACAACACATCGATCGATGATTTTCTTCGTAGAAGAAACGTTGCCCTCTTAGAGCTAGTCTTCCTTGCGAGACACGCGAAAGTAAACAACACATAATTCGTTGCCAAGATAGTTTAGACTACATCGCCAGTTGCAAAAAGTCATCGATCTTACTTTACAACACATCGATCGATGATTTTCTTCGTAGAAGAAATGTTGCCCTCTTGGAGCTAGTCTTCCTTGCGAAACACGCGAAAGTAAACAACGCATTATTTGTTGCCAAGATAGTTTAGACTACATCGCCAGTTGTAAAAAGACATCGATCTTTCTTTACAACACATCGATCGATGATTTTCTTCGTAGAAGAAATGTTGCCCTCTTGGAGCTAGTCTTCCTTGCGAAACACGCGAAAGTAAACAACGCATTATTTGTTGCCAAGATAGTTTAGACTACATCGCCAGTTGCAAAAAGTCATCGATCTTTCTTTACAACACATCGATCGATGATTTTCTTCGTAGAAGAAACGTTGCCCTCTTAGAGCTAGTCTTCCTTGCGAGACACGCGAAAGTAAAAAAAAAGAGCATTATTCGTTGCCAAGATAGTTTAGACTACATCGCCAGTTGTAAAAAGACATCGATCTTTCTTTACAACACATCGATCGATGATTTTCTTCGTAGAAGAAACGTTGCCCTCTTAGAGCTAGTCTTCCTTGCGAGACACGCGAAAGTAAAAAAAAAGAGCATTATTCGTTGCCAAGATAGTTTAGACTACATCGCCAGTTGCAAAAAGACATCGATCTTTCTTTACAACACATCGATCGATGATTTTCTTCGTAGAAGAAACGTTGCCCTCTTAGAGCTAGTCTTCCTTGCGAGACACGCGAAAGTAAACAACGCATCATTCGTTGCCAAGATAGTTTAGACTACATCGCCAGTTGTAAAAAGACATCGATCTTTCTTTACAACACATCGATCGATGATGGACTGTTTATTAGCTTACTTGTTGGTAACACCGATCTGCCCAATTCAATCTTCAATAACGAAGGTTTCAACGATACCCCTAACCCAATCGACCATTTTTGTCAAAACGGCACACTGCACAAATACACTGTCGATCTGTTGATCTCTCTAAGAATTCTTCGATAGATGTTCAGTAGGTATGGATGGATCATTTGTCCGCTGTTTTACGTCCTGTGATTGGTCAATACAAACATCGATGGAAAATATATGCATGATTTGATCATCGAACCCTTCAATGTGCGATCTTTCTGCCATCGATCCTTTTTGGCACCAAACGCTAGGGAAAATATCAATGTTTTTACCATCGAACTGTTTTTCGATCGATCTTTCTTCCATCGAACCTTAATGTCACCAAGGGCACGCCATAGGCCCGTGTACCCCTTCTAGATTGTCAGTGACTCAGTTATTCGAGGAGCGGGGACCTTTGTGTGACTAGATTTTAGTTCAATGCCAAGCTACTTGATATACAGCATAATCTAAATAAATACCTGTATTTTCATGTTTAACCCTTTGGAGACGACGGGCTTCTACAGAAGCCGAGCGAGGTGTTCAGTCTGTGACGGAGGGCTTCTACAGAAGCCGAGATTTATGCCTAATATGTTGACAAAGTTTTCCAGCTAACTATCTGCTCTTATGCGCTAAAATTCTTAGTAGTATTATGTAGATATATTCATTCACAAAACCCGTTAAAAAAAATATGAGGTTACGTGGAAAAAAAATCGAGAAAAAGGAATTTCGTTTCAACTTTACCCGAAATTCTTGTTGGGATCGTAAATCCCGTATACCTAGAGACGAACGCGTACGTGTCCGCTCCGATCACGTGATATCATCGCGTTCGGCCGGCCACGAAGAGTATGCCTTCTTGATCTTGACCACATTATACAGGCTACAGCCTCGACTTCGCTCCTTTTAATCCAAGTTCATAAGAAAGAAACATTGACCAAGCTCCTTTCATTTTATAAATTGAAATTGACCAATTTAGCTCATCATTCAAGAGTGGACCATTAATCTACTCTTTTCAAAATGAAATGCTTCTCAATTGCTTGGACCAGACCCCACCCTAAAATGAACAAAAGAATGTCGAACAAAAGAATGTCGAACAAAAGAATGTCGAACAAAAGAATGTCGAAGCAACTACTAGCGAAGATTAGCGTTTTGAAAGAAGAGGATGCCAAACCTACTGAATACATACTGAACACATGTATTCATAGAATGCACTGTAAATATGAGTTGTCATACTATCAGTGATAACACTACTTGCAATAGACAGAGACAGATTATACGAACAAACGAAAAATAAACCCTAATGAATTATGTTAACACAAATATAATGAAATGTATTTATGAATGTTGTCTTCAATTCTATTTTCTAAAAAGGGGGATGTACGCTTTTGCAGTACAAAATATGACCATTTATTTTCAACACATATTTATTTTTTGCCTCCACATGTTTCTTTGACGCCATCACATTCTATAAAAAGATTTAGAAACAAATATATTGAAACAATTTAAAATATATGTGCCATCAAAGATATTTCTAATACTTATTTATTACCATTTTTTTTTTCAATGTTATCCATTTTGATAATATCTCGATGTACCTGTTTCACTTTAGTCTTGCGGTGTTCTTTGCTTCAGTGGCGGACCAAGTAGATAATGAGCCCGTATATCCCCCCCCCCCCCCCCCCTCTTTGGACGAAAATGAACATGGAAAATATGATTTATACCCCCTCCGCCTTGCCTCTATATAAAATATTTAATACGAATAAAAAGTACATGAAAATTTAAAAACCTAATTTGCCCTTTCTTAGATTATTTGGGGTATTGTTTTCCCCTTTTGACAATCCTGGATCTACCTCTATTTTGCTTTGCTATGTATCTGTCATTTCCGATTTGAATTTTAAAAGTTTAAATAATTATATATAGCTAATAACTGTTTTGCGTTCTTTTGTTGTGTTAATTATCCTTACATGATACATGTTTGTTGGGATCTTGTTTTCTTATAATCGCTGTATTTTTTTTACTGTGTTTCATTCTCTTCATTATTTTTCTCATTATCTCGTAACATGGATTACTCCACTCTCTATTTCAAGGTCCTTTTCTACTGTTCTCTTTCTTTTCAAAGCGATCAAACTCCAAGATACGGGAATAACTCTTTATTAGCCATACCCTTCAAAAGAAAAACTGCATGAAATGCAGGAATAAAACGCAGATTCATTTCTAGAAAAGTATAGAATCCTCTATCTTTTGACGCTTTATTTTCTTGCCTCATTCTTACAATATTTTCCGATATAAGCTAACATGTATGTTTTTCATCCAAATAGTTCCACCGACCTACAGGAAGAGTTACAAAATAAAGAGTTTTATAATAAAGCGTCTGAAAAAAAAACCCCTCGTAAACTTCGCTCCCCATTTTCCTTTCGGGTTGCCCCTACTCCTAAGAAATGAACAAAAATGCATTTTTACTTTTTCCCATTGACACACGATCGGACTTTATTTTTTAAGGGATATAAAGATATGAAAATCAGACTGACTTTTTCCATATGTTATCTATAAGATAAAAAAAAAGAATTAAGGTTTTGGCTCCGCGTTTATCTTTTACGTCAATGTATTACATAAAAATAGATTTAGATACAGTGCTGGAAAATATTATATGAAAACAACAAAAAGGCTATTTAAACATTCGGAAATCTATGACAAGAAGAAACATGCATTATGATACATCTCTCGTGATGTATTTTATTTTATGTGATGATAATCATATTTTCATTTTAAACAAATTTGTGATACGCCTGTTTCACTTGGTCACAAATAACCTCTCAAAATATTGGTTAGGAAAGTTTGCGGCATACATTGCATTTTTCAACTAATATATCGCATCAAACATTATGCACGTTATAATAAGAAAAGTGATGGGGTTATATTTCTGATGGAGTATAATTATATAAAGCACAATCGAATATACATCAAATGCATCATGGTTTACACCTCATTTGACCTATTTTGATGAATTTGAATTGGCTGTCTTCAGTGTAAAATGACCTTACTTTCAATATGGAGCCTATACTGTGTGTTTATAAAAGTATACATTGATGAAGGTCATGGTGATTCTTCTCCCTTTTATTATTTACCAGAGAACGAACTTGACAATACTCCTTTCATGTTACCAAATTGACCAAATAGCTCATCATTCATGAATGGACCATCGATCTGCTTTTTTCAAAATGAAGCGCTTATCTCGCTTTACTACTATTAAAAGGAAGATTAGCGTTTTCAAAGAAGAGGTCAATCTACTGAATACATGACAATACAAAGAGCCACTCTGACCTCCGTTTAAGAGGGCATGTACCCATTTTAGAGCATGTTTGCGAAAAAAATATACCTATCAAACCCCAAGCGGTCTTGGTTTTAGGCGGCAAATGAAATGTTCATATTTCATGTTCTGAAAAGCGCCCCCCCCCCCCCTTACCCTTCTCTCTATCTCTTCCTACGGAAGGATACCCTTGTCTTGAGTAACTCCGGCGGAATAAACATAAATATGAGAATTTTCATGTGAAGGAAGGTTCGGCTATGTTGAAAAAATGCCAAGCAACATAAACACAAGTTCCTTGCAATTAGAGAGAAAGATTTAAAAAAACAATAACAACAACATTATCTTCATTATCATTACTTCTAATTATCCTTGTTAGCATCATCATCATCATCATCATCACCATTATATATTTATATACATGTCAAATACAAAACTTTTCAATCATGAAACGAGAATTAACAAAGTTTTATAGACAAAATATATTGGTTGAAAGAGACCAAAGATGGAGACGAACACGTATAAATGAATTTAAGTACAGCCCGTTAAATGTTTATCCTGATGACTGGGATTTGTGTCAAAAGGATAATAAACACAACACGCATTGCCTATTTGAAAGCTTTAATTAAATGCGTCTTTATAATCTATTCCCGATTCTGTTATCCGCTGTAAAAAAAAAAAAAAAAAAAAATGGGGCGGGGGAGGGGTTGTTATTGGAGATACTGCAACATCAATTTATAATGATATCTTGATTTGGTCACTCACCTGTAAGCCTACATCATAATCAACTTACAACTCACACATCTTTTTCTTATAAACATCTTGATTTATTAAAACATACTCTGTTCGCATTGAGGTCTTTCGAGAGTATGAGAATGCCCTTATTTGTCTATCTTCGACAATAGGGCTACATAAAATATTATATTCAATCATAGTTGTACATGTATTACATTATGTACGGAGTTTGCGTTCACTTGGTATCTTCCGTGTCATTTTATTCCATAAAATAGCATTAGAGGCAATAGTGGGAAAAAAAATTAATATGATAAGGTAATGATATGTTTTGTTTACATTTCTTTATTTTGGCATTATCTATTATTTCTAAAATGATCATGATTTTCTCCCCTCTCCCCCGCTCTCCCCCCCCCCCCCCAAGGTTGATATGTAAGGTTTTACCAATGTTTCGTCTTTCAAAAAATGTGTTACCTGACATGATATTTTGTCATCATCGATTTTTTTTTTCTCACTGCTGGGGGGGGGGGGGGGGGGTACAAGCCATTACCATTGGTTGCTATACTATTGGGATCGCCGCCCATGGTTGTCACCCCCCCCCCTCCCCCCATCGCCGTAATTTTTTAAACATATTTCTTCATCCTTTTAATTTGTTTATGATTCTCATCAATATCAACCACAATTGTTGTGTTTCGGTTTCACACTTTTTTCCTCATTATCTCGTAATATACAGTGAATTACTATACTCTCAATATCATGCTCCTTTTCTGCTGTTCTCTTTATTTTCAAATCGATCAAATTTTTAGATACGGCGAATAATTCCTTATTAGTCACAGCCCTCAAAAGAAAACTTGCATGCAATGCCGAAATGAAACGCACCGAAACAAAGTTCTAATTGCACGAAATTCCTGACGAATTCAGAGAGAGGGAGAGAGAGAGAGTGGCATTGAGATGTTACAAAGTATTATTTTGTTCCAATCACTGTCATTCATTACGCTCTTTCCCATTACAAAAAAAAAGAAAAAAAAATCAAATATGCGTACACAATTTTTAATTATTTTTTATTGATACAGCAACTACATAGGAAAATAAGGTTGAAATAGAGATGGATAGATAGAGAAAAATAAACGAAGAAAGCGGGAGACAAAAACTAAAGCAAATAATTACGACAAATTATGAGAAATCATAGTCGAAAGTGAATAGGATTATTTTTGCCTTATTGAGTAACATGATGTTCATCTGAAAATTCAATTTCCTGAATGCCTATACCTGTGATCATGTCACAATGTTGGTCAGGATGCGTCGGAAACTCATGTAAAATGTAGGGTCTATGACTCGGGTGATAATAGGCCGAGCATCTAGCAGACGACAATGGGGCCAGTGAATGGGGTATCGATCGAACCGCGCGTGCGACAGCGCTTACGCAATTTGTATTGTAAGTGTATTGAAAAGGAAGGAAGCGAAGCTTCAACAAAATAAGACGGCTTTTCCCCTCTAAAATAACAAACCTTACTTTTTGTTTCGATGAATAAAAGTTGTATTTTTAGAAAGAAGACAGTCTGACCTTTCATGTTTACATTTACTAAACATGACGAAAATGACCGAGTGAGGTGCAAGGAGCAATCAAAGTAGAAAGCACCGGCAAATTTACCATTACCGGCAATGTAACCGAAATCGCTCCGTCACAGGGAGAACAATCGCTGTGCGCGGGCTCGCACTCAAAGGGTTAACATTTCATGCTTCCTTGTAGCTTTAACCATTGATCATTAGATTTTCACCCTTTTTTCTATATTCCACTGTGCTATATACATGTATTTATTTTCGTAGTTCTGTATGTAAAAATACGTAACAAATTATAATCATTTGATATAGATATGGTTTCATATTGCCAAATAGACATAACAATGATCTGCGACGTATCAATGCGCCGATTTGGCCATTTCAAAGACTACATAAATGTATTATATTTGTTATTTTATGTACTGCACTGCACTTCTCCCGCGTTGAACTGGGGTTTACCCAAGTGTTTAAAAATTAATATCACTTTTTTTTAATGAATTCTTTCGTGTGAAATTATTCGCATCTGTCGTTATACGCACTAACAGAGCGCCTCCGCGCGGCTTCTGAGTTGCCTAGGTCAAGCTAAACCGAGAAGTCTGCTCAAAGAACCGAGCCGGATTGGCAAGATTTTGCCTTTTGGGCGAGGAGGTGTTAACTTTCTGTTACAGGCGTATGACAGGTGTACCAAAGCTTGCGCGCGCTGCGAATTTTCTTCTCAATTTAGGCCTTGTATATTGTAAGGATCCCCCCTTTTTTCCCCCCTCTCACCTTATATAGTATATAAGGCTTTGCCTGCTGCAGAAAAACAAAGTAATATATAATTAAGTCATAAAAAGGCTTATTTTTTAACAACGCAACTGAGATGGCGTAAATATTCATATTTTGAATGACAGCGCCGTAAAAACCAAAAACAACAACAACAACAACAATATATGGAGAGGGGCCAGCTCTTGTCATTTGAACCGGTTAATCGTTATCTGATAATAACAATTAAAACAGCACCATTTATGTATCGTTATATGAACAATATGTTACCAGCTGCCTTTAATGATTACTTTATTACCATTGATAAAAAACATAATGTTAATACAAGACAAAAAGATAATATTTTCTTGCCATATTCATGATTGAAATTGCGACAAGTAAATTCAATAAAATATAAAGGTGCTGGATCCTGGAATAATCTTGACCCCTTACTTATGTCCACTGCAAACTCTTTCAAAGCCAAAATCAAGCTCCATCTTCTTGCCACGTATCAATGACATCCTTCTGACTAAAAATTGTGATATAACTTACGTCCTTCTGTGATGTTTTTGTTTTTAGTATAGTTATTTTGTTTTATGTTCTGTATTTTGTATTTTGTATTTTGTATCATAACTTTTATTGCTTGTTTTATGTTTTTCTACCCACTGTATCACCAAACTGTCATTTATGTTATGGATCCCCCTACAACCTCAAGCCACTGGCCTTTCTAGGGTGTCAGATCCTCACACTTTTCGATGTATATATTAACTCGTGTGATTTTTATGAAATAAATGAATTGAATTGAACTGAATTTAATTTAATTGAATCTTTCATTTTGTAGTTCTTTTCCCCCATTTTGCTTCTTTCTTTTTCTTCTTCTTCTTTCTTTTTCTTCTTCTTCTTCTTCTTCTTCTTCTATTTCTTCATTTCTCCTGCTCTCCTTTTGTTTCTTCCTTTTTTCTCCCCTCACCTTCTTCTTCTACCACTTCTTCTCCACTCTTCTCTCTCTTTCTCTTTCTCTCTCTCTCTCTCTCCCTCACTCTCTTCTCTCCCTCTCGGTCTACATCTCTATCTTTCTCTCTCTGTTCTTTTACCCATTTTTACCGTTAACTGAAAGCAGTGTGATATGAAAGTTATGACGTTTGCCTAAGGTATCTAATTTAACGTTCATTGGCTAAGTATCACAGTGTCAGAGTAAATGCAATATTCTAATTGTGATTATTATTAATTGTTCCATTGATTCATAGATTATATTTATATCATCTATTGATTCATAGATTATATTTATTTCATCTATTGATTCATAGATTATATTTATATCCCCTGATACTGATGTTACTGATCTCTATCTCACTCAGTCTCTCCACCTCTCTCTCTCTCTCTCCTTCTTTCTTCTTTGTCTCTTCATTCTCTCTCTTACATCTGCTTCTCTACTGTGCCAATATTTTTTTCCACAATGTACTATAAACATGGCCCAGGTAACGCCAAATACTTAATAAATATGATAGTAATAATAGTGATGGTAACGGCAATTATGATAATTAATAGTGATAATGATAGTAATAATAATAATAGTTGTAGTAGTAGTGGTAGTAATAATAATAATAATGGTAATAATGGTAATGATAATGATGGTGATAATGATAATGATGATGATTATGATAATAATAATAGATATGCCGGGTATCAGGTAGATCTAAAATATCAAACCAGGTCTTAATTATTTTGATGTCACACACTGCAGCTATTACTATTCCTATTCTTATTAGATTTACATGTATGTCAATTATCTTTTGAATTTTCTTTCTTAACGTGTTTTCTATGTGTAGTGTATTTTGTCTGTTATCGTATTTTTTATCATTGTAAATCAGACACAATTCAGCCATTTGGCTGCGAAGTTTGATAATAAATAAAACCATTTCAGTTCAATTCAATTCAATTTTAATATATATATATATATATATATATATATACATGTTTATTTGATTTTATTATGTTTTCATCCAAAGGTTTCAGAAGTTAAGTAACTGGTAACTATACAAAATCAATTTCGTTTATTTTTTAAGTTGAACTATTTTATATGAACGTATGATTCGTGGTAGAGTGTTCCATATACCTTGTAAAGTACTTCATTTTGAATGAAGATTTTTTTTTTTCCATTAACATATTACTTTCAATTATTATACTAATAGTAGTTTGTGCCATTTTACTTACGACATGGAGCAATGAAAATAATACAATACTCTTTAAAAGATAAGCCATCGCCCTGATCTTGATGAACATCTATCCAGCATGTAGATATACAACTCAACCTTCGGTCGCCAATTTCAATAAGAAAAATGTTGAATCAGTAATCACTCTTCCTCCTAAACTCTTCTTAGAAAACAAAACAAATCCTTCGACTGATTGATATAACTATCCTGTGTCGACATAAAAGTCGCAGTTTAGAGCAGTTCGGTATGTAATATTTCGTTTTCATTAAAATAAAATCCACTTCCTCATCGTTGCTTCATGAGAAAGCATCCACACACAATGCATCGCCCTACAAACATAGAATGTTAGAGTGCGATCCCATGGTTTTTTTTTTTTTTTTTTTTTTTTTTTTTTGGGGGGGGGGGGGGTTCCAGAATGACAACAAAAGTTACGCTCTACAGCCAAACATAATGTGAGAGCATTACATGGTATATTGTTGAGGCTCTTGACTCTCATATACGAAAGCCTGACTTTTATCCTTGCTCGGTGCTTATACAGCCTTGGACAAGGTGTTTTACCCACGCTTGTCCCTTGTGACCTAGGTGTATCATATGGGTATCTTTCAATGCTGAGGTAAAATTAATTGCAGGGCCCTCAGCTAGAACAGTTAATACTGATGAGGTTGCCCTGGTAAATAAGACAACATTTTAAAATGATATAGTATTATTAATATATGATATTGGACAGTCTTTAGGGGGATATCTGTTAAAGCCTCGGTCACAAATACCATTAAGAACTGCTACGAACGCCGTACGAACGATTTTTAGACCATTTCGTAAGATCTTCTCAAGAAGGCCGTGCGAACCCAACGTTCGTAGACCGTTTGTAGACCGTTCGTAAATTCGCAGCCTGGTCGATGGTCTTGTCCAAGATTTTTTTCAACTTCGTACGAAACCCCCTCTTCGTAAGGCGGCCATACGAACGTGGTAAGAACATCGTAAGAACCACGCAAGATTTTGTAGGATCGAGGGACAAAAGTATCAAACTTTCAACAGTCACAGAATTTTCGGCAGTACACGGCAGAGCCTTTTTGCAACCCGACAAAATATACAAAATTCGTAAGATCTTCTTACGAATGACTTGATAGTGCCGTGAGTTGCATGTACGACCATCTGGCGGCAACAAAAATCATAAGATGGCCGTAAGTCTGACGAAAGAATATCTCAAGGCATTCTTACGAAAGACGTACGAACTCTAGGGCCATTGTATAACCGTTCTTATGCAGCTGTCACACCTTGGCGTTTTAGCCAGCGTATGCCGACGTATGAAAATTTTGTGCATGCACAACAATTTTCGACGTATGCTAGCGTATGGCTCATACGTCCCCGGGGGGGGGGGCACTCACGTATATTGGTGGTACGGGGACGTGCCGCTTTGATGACCCCCTTTTTCAGACCCCGATTTCCGTTCTCTAGATACTCAGTTCCGCTCAGGAGCCGCTCAGCCCCGCTCTGAAGACCCCCGTTATGAAACATATCCGTTCGCATGCGCGGCCGGGAGCGTCGCGAAGGCAGTGGTCGCTCGACCTGGTCTCGCGCCCTAGGCCCTTTCGTCGCGCGAGCCTTGAAAACTGCTCCAGCTAGCTAGCTACTAGCGCTACACGTCCCGAGATCCTGCGATAGCGAAGGTGTACCGCCGATAAAGCGAGGTTAGTTTTGTAGTTCCCTAGACCCTGTTTTTCACTCTGCCCAATAGATCATAGTTCCCAAGACCCCGTATTTTACACCTTGAAGTCAGTTCCTTAGACCCCCTTTTCGGGGATTCGTGAGGCACACCCCCGTCAAAATATAATTCGAGTGCCCCCCCCCCCCCCCGGGCATACGTCCCCCATACGCGGACCATAAGTTGTAGGTAAGTTATGCAATCGTTGACACACGTTGACACATGTTACTTGTAAGTTACTCATAAGTCGAAATACGTCGAGATAATGTCTAGCGTACCCAAAACTTATGAGTAACGTGCTTTGAACCTATGTCTAACTTATATCGAACGTATCTCAAACGCAATATTGACGTATGTACGTATATAACTTGTTCCGGACGAAGTTTTTTTTTTTTCAATTTTGGGCTTATACATAGCGTATTCATAACGAGTTTGGCGTATACATAACGCAATAGTAACTTATGCTCTCTATCATAGCTCCCTATCCCTGGCCGGTGTCATAGGCGATTTGTTCCGAGCTGGCGATTGGTTCCACAGGATCCAATCGACTGAATGTCTACCCGCCGATTGGATCCGCTTTGGTCGAGTCGATGCGAGCGTCATAGGCGATTGGTTCCGGCCAGGAGATTCGTTCCTTGGAACCAATCGACGAGATATTCAGCCGCTCATGCTATCCGAATCTCTATTGTGCTCAAGCATCATGTCATGGTAACACCCCTAAAGAAAAATGTACTCTTCTGGTCGCCTTTTGTAACCAATCAAAGTCCTCCAAATCAGCCACACCAACAGAACGGACACTGTTGCCTATTTGAGAATTTTGTAAAGAAAAATGCACTCCTCGCGAATTTTGTCATTTTGACAATTAAGGTGCAACAGTAAATACAACAATATAAGCTAGAACAGAGTATACATATGTCTACCCTTTAATACATGAAACACATAGCATACTGGATATCATACATGTGACCTGTATTGTGAACTATTCAACTCTTTTAGAAAAAAATGCTTCCAAATGGAATCCCTACGTGAAAGGGGCAAAGATAGTGGGGTGTGTACAATCATCCCCTAGGTTTTAGTGACAAAAAAAAAACAACAACAACAAAAAAAAAACTTTGCTGGAAATAGAGAGTGAACCAAGATAAGCACATTTCTAGCTCTTATTACCTGTAAAGCTTTGTCTTTCAAAATAATGTAGTCCAATAATAACTGCATCGAGTACGTATTGCATTTTAGTGTAAAATACATGCCATGTTCCCCCATCAGCACTGGGACACAAAAAAAAGGTTATCGGGTTAATGAAAAATGTTTGCTACACCCCCAAAATGCGATAACCCCCGTTTTTTTGTTTGTTTGTTGTTTTTTTTTTTTGCTTGTCAGAGAATTTTGGAGGAAAAGTAGACCCCCAAAATGTGCTAACCTTTTTTCTTTTTTTTTTTTTTGCTTGTCAGAAAATTTTCGGAGATTCCCCCACCCCCTCCCGTTACAAAATTTTGTATACGCCACTGCCCATCAGGCCATTACAGATGAACTTAAGATATGAATAAGCATAAATACACTGTATACATCACTGGCGTACTGGTGGGGGCTTGGGGGTAGTAGCCCCCCCCCCCCTCAATTCTGCGCAAAGAAAAAAGAAAAAGAAACAGAAGAGAAAAACAAAAGAAAAAGAAAAGAAAAAGGAATGAAAAAAGGGAAAAAATGAAGTATGCAGGTAAACAATACTGCCCCAATGGAAAACTAATGTCGGAACCAAACGGCGGCTTTCGTTACGTATCGGCCAAAAGTAAAATCAGTCGCTTGAGTCCACTGGAACGAATCGACTAGTCGCTTGGTTCCGGGGAACGAATCGACTAGTCGTTTCGTTCCACCGGAACCCGGAACAGATCCACCATGACACCGGCAGTGTATGGAAAGCCATCGACGCCATTATTCGTATCGGATACGTACCGGATACGTATGCTTTATTTTAACGTACGTACCGGATACGTATGCTCTATTTTAACGTACGTACCGGATACGTATGCTCTATTTTGGCGTACGTACCGGATACGTATGCTCTATTTTAGGGTACGTACCGGATACGTATGCACTATTTAACGTACGTACCGGATACGTATGCTCAAATAGAGCATACGTATGCAAACAGACCAATCATAGAGCTGCATTTAAGCAAACGTATGCTGGGTAAACTTGCATACGTATGCAATTAAGTTTAGCATACGTATGCTCTGTTCACTCGAGCTGTTGTTTTGTCACTGCGGCGGCAGTGGGTGGTCCGTTATCAGTGTAGCGAAGAATGCTAGTCTTAGCCATCAGTCTAGATATCAGTGAGCTCATCAATGAGCACCCAAGCCTATTATAATCATCACAAAAAGATATTAAGGCAGAATTCTGAGGGGCGTCGATCCTTGGGGGTGGGGGGGGGGGGGTCAGGGAGGTCAATTCCCCCCCCCCCGAAAATATTGGGGGCAAACATATCGCTAAAAGCACGTTCAGTTTTTTTTATAATTTTTTTATAGGGACTAACAAACAATGGATGCATAGACTTAAAAAAAAAAAACAACAAATATTTGAAACATTGGTACAGCCTATATACCCTTTATCCTGACTGACGTATTATCCAGGTTTGTCTGACTGCAACGCGTAGCCAGGATTTCATTTTAGGGTGGGCGGTTGTGAGCACGCGAAGCGTGCTCCCCAGGGGGGTGGGGGTGGGTGCAGGGAGGAGGGGGGGGGGGATTCCCCCCTCCCGTGCGAAGCGCCAAAGCTCTGATATTTTACAGCAAATTTGAGAGAAAGATAACGGCTTGTAGCACCTTTTTTTAAGTTGAATGTTAGTTCGACGCCCGGACTGCTTTTCAGTTATTTGGACGCAATACTGCTCTGTATGTAATAGGGATGGGTGCAGGGAGGGGGAGTTTTTCCCCTCCCGCGCGAAGCGCGAAAGCTCTGACGTTTTATGGCAAATTTGAGAGAAACATAACGGCACCTTTTTTAGGCGGAAAGTTAGTTCGACGCCCGGACTGCTTTTCAGTTATTTAGATGTAGTACTGCACTGTATGTAACAGGGATGGGTGAAGGGAGGGGGGGGGGGTTCCCCCTCCCCGCGCAAAGCGCGAAAGCTCTAAAGTTTTATAGCAAATTTGAAAGATAACGGCTCGTAGCACCATTTTTCAAGGCGGAAAGTTAGTTCGACGCCCGGGCTGCTTTTCAATTACTTGGACGCAATACTGCTCAGTATCCAGGGGCCGGTGGGTGCAGGGAGGAGGGGGGGGGGGGGGGGGTCCTCCTTCCCGCCCGAAGCGCGAAAACTTTGACGTTTTAGCAAAATCTGAGAGAAAGATAACGGCTTGTAGCGCCTTTTTAGGCCTTTTTTCTCTCACTTCCCCCGCTTTTTCGGCTAACTTTTTTTTTAAAGGTGCTGAATAGGGCGGCATGCCCCCCCCCCCATGGGCCCCCTGGCTACGCCTATGGTGGTGGGTTGTGCCACCTAGACGCCCCCAAGTGGCAAACGCCCATTAATGCACGATAATGATAAATGAATGTTATGAGAGAGCTACATTAGCGAGAAAATTAAACGGACAAAAGCTGGTGGAAATTTTTGAGTATAACCCTCTTAATCATAAATGACCACTGCCAGACGTTTTAAGTGGTATGTTGTGAGCGCCGGAGGCCCAAACTCCAGATGCCCATTCTAAAATTAAAAAATAAAATAAGTCACCTAGATCAGAGATAAAAGACGTTCTAAGAGATGAGTTGTCAATACCAGACGCCCCCCAAATGCCAAACTCCCATAACTGATTAAAAATTTTGGAAATGAAATAAAATAAAAGAGCCAGACATTTTAAGTGGTGGGTTATGTTCCTGCCAAACGCCCCAAAAATTCAAAACGCCCGTTAGTGGTGAATAATGATAATAAATGAATATAATAAAAGAGATTTAGCGAGAAAGGTAACGGGTTGAAAGCTAGTGGAATATGTAGAGCTTAAGCCCCTATATCATAAATGACCACTGCCAGACGTTTTAAGTGTTGGGTTGTACCAGCTAGACGCCCCACAATGCAAAACGCCCATCACCATTAATGGTTGACGTACTCTGGGGTGTCCGGTGGGCACAACCCACCTCTTGAAACGTCAGCCAATGATTAATACAGAGATGGTTGTTCTCCATATTTTCCATCAAGTTTCATCCCTTTACTTTTCTGGCTAATCTAGCTCTCTTTTTTCTATGGGCGTTTGGCAGACACTACCAACAATCATGTTTGACAGTGGTCGGGTGGTCATTCATAATACAGGGGGTTATGTTACGCATTTCTACTTCAATTATTTTTAACCTCAATTATGGGCGTCCGGCATTCGGGGGAGTCTAGCGGGCACAACCTACCTTTCTCGCTAATGTAGCTCTCTCATTTATTTTATTTTTTATTTCTTTTTCATTTTATTTTTATGAGCGTTTGGCACTTTGGAGCGTCTGGCGGGCACAACACACCACTCAAAACATCTGGCAAGGTTCATTTATGATACGGGGTTTATTTCTCAATATTTTTCAACAGGTTTCATCCCATTACTTTTCCGGCCAATCTAGCTCTTTTATCTCATTTAATTTCCAAACTTTTAAATCATTTTCGGGCGTTTGACATTTGGGGGTGTCTGGTGGGCACAACCCACCTCTCAGAATGTCTTGCAGTGGTTATTCATAATTCAGAAATTACACTCAATATTTTTTACCACTTTTCATCGAGTTATTTCTCACGCTAATCTAGCTATTTAATTTATTTATTTTTTTCTAATTTTTTGAATTGGTTATGGGCGTCTGGCATTTAGGGCATCTGGCGGGCACAACACATCCCTAAAAATTTCAAGCAGGGTTCATTCATGATTCAGGGAGTTATATTTTATATTCTCCACCACTTACCATTAAATTAATTTTCTCGCAAACCTAGCCCTTTTATTTTATTTATTTATCATTACCATGCTCTAATAATGGGCGTTTTGCATTTAGGAGCGTCTTGCGGGAACAACTATCCCTTTAAACATCTGGCAGTGGTCATTCATGATATAGGGGATTATACTCTATATTTTTTTAATTAGCTTTCACCCTTATTTTTCTCGCCAACCTATATGACTTATTTTTTCCTTCCTTTTTAAAAAATCAATGGGCTTCTGGCGTTCGGGGCGTCTGGCAGGCACAACCTACGGCTCAATTTATCTGGTAGTAGTCATTCATGATCATAGGCGTAGCCAGGGGCCCCAGGGGGCCACCCCCTATTCAGCCCGTTAAAAAAAAAGCGAGAGCGAAAAAGCGGGGGAAGTGAGAGAAAAAAAGCCTAAAAAGGCGCTACAAGCCGTTATCTTTCTCTCAGATTTTGCTAAGACGTCAACCCCCCCCCCCCCCCCTCACTGCACCCACCCGTTACATACAGTGCAGTATTGCGTCCAAATAATTGAAAAGCAGCGCTTCAGACTAGCTTTCCGCCTAAAAAATGGTGCTACGAGCCGTTAATTTTCTCTCAAATTTGCTATAAAACGTCAGAGCTTTCGCGCGGGAAGCGGAAAACTCCCCCCTCCTATCTGCACCCACCGGCCCCTGGATACAGTGCAGTATTGCGTCCAAATAATTGAAAAGCAGCGCGGGCGTCGAACTAACTTTCCGCCTAAAAGAAGGTGCTACTACAAGCCGATATCATTCTCTCAAATTTGCTAAAACGACAGAGCTTTCGCGTTCGCGAGGGAAGGGGGAAAACTCCCCTCTCCCCCCTCCCTTCACCCACCCCTGTTACATACAGTGCAGTATTGCGTCCAAATAACTGAAAAGCAGTCAGAACGTCGAACTAACTTTCCGCCTTAAAAAAAAAAGGTGCTACGAGCAGTTATCTTTCTCTCAAAATTTGCTATAAAACGTCAGAGCTTTCGCGCTTCGCGCGAGAGGGGGAAACTTCCCCCTCCCTGCACCCACCCCCTACGGAGAACGCTTCGCATACTCATCACCAATTTCGCACGCTTCGGGTGCTCACAACCGCTACCCCTGAAATGAAATCCTGGCTACGTATACGCGGTTGGATCCTTCACGTCTGCCCCCCCCCCCTCTATTGAAAAATCCTGGCTACACCTCTGTTCATGATACAGGGGGTTATGCTCTACATTTCCAGCAGTTTTCACCCAGTCACCTTTTACGCTAAGCTGTAGCTCTAGTGGCGTAATGAGCCCAAAAATTTGAGCCGTAAGAATTGAAATATTTTCTAAATCGCCCTGAACCCTGAACGCAATACAAGCTGTACTCGAATCTCAATTTTTTGAAGGGGGATACATCGCTGCCCCTTCCACAAATAATAAAACATTGCATTTGGCTATACCATGAAAATGTCACACGTCTTATCATGCCCTGGATAACTTTAATATTTTCTACTGGGAGGTCGCTATACAAGCTAGAAAATTTACGTTTAGTAGTTTGAAACTTTGTATTTAAGACCACTTTTATTCACACATGCAGGTAAATCAAAGTCTGGGCTTAATATCCACATTTTCTCTCTTCTTTTATGGGGACAGGCAGCTCAAATCGTCATCATGACAATGTTTTGCGGCTTTCAATTTTCGGGGGACGATTCCTCCTTGCCTATGTAATAATACCTGTTTACAGATTTTTTTAAATGTGAATATTAAATGTATTAAACGAGGAAGCGGAGTGAGAACATTTTCCATTTTTAATAGTGAAACTTTGCATTCTAGAGCACTTCAGAGCTTTAATAGTGTGCTGTAGCCTTACCTCATTATTTACTACATATTTTTTATGTTTTCCAGATTTCCTGGGGACGTGTCACTAAGTCCATCCCCCCGAATGCGCCGCCGCTTGCTTTAATATTTCACATTAGATTTCACACATCTTCCCTCAGTTTGAAAAATATTATGATTTCCTCTCCCATAATAAGAAAATCATGATAAAACAAAGAAATCTTGCATGCAAAATATAAGCACAAAATGTATTATGGAAGGGGAGATACTATTACAATTCAGACATTTATATGTTTTAAAAGAAGTCCTTAAGTTTTTTTTTCAAGCCGGGGATAAATAAAAGGAATGTGTTTTCTTTTTATCTTTCTTTCTGTTTTAATCCCTTTTCTTTCTTTCCTTTTCCTTTTCCTTTTTTGTTCTGGGAGCTTTTTTTGGGGGGGGGGGCTGCAGCCCCCAAGCCCCCCACCAGCATGCCAGTGGCTAGCTCAAAATGTTGACCGCTTTGGAGGGCTCTCCTGACCGCCCCCACACTTTGAGCACGGCAGACATTCATTTCCTAGCATAGTTTTTTTTTGTCCATGGATCATTGCTATGCTATGCATTACATGCAAAGGAGTTACTCTTTTTTCGATAGGGTGACCCCCTCTGGCTACCGGTCTAAAAAAAGTGCATGCATTCATGCGCGGCGATTTCTTGTCACGACCGGGGGGACGCGACCAATCTTTACTCATTATTTGCTATACATGAATATTAAATCTTTAACATTTCCGGGGTACGTGTCTCCCGCCCCGCCCCCTCCCCCCTCCCCTGCATGCAATTATTCATTCAAAGATTTTATTTACCTGAATCACGTTTGAAAACGCCTATTATAGCTGTGATAAAATCAGATTTACCAACACCCTATGGGCAACTCAACCTCAAAAAAAAAAAAAAAAAAAAAAAAAAAAATGCCGTTAAATTTACTATTACCACCGCAATGCATTAAAAAAAATGCATTCTTGTATAACAATAGGTTGATACCGTGTAGAGGACAAAGAGTTGATTTGGGGGCAAATTCAAGAATTGTATTTTCCTTTAAATTAAAAGAAAAACTAGGCTTTGGCGACTCTCCAATTTACTATTCATGGGGAAGTAGCTGCTTCTACGGGACAACTTTTTTCCCCAACCCTCAAAAAAAAATCGCTCAATGGGGGGGGGGGGGGGGGGGTTATCACATGTTTTCCTCCATAATTCTCTGACAAGCAAAAAAAAAAAATGGAGGAACAACAAATTGGACGAAAAGTTGTCAGGGGGGCACTCTGCCCCCCCCCCATCTACGCTAGTGTGCTTAAAGCATTCCACCCCCTCGAACTAGCACGCCCCCTTTTAAAACATATTTATTTATATTTCGAAAGTGCGAGGTATATAGTTCGAGCGAGCGGAATGAGATTTTTTTAGGGGGTGCATTTTATTGTGCCCCTCCCGCCCTGAGCTCTGCTGTGCTACATTGTACTGGTAGAAATAGGGGTACCTTCTACTACATAAAGCCGCACCGATTCTTTGAAACTAAATGTGGCTCGTTTTGTAAGCAACAATGAGAAATATACTAGGTAAAAGAGGGCATTTATCAGAAGGGGAAGAGGGGCACTTTTTAGAGAAGAAAAGGGACACTCATTAGAAGTAAATAGGAGCACCTGTCAAATTTGAAAAGGGGCACTTATCAGAAGAAAAAAAAGATCAGTTATCAGACTTGTAATAAGGAGAAAAGGGGCACATATCAGAAGCGGGAAATTGCACTTATTAGAGGGAAAAGGCACTTACTGGAGAGAATTGTAGAGAATTATAAAAAAAGGGGGGAGGGCAATTGCCAGATTTGGAAAAGGGCACTTATGATACGGAGAAAAGGGCACTTATTAGAGAGAGAGAGAGAGAGAGAGAAAGAAAGAGAGAAAGATAGAGAAGGAGAAAGAGTGAGAGAGAGCGAGAGAGAAAGAACTTATCAGATTTGAATGGGCACTTATCAGAAGGTGAAAAGGGGCACTTTGATATCAGAATGGAAGAGGGCACTTTAATTAGAAAGGAAAATTGGCACTTTTAGAAGTAAAAAGGGGCACTTATCAGAGAGAAAGAGGGCACTTTTCATAAATAAAAGGGGCATTTTTGTTGCTAGAAAAGGTTGGGGCACTGTGCCCCCCCCCCCTCCTCTGCCCTTTACTCCACCTTTCCTTTCCTTATATCTTTGGGTTTATAGATAATAATGTGGGAAATGAGGTAGATGAGTACGCCAGTCCCGTCAGCCAAACTGGTATATACATCATTTCCAATTTTCCGATAGTTTATACATGTATATATTTCAGAGTTGAAGCGGGAGATGAGGGCACGGAAATTGTTTTCAAACAAGGTATTTAAAGCAGTGACCGTGAGCCGTGAGAGTGAGGGGCACAGACCTCCCATTTTTTTTTCAAGAACCCCAAAGGGCCCCTTTTTCACTTTTGATAAGTGGTCATTTTTATTTTTGATAATATACTCTTTTAACTTTTATTTCCCCTTGTACTCTTTAATTTCAATACATCGGGGGGGGGGGGCAGGGAGGGGTGTCCTCATCGAATGGCATGAAAAAAAGTGCAAATCATAACGTAAATTTGTTTCCAATAGTAATAAAAGATGAAAAATTGAAGAGAGAGAGAAAAAAAACACCAACTGAATAATTATGAAAATTCAAACTTTACATTGAATTATACACTGAAAAAACTCCTTGTAAAATTTTAACACAAAAAGTATTAAACTTTACCAGAGTTCCAGGTTGACCGGTAGCCAACACAAATCTGGTAATTTTTACCGAGTTGCCTGGTTATTTCAAGCGCGTCTTCTCTAATCAAATTACCAAATTCGTGATGAACTAATGCGATTATACACGGAAAATGATTTACATGGAAAATTTCAACCAGGCTTTTTCTGTGTGTATATGTTCAGAACGTTTTTTAATGGCGTCATTTCAAATGAAGGTATATGGTACCCTTCTTAACGCCTCTTAATTAACAGCTTCTCCACGGTTACATGAAGCAGCTAGGGAAAATTGGAGAAGCGAAATTGAAGTCTGATCGTGTAATACCTTTTGTATTTCATTGTTTGGAAGGTTTCATTTCCCAAGTTTTGCATCACTTTTCCTTATTTTAATCTACTTTTACACATCCGGATTTATTTGGGAGGGGGGCAAAACGATATGTTTGCCCCCAATATTTTTTTTTTGGGGGGGGGGGGGGAATTGCCCTCCCTGCCCCCCCCCCCCCCCAGGATCGACGCCCCTCAGAATTCTGCCTTAATATATTTTTGTGATGATTATAATAGGCTTGGGTGCTCATTGGTGAGCTCACTGATATCTAGACTGATGGCTGAGACTAGCATTCTTCGCTACACTGATAACGGACCACCCACCGGCGCCGGAGTAATATAAACAACAGCAGCTTGGGCGGTACTCGAGTTAACAGAGCATACGTATCCGGTACGTGCGTTAAAATAGAGCATACGTATCCGGTACGTACGTTAAAATAGAAAATACGTATCCGGTACGTACGTTAAAATAAAGCATACGTATCCGGTACGTATCCGATACGAATAATGGCGTCGATGGCTTTCCATATATACAAATGCACACACACAAATTACGTCATACGGACACAGAACCTGAGAGTTTTCTTCGGGGAGGGTGAATTTGTGAGGAAGAGTGAATTCGTGGGGATTTACGGATCAGCGCCCACGCACGCATGCATTCGAAAAAGGTGAAATATTGAAACGACCATAAACAGGTCTAACCCCGGACCAACCAATCAAAATTGTTGTTTCAAATTTGCGATTAATTGCAAACCTTTGTAGCCATAACAAATCAGTCGGAACATCGTCTCGATATCCACCATGCTGAGGTAAAATTACAGGGCCTTAAGGAAGAGCAGTTAATATTCATGAGGCTGCCCTGGATAAATAAGGCCACATTTTCATAATATAATCATTATTAATAAATTATATTGGATGGTCTCGAGGGGGATATCTGTTAACTTTCGTACAAAATATTGACGCACACATCCCCTCCGTTCCCTCTTCGAATGCCTCTTACGGTTTTACAAAGATATCACCAGTTTTTGTATAATTATACTTTATCAGAGAAAATAAAAGCAAATTAACATCATAGGACTACTAATGGCAAAGTGGTATTTGATCTGGTTTGGTTTGATTTTTTTCTTAAGCTAAAATATACAAATCAAGAACGTAAAAACATCTCTATTCACAGGTTTGCCGGTGGGGGCTGAGCGCTGGAGCTCCCTCCCTCCCCCCCCCCCCCAAAAAAATGATAATAATAAATAAAAAATGAATGAACAAATCCACGCCCAAAAAAGGATAAAAAGACAAGGAATAGAAAAAAAAGAAAAGAAAGCAGAAAAGAAAATAAAAGGAAGAAAGGAAGAGAGAAAGAAGAAATATAGAAAAAAAAATGGCTTGCTTTTCACGCTGTTCTTAATCTATGTCATTTTTATTGCAATGATTCCAGTGGTTCCATAAACAGTCCAGGCCCGTAACTAGGATTTTTGCGGAGGGGGGGGGGGGGTTCAACATTGGAAAAAGTGGACCTTTCTGAGGGAGCGAAGCGACCGAGTAGGGGTGGCGGGTGCGGGGTCAGGGGGCGTGCCCCTCTAAGGCTATGGGCACGAGCGTAGTCAGAATTATTTGACAGGGGGTAGGTCAAATGTAAAGCCCGAACATATACTACCACTGTGTGGGATTCCAAATACAGCAAGTGAGCAAAGCGAGGGAGAGAAAAATAAAAATGTACTCTTAAATGGCAAAATTGTATTTTATTAGTTACCAATAGGTGAAATGTAAAGCTATATCTCCGGTCATCTTGTTGCCAGTTTTCATTCATATTTAAAAAATCATTTAGGAAGTGAAGCGAACGGGGGGGGGGGGGGCACTTTGCTGTTGTTCTTTCATAGAAAGGTAACTCTAATAATCTGGGCGCCATGGCGATAGGGCAGTGAGACGCCCGAAAATTGCAATAACACTGAATATTCATGGACCTCGCTACATGAAACTCTCGTTTATAAGTTGTGCGAGCGAGAGAAGCGAGCGAGAAAAAAATGCACTTTACTTTGCTGCTGCTCATTTCAATATAGAACCCCTGTTCTTAAAGTGCGGCCCACGGGCCACTTGTGGCCCGCGAAACGATCTCATGCGGCCCGTCAAAAATATCTGAGTAAGAAGAAAAAAAAATCTTGTCTTAAGAACTGTGTTGATACATAATATATCATCCTAACTATTGGTAAGAATAAAAGTATCAAATTTTTTTGCTCGCTCGCAAATAGCGTATCATATTTATCTGTTCCCTGCCCTACCACATATTATTATAGTTTGGTTTTTTTTTAATCAAACAAAGAAAAAATAAGGAGGGTGTATTCTAAAATCGTTTAACCGTCCTTAGATAAGCCATTCGGGTATGTATGCATTAACGTCTGTGGCGGGGGATGGGGCCTGGAGCCCTTTCCCCCGAGAATATAAAAAAAATTCCTGCATTCGGGCACCCACCATTTCATTTTTGGGCAGTGAAATGGTCTCTTTGTAGACTATTTTTTAGATCTAATCTAAATTAACACATTTTGACGACGAAATTACATTTTCACAATTCTAAAGTGTCAATTTTTTTTTTGCTCGCAAGCTTCGCTCGCTCGCTGAATGATAATAATAATAATAATTAAAAACAAAACAAAACAGAAAAGCTTATACACAATGTATTCGGGCAAGAGTCGTGAGTCCCATGCGTCTTTGTATGTATATATAATACTCTGTGGCCCGCGACGTAATTTCAAGAATATTTCTGGCCCTAGTAACAAAATAATTAAGAACCCAGGATATAGAAAGTATTCGGTTGCTATGGCGATAGGGCAGCGACGTGCCTGAATATTGCAATAACATCCTATGGAAATATTCATCGACCTCACCACCTGAAACTATCTCATTTCTAAGATTTACGAGTGAGTGAAGCAAGCGAAGAAAATGCACTTTAATTTGTTGTTGCTCATATCAATACAGAAAGTAAGTTAACCCTAATATCTGGGTGCCATGGCGATAAGGCAATAAAGTGCCCGAAAATTGTCACAACATTGAATATTCATGGACATATTACAATACAATACTATGGAAATATGTATGGTCCTCACTGCCTGAAAGGCTGAAACTATCTCGTTTCAAAGTTTGTGACTGAGCAAATCGAGCCACGGAAAACGAACTTTAATATCTCCCAAATGTTATTTCCAAAACACCCCAAGTGTTATATTGGGGCATCTTGTTATTTCTGATTATAGTTTCCAAGTTTTATAAAATACTCACATGGCAATCTGGTTGAACAGGCTATCTTAGAGGGCCATAATTTAAGGGCCTGAATGACTAGCCCGGGTCCGCCAGGAGTACTCCATGCAGCTTAAATTCAACTGAAATTTTCCATTTTGAAGTGAACAGACACATTGTTTTGAATGCTATACTCACGATATATTGTTCTGTTTTTGTCATGACTAAGTTACTCCTATTATTATTATTATTATTATTATTATTATTATTATTATTATTATTATTATTATTGTTCTTACTATTAATGTTATATTCGAGCAAAATATTGATGGATATGTCAATGAAGTTCAATGAATAAATACATACATACATACACATTAAATACCCCACTCTCTCTCTTTTCCAGTATGGCTTCTATATTTCACTATTATATCCCATTACCACAGATTTCTTTTGAGTCTTATCATGCTTATCTTCCCACGTAATCTTTGTATGGTCTTTTAAGCAATCTATCTCCTTATATTGTCGGAATTTCCCGCGTTCCATCTAACACTTTTTAAAGATCAAAATGCATCATTGAGCACTTCAATTTCGTTCTATAGGCTGATAGGAATCAATAATCATCCAAATGTCAGATGTCAAAGATAGTTCAATAATTAAAATGTCATTCAACAGGTTTAATTAAAAGGTCAATCAACTTCAAAATATCTGCATGTTTTGCTGCCTCATATTTTATTTCTGTTTATACCCCTATTTGTCTGCCTTCCCCCTTTTAATTATTTTTGGTTGTTTTTGTTTTTGTTTTTTTTTTGTTTTGTTTTGTTTTTGTTCTCGAATTTATTTAGCCAGGGGGCGATGGGGGCGGTCGCCCCCCCCCCCCAAAAAAAAAATTGCTAAAACGGCAAAGTTTTCGCGCTTCGCGCGGGAAGGGAAAACTCTCCTTTATCTTTCTCTCAAATATGCCAGAATGTCAACGCTTTCGCGCTTCGCGCGGGAAGTAGGAAATTCCCCCTCCCTGCGCGCCCACCGCTGTTACATAAAGTGCAGCACTGTACCCAAATAATTAAAAAGGAGTCAGGACATGGTCCTAACTTTTCGCCTAAAAAAGGTTCTACACGAGCAGTTATCTTTCTCTCAAATTTGCCAGAACGTTAAAGCTTTCGCGCTTCGCACGGGAAGAGGAAAGCCCCCCCCCCCCCCCCCCCTCCCTCCCTGCGCGCCCATCGCTGTTACATAAATTGCAGCAATGCGTCCAAATAATTGAAAAGCAGCCAGGGCGTCGAACTAACTTCCGCCTGAAAAAGGTGCTACGAGCCGTTATCTTTCTCTCGAATTTGCTCAAACGTCAAAGCTTTCGCGCTTCGCGCGGGAGGGGGGGTGGCGGGGATACTCCCTACTCCCTGCACCCACCCCCTGGGGAGCACGCTTCGTGTGCTCATCAGCAATTTCGCACGCTTCGCGTGCTCACAACCCCCCCCCCCCCTGAAAAGGAATCCTGGCTACGCGGCTGTCCCCTTTATATGTAGGCTTATACCACATCATTTTTTTTTTCTTTCAAAACTGAGAGAAAATATGTAGAACATTTTGCCGCAAGCAAGGGTTGTGATCGGAGTGACGGGGGAAATTTTAAAAATGGAGAATAAAAATTACAATGATAGACGAAATAAGCTTGCAACACACTACTCCAAAATGCTCGAGAATGTAAAGTTTCACAATTTAAAAGTGAAATTGTTCTTAGTAGGTCGCTACGCACCCTTGCATAATACAAAGGTTCAGTTGTGCATTTGCAAGATCTATACGTAGATAGGCGATAGGGCCTAATTACTACTACATGGTTTTCACAATTTCACAATTTCACAATTTAAAAGTGAAATTGTTCTTGGTAGGTCGCTACGCACCCTCGCATGATATACTTAAACTTTAGAATATTGTAGAAATCTTGGAACCGTGGACAAAGGTTCAATTACAAGCTCTATACGTAGATAGGCGATAGGGCCTAATGGTTTGGTGATTCAAAGGGGGAAATTCTCCTTCGAGAATGTTCAAAGGGGTGGCCCCCCCCCCCCCCCCACCGAAATTTTGAAAATTGCCCAAATAGTGTGGATCTTCAGATTTGACTTTGATTTGCCTAAATGCTAAGTTCCAAACTACAAAACGTAATATTTTCTCACTCGGTGACAAATGAATGTAATCTACCAAGTGCATCGCTAGAACATGTAGAAAGCGCAGTTATTAATGAATACTGCAAAAGTCAAATTCTAGCTATCATTAAGTCAAGGTGAATATTAATATCTGAGTTCTTACTGGCTCAGCCTCCTCAAAATATTTTGGTCATTACGCCACCGGCTCTATCGCACTCTTTTTGTCCCCCTTTTTTTTTCTTTCTTCGTGATTATGTAAGAATAATAATTTAATAATTATAATAATTTATGAAGCGCAGAAACTATATATACATATTCTACTGCGCGGCAAGAGCTCTTGGTGTGCTTATAACTATGATGAGTAAATAAATGCAAAGATATGCTTTTAGTTCTGATTTGAAAGTATTTAGAGTTGGTGATTTCCTGAATATATAATCACATAATGGTAAGTTGTTCCACAGTTTTGGGGCTGCGCATACAAATGCTCGATGATTCAAAGGGGGAAATTCTCCTTCGAGAATGTTCAAAGGGGTCGCTCCCCCCCCCCCCCCCACCGAAATTTGGAAAATTGCCCAAATAGTGTGGATCTTCAGATTAGACTTTGATTTGCCTAAATGCTGAGTTCCAAACTACAAAACGTAATATTTTCTCACTCGGTGACAAATGAATGTAATCTACCAAGTGCATCGCTAGAACATGTAGAAAGTGCAGTTATTAATGAATACTGCAAAAGTCAAATTCTAGCTATCATTAAGGCAAGGTGAATATTAATATCTGAGTTCTTACTGGCTCAGCCTCCTCAAAATATTTTGGTCATTACGCCACCGGCTCTATCGCACTCTTTTTGTCCCCCTTTTTTTTCTTTCTTCGTAATTATGTAAGAATAATAATTTAATAATTATAATAATTTATGAAGCGCAGAAACTATATATACATATTCTACTGCGCGGCAAAAGCTCTTGGTGTGCTTATAACTATGATGAGTAAATAAATGCAAAGATATGCTTTTAGTTCTGATTTGAAAGTATTTAGAGTTGGTGATTTCCTGAATATATAATCACATAATGGTAAGTTGTTCCACAGTTCTGGGGCTGTGCATACAAATGCTCGATCTTCAAAGATTATTTTTGTTTTATATGATGGGGTTTGCAGTACTAAAGTATCATGAGAACTGCACAGGTTGTGGGTATGTTTATGAGCTTTGAGTTGTAATAGTTCTACGATATATTTAGAGGCTTGACCAATTAGAGCTTTATAGACAATCAACAGGACTTTAAAAGATATTCTTCGTCACTGGTAGCCAGTGAAGATCTCTCAAAACATGGTGATCCTTGAGAATTTGGAGCATCCACCAATCAGTCTTGCACAAAGGATTTGGACTCGCTGCAGTCGTCGTATTTGAGAGTCACGGAGTCCATAATTGGGAATATTTTTAACCAACCAGCAGTTACCCAACTAAATTTACCCAACATTTTAAGAGTGTATGAGTGACACATTTTGCTCTTGAGCAAACACATCAGGCCTAAACGACAAGTAGATTTGTGTATCATCTGCGTAGCAGTGGCATGATATTCCAGAAAACTTAATGTGGACCTTTGTCATGTTTGTAATGAGATTAACTGTGTACAGAGTAAATAACAGAGGGCCCAACCGAGACCCTTGCGGGACCCCGAAGGGCACTAGAAAAGAGTCAGAGACAGCATCAGCAATCTTGATCTTTTGATGTCTATCAGT
Organism: Heliocidaris tuberculata; assembly: GCA_025618425.1. NCBI lineage: Eukaryota > Metazoa > Echinodermata > Echinoidea > Camarodonta > Echinometridae > Heliocidaris > Heliocidaris tuberculata. Next base: position 25,324,418 of record CM046832.1, on the reverse strand, counting down.
CAAATATGACTCAATCCATCTGAGAGCAAGATCATTAATGCCAAAGCAGATCTTTAGCATTTCCAATAAACTAGAATGATCTATGGTATCAAATGCACTACTTAAGTCTAATAGGAGCAATATAGTGTCTTTCTGGTTGTCCATGGCCATCAATTAGTCACTCTTCATTCCTAGCAGTGTGGTTTCAGTACTATGAAATTGTCTGTATGCCGACTAATCAGTGCTGTAGTCAAGTCCATCCCATCCGAGTCCGAGTCCGAGTCCGAGTCCCTATGGGAACGTCTTAAATTGCAAATTTTTTTACGTTACATTATTTTTATTATGATAAATGCCCTACTGTAAACTCTCTATAACATAAATAGTTTCTGGTTCATTAATTTATTGTAACTTTTCTTAGTACGGTCAAAATGTGGACAACTATAAAGGCTTGCTCGCAAATGAGTGATTTGTCGCCGTGACATGTCGCTTGGTGCTTAAGAAGATTAAGTTCAGTAAGATTTCCAGCTATTAACACTAAAAATTCTGACAGAATTAAGGTAAGAAAATTGACTTGGAAATTTTGAGATATATGTCTATGGTTAGATTTTCGGTGACGGTTTGGTGCACTGGTGGAATTTCAGAAGTTTTATTGACCAAAATACTAAAAAAATGAACATGAACTCCTTTTAATTGTGCCAAGGTACATGTCTCGTTGACAAATGGCTCATATGTGAACAAGCCTTATCAGGCCAAGTATTTTGCTTGTATCCACAGTAATTATAGAAAGTTGACTATATTTTTTTCTGTGATACATTAATGAAGAAAAGATACACAAATTAATATTTGTTCATTTCAAAGACCTATGATTTTATCTTTTATCAGTTATAAGTCAACACAACAAAAAGATAACAGGTTGAATGCCATTAAAGCCAGATTATAGAAAAGAAAGTTTTCAACTGAAATGGAAAAAAAAGAGGGAAAAACAATATTTCACCAAGAACACCAATAGTTCATTCTTATCAAATAGCTGATTAAAGTACTAAAAAAGTGAATCGTCAGACCCTAATAAAACCCTTGTAGATGTATCAGCTAGTTAATCTGGCTTAATGGCTTTTAATACAAGTGCAACATTAACATTCATTTTGGAAACTGACTTCAAGACTAAGTGACTCAAGTAAAACGAAAGTAATTGTTGAACCGTAATTAAACCGTTTGACACTGCCAAAAATTATAAATTGCTGACTTTAACTTTTTGCCACATTTGACTTTTTGCCACAGGAACATAGGTGAATTGCAAGTCAGTAAAAAGACAGAAGAAATGCAAGTGGAATAATAATCTTGAGACTGCCCAATATATCCCAGGCTGTGGTCTATAGTGAAACGTGGATTTTAGATTAATCCAGCTGCGGCGCCAGGGTATTTTGATAGGAGGGGCAAGACGACCTAAAGATGACGTCATATTTTTTCCATATTAAATAACAGGGGTAATTTAGAGTTATATGTTTAAGACCTCTCTTTTTAATACCCCTCTTTCTTCTTTCTTCCCTTTTCTTCCCTTTTCTTCCTCCATTTCTTCTTTTTTTTTTCACTACTTGAAAAATCATAGGTGGGGGCGGTCGCCCCCTCTGCCCCCCTGTAGCGCCGCCCCTGGATTAATCCATCTCCAAATGGCTAATATCAATTTCAATACTTGTCTGTGTTATGCGTATAACGAGTGTATACAACCATAAAACGACTAATCTTAACGTCTATATCTATTTGGGTACATTCACGTTACCGTTACGGCAATCGATGTTTGAAAGTTCATGTTCAAAATACCGCTAAATCGAGCAAGGTGCGCGAAGATAGCGGGGTCTTTTGCGTGCCCTGGCCTTGGGCAATTTTTTGAGCTAAAATTAAAAGCGGAAAACGGAAAATATTGCCGGTCTCCTTGCCGGTCCCGGCCCCATTTTCGCCCGAGTCACGAGTCACCATTGGACGAGTCCGAGTCCGAGACCGAGTCCTTGTGGCTCGAGTCCGAGTCCGAGTCCGAGTCCCGAGAAATATGGACTCGAGACCGGTCTCGAGTCCGAGTCCAGACTCGAGTCCTACAGCACTGCGACTAATTGGGTGGCAGAAGTGAATTACTATTGATATGATTCAGAATTTGCTGGTAAGCAGCACCTTCGACCAGCTTAGATATGTATTTCAGATTGCTCACAGGCCGAAGATTACAAAATTCTGTATCAAGACCAGGTTTTTTCAAGAGTGGTTGCACTAGAGCGACTTTCCACTGTGCAGGGAAATGACTAGTTTAGAGAGATAAAGTAATCCAAGGATGTGACAACAGGAATCAAAGCGTCGATGCATTGTAAAAGGACCTTTGTGGGCATTGGATCTAATGGACATGACTTTTTACTGAGCTTCAATATAAGTCTTTCAACATCATGCTCAGAAAGGTTTAAAGTTGCTAAACGTTACTACATTATGAGAAGTTACTTGAAGAGAGTCTGTGATTGGTCTGTTCATTACGTCAAATCTTGACTCAATGCCGTTATGAATCTTCATGACTTTGTCATGAAAAAAAACTTGCCAAACTCATTTACAAAAGTGGGTTTATCAGTATTGCATGGTATTACAGGTTGCTTACGGCTACATTTAACAAAGACTTAATGACATTAAACAATTGTTTTTGATTGTCTTTGTTTTCCATGATTAGATCTCTGTGATGGTTTCTACGAGGCAAAAGATGTAATGTAGAATTTCGAAGAAACTTATAATTGTCCCAATCTTTATCAATCCTAGTTTTCAACCAGCGTTTTTCAGCTTTCCTCTTTTTCCTTTTTTCTGCCCTGATACTATCAGTGTACCGTGGTACCTGCGGGGACGTACAACAACCTTTTTTGTTACGACAGACGCATGTTTCTCCAAGATATCACCAAGTGTGACATCATAATAGAGCTAATTCGGTAAGGTTACTTGGTGTATGTTTACAAAGCTCACTTTCAGCAACATCTTTGTTCAAAGTTTCAAGATCAATGGCAGAAAACCTACGAAATGATATTGTTTTGGAAGGCAATGGAGGTTTAAATGACTTAAGAGAACACGTAACATGAATATAATCAGATAACAGAGAACCATGTGGCCAAGGTCACCCAATTACAATTGGTAATGTATCATTATTCATCTGCACGTTATAGTAGGTGGCAGTGCAGGAGGACTCGAGTCCGGGCTCGGACTCGGACTCGGACTCGGACTCGACCAGTGGTGACTCGTGACTCGGGCGAAAATCGGGCCGAGACCGGCAACGAGACCGGCAATTTTGTCCGTTTTCCGCTTTTAATTTTAGCTCCAAAAATTACCCCAGGGCATGCACAAAAAAACCCGCTATTTTCGCCCACCTTGCCTGATTGAGCTATATTTTGAACATGACCTTAACATCGATCGCCGTACTAACGGTACGAGAATGTGCCCCAAAAATAGACATTAAGATTAGTCGTTTTATATACACGTAATATGACACAGACAAGTATTGAAACTGATATTAACCATTTGGAGATGGATTAATCTGTAACACACGTTTCCCCATAAGGACCCCAGCCTGGGATATCTTGGGTAGTCTCAAACAGATTACTATTCCACTTGTATTTCAACACAGTATTATGAACTACAGTTTTGATCTTCTTTTTTTATCTTTTTACTTGCAACCTATGTTCCTGTGGCAAAAATGTGGGAAAAAGTCGAGTTAGCAATTTATAATTTTTGGCATTGTGTCAAATGGTTTTATTACGGTTTAACAATTACTTTCGTTTTACACGAGTCACTTAGTCATGTAGTCAGTTTCCAAAATGAATGTTAATGTTGCACTTGTATTACATTAAGCCAGTTTATGACTGAACTAGCTCAGTGGCGGATCCAGGCAGAGGCGCCCCCTTTAATTTTTTATATTTTGTGATTTTCACCGTGGGAGGGGGATACCCCCCTCCCACGCCCTCCGCTCCCTCGCCGCTGGCGCCCCCCCCCCCCCTATTTCAAATTCCTGGATCCGCCACTGGACTAGCTGATACATGTAAAATTGTTTTTATTAGTAAGGGTTTGACGATTCACTTTTGTATTATTTCAATCAGCTATTTGATACGATTGAACTATTGGTGTTCTTGGTAAAATATTGTTTTTCTCTCTTTTTAAATTGAATTCTCTGCCAAATGGAAGTTTTCAATGAACCAGAAACCATTTATGTTATAGAGTTCACAGTAAGCTATTTATCATGATATATATAATGTGACGTAAAAAAGGTGCAATTTAAGATGTTCCCATTGGGACTCGGACTCGGACTCGGACTCGGACTCCAGGGACTCGGACTCGGACTCGGACTCGGACTCGGATGGGATGGACTCGACTACAGCACTGGTAGGTGGGAGTGTAATATCATTCCCGTGTATATACAGAGAAAAAAAAGGACTTTTCTTTACGGGGACCTTGAAAAAAAGCATGAAACTTCGTTTCGTTTTTTATATGGGAATCCCAGAAAAAATTACAAAGCATTAATGCTTTGTGCGTATTTGCATAATTTAAAGGTTTATTTAGAAATAAAAACATTCGTTATTTTTTAAAATTTTCAGGTAAAATCATAAAATAACGCTGTAAAATGATTGATGAAATACGTCTTATCTATACGGTATAGGCCTTTAATTTTTCTATAAAAATGGCTTTCACGTGACTGTTTAGTCAGATTGTTTTGTTCATTGTATAAAGTGCGCTTTAGTTCAACACAAGCTATAGGACGAGAGTGGGATAGCCCCCCCCCCCCACCCCACAACACAACAACGACTTTGAAACAAAAGTTTTAGACGAGTTTAATCGATACTGAGGATAATTACATGTGCAGAAATAAGTGACTACTAGTAATGTAGGAAAAGTAACTTTTTTTCTCTTATGTCAAGACAGGAAAAGAAAACTTACTATCTTTGAAAATCATTTTCACCTCTTTTTGCGGATTTGTACTTTTAAGGACGTTCCACAGTTAAAGTCAAATCCATGTCATTTTCACCAAACTTTGCATGCAGTTACTTTGGTCCATGAGAAGCCCAAATACGCGTAGAAAATTATAGGCCCATGCGCTTACTTTTTTTTCTATGAGACACTGAACTGTGCCATGATTGGGTGTCAGGTAGAATGACGTCACCGCAGGTTTTTGGCCATTGATAGGCTTCAGAATTCGTTTTTTCGTTTTTTATATGGGAATCCCAGAAAAAATTACAAAGCATTAATGCTTTGTGCGTATTTGCATAATTTAAAGGTTTATTTAGAAATAAAAACATTCGTTATTTTTTAAAATTTTCAGGTAAAATCATAAAATAACGCTGTAAAATGATTGATGAAATACGTCTTATCTATACGGTATAGGCCTTTAATTTTTCTATAAAAATGGCTTTCACGTGACTGTTTAGTCAGATTGTTTTGTTCATTGTATAAAGTGCGCTTTAGTTCAACACAAGCTATAGGACGAGAGTGGGATAGCCCCCCCCCCCCACACCCCACAACACCACAACGACTTTGAAACAAAAGTTTTAGACGAGTTTAATCGATACTGAGGATAATTACATGTGCAGAAATAAGTGACTACTAGTAATGTAGGAAAAGTAACTTTTTTTCTCTTATGTCAAGACAGGAAAAGAAAACTTACTATCTTTGAAAATCATTTTCACCTCTTTTTGCGGATTTGTACTTTTAAGGACGTTCCACAGTTAAAGTCAAATCCTGGCTAGCTGGGAACCTGTCTGGGAATGGGATGGGTTCGAAAAAACTCTACTGTATGTTCAAAATCCATGTCAGATTCGTAAATTTTTCCAGATTTGTAGAGAAAAGTATACTGAAGGAGGAGAAAGTTTTAAAAAAAGGGGGGGGGGTCCATGCACTCGTTTTTATGCTAGCAGCGCCCTCAAGTGGTGGAAAAAGTCAAAAACTTGCAAAACTCGCAAAAACTGCACCTGGCTGGCTGGGCACCTGTCTCTATAAATGGGATGGGTTCGAAAAAACTCTACTGTACATTCAAAATCCATGTCAGATTCGTAAATTTTTCTAGATTTGTAGAGAAAAGTATACTGAAGGAGGGAAAAATTTTAAAAAGGGGGGTCCATGCACTCGTTTTTGTGCTAGCAGCGCCCTCAAATGGCGGAAAAAGTCAAAAACTTGCAAAACTCGCAAAAACTGCACCTGGCTGGCTGGGAACCTGTCTCTATAAATTGGATGCGTTCGAAAAAACTCTACTGTACATTCAAAATCCATGTCAGATTCGTAAATTTTTCTAGATTTGTAGAGAAAAGTATACTGAAGGAGGGAAAAGTTTTAAAAAGGGGGGTCCATGCACTCGTTTTTGTGCTAGCAGCGCCCTCAATTGGCGGAAAAAGTCGAAAACTTGCAAAACTCGCAAAAACTGCACCTGGCTAGCTGGGAACCTGTCTGGGAATGGGATGGGTTCGAAAAAACTCTACTGTATGTTCAAAATCCTTGTCAGATTCGTAAATTTCTCCAGATTTGTAGAGAAAAGTATACTGAATTAGGATAAAGTTTTAAAAAGGGGGGTCCATGCACCCGGTGTTGTGCTAGCAGCGCCCTCAGGTGGCGGAAAAAGTCAAAAACTCGCAAAACTCGCAAAAACTGCACATGGCTGGCTCGGAACCTGTCTGGGAATGGGATGGGTTCGAAAAAACTCTACCGTACATTCAAAATCCATGTCAGATTCGTAAATTTTTCCACATTGGTAGAGAATAACTGCAGAAGGGGAAAGTTTAAAAAAGGGTGGTCCATTTTTTTTTTTTTTTTTAATAACACAGACGCACACCCTGGTATCAATATGCTTTTAGCACTTCATTTATTTGATGTATAATAAAAGAGCAATGTAGATAAAATGCCTTGCTCAAGGGCATAAGTGCCGTGTCGGGGATCGAACGCCCGATCCTCGCATCTCTAGTCAAGCGCCTTAAACCACTGGACCACGGCACCTCCACTCCATGCACTCGTTTTTGTGCTAGCAGCTAGCAGCGCCCTCAAGTGGCGGAAGAAGTCAAAAACTCGCAAAACTCGTAAAAACTGGCTGGGAACCTGCCTAGGAATGGGATGGGTTCGAAAAAACTCTACTGTACATTCAAAATTCCATGTCAGATTCGTAAATTTTTCTAGATTTGTAGGGAATAGCATACTGAAGGATGGAAAAGTTTTAAAAAGGGGGGGGGGGGGGGTCCATGCACTAGTTTTTGTGCTAGCAGCGCCCTCAAATGGCGGAAAAAGTCAAAAACTTGAAAAACTCGCAAAAACTGCACCTGGCTGGCTGGGAACCTGTCTCCATAAATGGGATGGGTTCGAAAAATCTCTACTGTACATTCAAAATCCATGTCAGATTCGTAAATTTCTCCAGATTTGTAGAGAAAAGTATACTGAATTAGGATAAAGTTTTAAAAAGGGGGGTCCATGCACCCGGTGTTGTGCTAGCAGCGCCCTTAAGTGTCGGAAAAAGTCAGAAACTTGCAAAACTCGCAAAAACTGCACCTGGCTGGCTGGGAACCTGTCTCGGAATGGGATGGGTTCGAAAAAACTCTACTGTATGTTCAAAATCCATGTCAGATTCGTAAATTTCTCCAGATTTGTAGAGAAAAGTATACTGAATTAGGAGAAATTTTTAAAAGGGGGGGGGGTCCATGCACCCGGTGTTGTGCTAGCAGCGCCCTCAGGTGGCGGAAAAAGTCAAAAACTCGCAAAACTCGCAAAAACTGCACATGGCTGGCTCGGAACCTGTCTGGGAATGGGATGGGTTCGAAAAAACTCTACCGTACATTCAAAATCCATGTCAGATTCGTAAAGTTTTCCACATTGGTAGAGAATAACTGCAGAAGGGGAAAGTTTAAAAAAGGGTGGTCCATTTTTTTTTTTTTTTTTTTTTTAACACAGACGCACACCCTGGTATCAATATGCTTTTAGCACTTCATTTATTTGATGTATAATAAAAGAGCAATGTAGATAAAATGCCTTGCTCAAGGGCATAAGTGCCGTGTCGGGGATCGAACGCCCGATCCTCGCATCTCTAGTCAAGCGCCTTAAACCACTGGACCACGGCACCTCCACTCCATGCACTCGTTTTTGTGCTAGCAGCTAGCAGCGCCCTCAAGTGGCGGAAGAAGTCAAAAACTTGAAAAACTCGCAAAAACTGCACCTGGCTGGCTGGGAACCTGTCTCTATAAATGGGATGGGTTCGAAAAAACTCTACTGTACATTCAAAATCCATGTCAGATTCGTAAATTTTTCTAGATTTGTAGAGAAAAGTATACTGAAGGAGGAGAAAGTTTTAAAAAGGGGGGTCCATGCACTCGTTTTTGTGCTAGCAGCGCCCTTAAGTGTCGGAAAAAGTCAGAAACTTGCAAAACTCGCAAAAACTGCACCTGGCTGGCTGGGAACCTGTCTGGGAATGGGATGGGTTCGAAAAAACTCTACTGTATGTTCAAAATCCATGTCAGATTCGTAAATTTCTCCAGATTTGTAGAGAAAAGTATACTGAATTAGGAAAAATTTTTAAAAGGGAGGGGGGGGGGGTCCATGCACCCGGTGTTGTGCTAGCAGCGCCCTCAGGTGGCGGAAAAAGTCAAAAACTCGCAAAACTCGCAAAAACTGCACGTGGCTGGCTGGGAACCTGTCTCTATAAATGGGATGGGATCGAAAAAACTCTACTGTACATTCAAAATCCATGTCAGATTCGTAAATTTTTCCACATTGGTAGAGAATAACTGCAGAAGGGGAAAGTTTAAAAAAGGGTGGTCCATTTTTTTTTTTTTTTTAATAACACAGACGCACACCCTGGTATCAATATGCTTTTAGCACTTCATTTATTTGATGTATAATAAAAGAGCAATGTAGATAAAATGCCTTGCTCAAGGGCATAAGTGCCGTGTCGGGGATCGAACGCCCGATCCTCGCATCTCTAGTCAAGCGCCTTAAACCACTGGACCACGGCACCTCCACTCCATGCACTCGTTTTTGTGCTAGCAGCTAGCAGCGCCCTCAAGTGGCGGAAGAAGTCAAAAACTCGCAAAACTCGTAAAAACTGGCTGGGAACCTGCCTAGGAATGGGATGGGTTCGAAAAAACTCTACTGTACATTCAAAATTCCATGTCAGATTCGTAAATTTTTCTAGATTTGTAGGGAATAGCATACTGAAGGATGGAAAAGTTTTAAAAAGGGGGGGGGGTCCATGCACTAGTTTTTGTGCTAGCAGCGCCCTCAAATGGCGGAAAAAGTCAAAAACTTGAAAAACTCGCAAAAACTGCACCTGGCTGGCTGGGAACCTGTCTCTATAAATGGGATGGGTTCGAAAAATCTCTACTGTACATTCAAAATCCATGTCAGATTCGTAAATTTCTCCAGATTTGTAGAGAAAAGTATACTGAATTAGGATAAAGTTTTAAAAAGGGGGGTCCATGCACCCGGTGTTGTGCTAGCAGCGCCCTTAAGTGTCGGAAAAAGTCAGAAACTTGCAAAACTCGCAAAAACTGCACCTGGCTGGCTGGGAACCTGTCTCGGAATGGGATGGGTTCGAAAAAACTCTACTGTATGTTCAAAATCCATGTCAGATTCGTAAATTTCTCCAGATTTGTAGAGAAAAGTATACTGAATTAGGAGAAATTTTTAAAAGGGGGGGGGTCCATGCACCCGGTGTTGTGCTAGCAGCGCCCTCAGGTGGCGGAAAAAGTCAAAAACTCGCAAAACTCGCAAAAACTGCACATGGCTGGCTCGGAACCTGTCTGGGAATGGGATGGGTTCGAAAAAACTCTACCGTACATTCAAAATCCATGTCAGATTCGTAAATTTTTCCACATTGGTAGAGAATAACTGCAGAAGGGGAAAGTTTAAAAAAGGGTGGTCCATTTTTTTTTTTTTTTTTTTTTTAACACAGACGCACACCCTGGTATCAATATGCTTTTAGCACTTCATTTATTTGATGTATAATAAAAGAGCAATGTAGATAAAATGCCTTGCTCAAGGGCATAAGTGCCGTGTCGGGGATCGAACGCCCGATCCTCGCATCTCTAGTCAAGCGCCTTAAACCACTGGACCACGGCACCTCCACTCCATGCACTCGTTTTTGTGCTAGCAGCTAGCAGCGCCCTCAAGTGGCGGAAGAAGTCAAAAACTTGAAAAACTCGCAAAAACTGCACCTGGCTGGCTGGGAACCTGTCTCTATAAATGGGATGGGTTCGAAAAAACTCTACTGTACATTCAAAATCCATGTCAGATTCGTAAATTTTTCTAGATTTGTAGAGAAAAGTATACTGAAGGAGGAGAAAGTTTTAAAAAGGGGGGTCCATGCACTCGTTTTTGTGCTAGCAGCGCCCTTAAGTGTCGGAAAAAGTCAGAAACTTGCAAAACTCGCAAAAACTGCACCTGGCTGGCTGGGAACCTGTCTGGGAATGGGATGGGTTCGAAAAAACTCTACTGTATGTTCAAAATCCATGTCAGATTCGTAAATTTCTCCAGATTTGTAGAGAAAAGTATACTGAATTAGGAAAAATTTTTAAAAGGGAGGGGGGGGGGGTCCATGCACCCGGTGTTGTGCTAGCAGCGCCCTCAGGTGGCGGAAAAAGTCAAAAACTCGCAAAACTCGCAAAAACTGCACGTGGCTGGCTGGGAACCTGTCTCTATAAATGGGATGGGATCGAAAAAACTCTACTGTACATTCAAAATCCATGTCAGATTCGTAAATTTTTCCACATTGGTAGAGAATAACTGCAGAAGGGGAAAGTTTAAAAAAGGGTGGTCCATTTTTTTTTTTTTTTAATAACACACACGCACACCCTGGTATAAATATGCTTTTAGCACTTCATTTATTTGATGTATAATAAAAGAGCAATGTAGATAAAATGCCTTGCTCAAGGGCATAAGTGCCGTGTCGGGGATCGAACGCCCGATCCTCGCATCTCTAGTCAAGCGCCTTAAACCACTGGACCACGGCACCTCCACTCCATGCACTCGTTTTTGTGCTAGCAGCTAGCAGCGCCCTCAAGTGGCGGAAGAAGTCAAAAACTCGCAAAACTCGTAAAAACTGGCTGGGAACCTGCCTAGGAATGGGATGGGTTCGAAGCGAGGTGCCGGTATAGCAAAAAGTTGTCAAAGTTTTGTACAAAAAATGTAGAAATAAAATAACCCTATTTCAGGTGTAAGGAGGCATAAGGAAAAGCAATGGATGATTACAGTGCTCCAAATATTGTAGGGTTGTAAGCAGATAGCAAACGTGTGAGGTGGGGCCCCTCAAAGTGTTTGCCCCCGCCCCCTAAAAAATAATAACTTCTGGCGCGCCTGTTCACGACTACTATTTGTCACGGTAACGACATAACCTATAATTGTTTATATTCTAAGCACAAAGAGTGAATTAACAGTTCATGTGAATGTCAAACGCACACTTTTGAACCAGTGTATAAAAAAGAAGGAAATTGTAAGTCCTTTTACGTGACAGAATTTTTACTCATAATTCTATTTGCTCATGTCTTTGACTGTAGGGATAATGATCATTAGACATACATGACATATGGCATATATGGCATATATACCCCCTGTTCTTAAAGTGCCGTCCATGGGCCGCTTGCGGCCCGCGAGACGATTTCATGCGGCCGCAAAAATATCTAATTTGAACCCCCCCCAAAAAAAAAAAAAAAAATTGTGTTAAGTAATATATGGATACATATATCCTGACTATCGGTATTATTACAGGTTTCAATTATTTTGCTCACTCGCTTCGCTCGATCCCAATTAGCATATGTGACCAGGCACCACAAAACCACCAAAAAGTTGCCAGATATGAATTTTTAGTTAAGGTCTGATTCTGAAAGAGGAGATTCTCAGCTTTAAAATGATATATAACTCATTAGCATTGGGTGTTCCTAACTCACTATACAAAGAGTAGAATGCACAGTCCCTTAGAATGTTACTTCTGAGAAATAAGGGTTTAAAGTTTGCAGTCTATTGAAACACTCTGACTTGCAAGGTGTTGTGCTAAGGTGACAAAAGGAGGATTAAAACTCAATGAAAATTTCTATGAAGGGATCATCAGATTGTCCTAAAACTTGGCATACTAATTAAGCATGTGCTGTTCATAAGAGTGCACAAGTATCAATGCAAAAACTTACTCTGTTTAAAAGTAAAAGTTATGGGAGATCAAAATGAGACAAATATTCAGGATCGTAAAAAAAAGTAATACAACAAAATCCAGAGAAGAAACACATAAGTCTAATAAAAAAAACTGTCAAAAATACAATTTTTAGATTGTAGACCTAGAAAAAAGTATACTCTTTCAGGAAATACCCAAAACTAAAAATTGACCATACCAACCCAAAACACATTGATTGGACTCTAACTGAAAATCACACAGGGCGACTTTTTGGTGGTTTTGTGGTGCCCGGTCACATATCATAATTATCTGTTCCCTGTCCTACCAAGGAGTTATCACAGCACGTCCTACCACGCATAGTTTGAAAAAAAAAGTCAAACCAAAGAGTTATCATCAAACAAAGACAAATAAGGAAAATAATTATTTATGATACATAAAGGGAGGTGCATTCTGAAATTGTTCCTCAGTCCTTAGATGGGCCATTCGGGTTTTTGCATAGGCTTATGAGACCAAGGATGGGGGTTGCAGCCCCCTCCCGAGAATATCAAAATTACCTGGCATTCGGGCATCCGCCACCTCATTTACGGGCAGTGCAATGATCTCGTTGTAATTTTTATGTCTTTTCTGAATTAGCATATTTTGATGACGAAATTACATTTCACGGTTCTAAAGAGTCAATTTCTTTGGCTTGCTTGCTTTGCTCTAGCTCTCACTGAATTGAAAAACCAGAAAATTAATACACACTTGTTTTCGGGCAAGAGACGTCAGTCCCATACATTTTTGTATGCATGTGTAATACTCAGTGGCCCGCGACGTAATTTCAAGAATATTTCTGGCCAACCTGACAAAATAATTAAGATTATTTGACTTTCTTTTTCAGCTCTCTTTTTGTGCTAAGCTAGTGATAAAAAAATGAGAGGTAGATGAACATGACTATGAATTCCAAAGGACATCTATCTTTATTTTTTTATTATTTTTTTTTTTATATATACGACGAAATTTACCTATAGAAAATTCATAAGGGGGCATCGAATGTTATCTTTCAGCTCAAGCTAGTTAATATTTGGTATATTTTTCACAGGTACAGAATTATTGATTTCATCTATTCTTACCGGGTTCTTCTTACTGCGCACACTTGCTTACCCATTATTAAGCATTGTGTTAAATGTGCGTATACATTGTCTTAACTGCGCGCAATACTCTCCCGGTGTTGTGATGACGTAACACAACCAGCCAGGATGCGCAGCTGAGGTGCGCACAAACATAACTGATGAACGTCCTTAAAGGGGGTACCCAATGCTGAAACAATGTTAGTTCATTTAAAAGATCATGATTTTATTAGAAGAAAATCATCTGCCTTAAATTTTTTTTAAAATTCGTGTTGCCAGAAAATCCCCGAAATATGGTAAGATTTCAGGATATTTTGGCCCCTCAGCTGTGTCCCAATTTCAGCTAGGTAACCACAATGACGTCAAAGTGGTTACCCAGGTTCGCGTATTGCAGATGTGTTGCGCGCTAGACTGTACAAAATGCATTACACCTTGCGCGCATTTTGCTATAATTGCGCGACAAGGTAACCACTTTGACGTCATTGTGGTTACCTAGCTGAAATTAGTACACAGCTGAGGGGCCAAAATATCCTGAAATCTTACCATATTTCGGGGATTTTCTGGCAACACGAATTAAAAAAAAAATTTAAGGCAGATGAATTTCTTCTAATAAAATCATGATCTTTTAAATGAACTAACATTGTTTCAGCATTGGGTACCCCCTTTAATAATGAGTGGGTGTGCGCGAAACGTGAGAATATCTCCAGGACAAAAGGAATTTTCACGGTTATCGTCTTTTGATAAAAAGCATTCTTATTGAGATATAAAAGCTCATTGTTGGGAAAACCACGAAAAACCACCAAAGTAACTGAAGGAGAGGGGCAAAGCGCAACCAGTGAAAAAAAAATCCAATAATAACAATATTTAAAAAATAATAAAACCATTTGAAAGCTTGATTCAACATTCTCCCTTCCCCATGATTTCCGAAGTAAGGGACGAAATATATGGTCCTTTCGCGTGTTTTTTAAAAACAAAATATGGAAAATAGAGAAAGGGTGAACATTAAAAAAAGATTGTGTGGTAGTACTCAAATTTTCTTTTACATTGTAGACTGAGGTATTCAGAGGTACCATAGGTGTGAAAGTTGTAAACATGTGGTCAGTGACCACATCACTAGAGGGTCTTGTTTGGGGCTAGTATTCATTCACTGTATTCATGTAGTGCCATAATCTTAATCCTTTGTTTACTTTGATAAGATAAAAATAGGTATTGTAAGTGTGTGTCTTTTATATGTTAAAAGATATTTTGTGCTTTTAGGTTGATATCATGTACATTAGAATGGGTGAAATAGAAAGTGGATGAATATGTAAGGCCTTGGTCAAGAGGAAAGGGTAGAGAGTTGGAGATGACCTATGCTGAAGATGTCAGTGAGAAGATGGTCAGGAAGTCCCGAGTATTGGAGGGAATTGCAGTAGTTTTTGCTGTATTTTCGAGGTATGTGAATTTATAATCATATTTGATTAAGTATCAGTTATGAAGTTGTGAAGTTACTAGAGCCATAAGTGTATTATACAAAGTTATAAAGATGGAAAGTTTTGCTGCACTATGAGTGGCTAACAGTGACCATGTATTGTTCATACAGTGCACACTTGCTGCACACAGACAAAAGATTTTGCTATTGAGTGTGAGTTCGCTCACGTACATAGAAAGTTTGTTCTTTGGATAGACACTTGATGTTGTATAATGAGATGTAACATAATAGTAGACTATTTCAAGAATTATATCAAACCATATGAGGGATATATGTCATGTTTTTTTAGTGATTTTCGAGTGTTTGGGAGTAGAATAGCGCTCAGCGATTTAGTCAGACTTGGAGAGTGCATAATGCAGTGGAAGCACATGGCTCTAAAACATGGCTCTGCAAGTTGTTTACATAATGACTAGTCTATGTATCAGACCTTGTTAGATCAGAAACAGTTTCAGTGGTATTACAAATGATTATTGTTATAGTGTATTTTTAACTGTGTAAAAGGAGAAAGATGACATCATCGATAGAGATACATTTTGTTTTAGTTTAACAAAGGATGGATTACTGCAGTATTTGAAAGATAAACCATACTAGATGATTGGTATGTTTGTCTTGAATTATAGGAGGTCTGCAGTTTGAGACCTGTGTTGAGTAGCTAGACTAGAGCAGTTACTGAGTTCTGAGCTGGAGTGCAGCTGAGGTAAACTGAGGTATGATTGTTACTCTTATGTAAATATGTTCATTCATGTGTATGCTTACAAAGGAATGTGATTTTATCATATTGATACCTTGTTGTTAATGTCAGTAATAGAGTGTTAATAAGTGTTTATATCAGATGTTGTTTGTTTGCTTATGAACAAGAAATATGGGTAATTATTAATCATATGATTATTTCTTTTGGTGCCGATTCATTGTTAGTTCTTGTTTGCTATTGGAAATCGAATATTGATGAGTGATGTAACAGGAGTCACCATTTTACATGTACTGGAATATTATTGGGAATATTGATTACATTGTCATCCTGAATACGATATTTTCCTAGAAAGATATTTCTTCGCCAACATAGGTATAACGTTCCCCATTGTCAGTTCGTTCAATTTAGAACAATTGCATGTATTTAGATTTCAAGGTATTTCATGGATCGGATTCAATGATTTTGATAACCATTATGAATACGTACAGTATAGAGATATTATTGTTTGTTGGGCTTTTTGCAGTTATACTGGAAGGATTGTTATTGATGTTATTAGGATAATTGTGTTTTGTTTACAGAGATCGCAGTGATCCAGAAGAGTGGTTGGATAGGACAGCGAGGTGTTAGTTTACATCTGAACAGCGTTAATTGTTCTGGCTAGATATAAGTTGGGTGAGTCAGTCAGGATGGCCGAGTTGTATTAATTGATTGCTTGTTTTGAGTTAATCAGTTGAAATTATTTGTTTTACTACATCTTTGTTAATGAATGGTTAAGACATGAGCTATTCAAATTTATATGTATATGTAAATGCGTTTCTATAATATATTTGGGTGAGGTTGTTAAAGGAGTTGGATAATAGAGTTTTATAAGCAATCCGTGATGCTATGTATCTCTTAATACGTTAGTATCAATGTGGGTTGAATATTCTTTGCTAGAAGAGAAAATTTTACGTTATAATTTTAGAATGGTTTGGTCGTAATAGAGGTAACAAAGGATCGTTGTGCCTGTACATGCACTTGTATTTATGATCAATGATCATTTTCTCATGATGTTTTATATTTCTCTTTTATCTGTATTTTACAGGGGTTTTTCTTTCTTGTTCGTCACGTTTTCACATGCCCGTTGTCTTCATTGTACATAATAAACCACAACTCACCCTACTCCTATGTGTACGGTCTGATTGCTGTTCTGCGTCCTGGCAAAGCGCCCCCCCCCCCCCCCATAGGCAAGACTACGACAATTGCAAGTGGGAAAAAGAGAAAAAAGATGATGAAAGTCACTATAACAAGATGAATGCGACTGCGTCTCCTATATGCCTCAGCCTAAATTCAGTTGATGGCTCAAACTGCTCTTGAAATATTGTGATAACTAGAATAAAAAGCCTCTAATTACATGTTAACTGACCTTTTGACATTTGACCTTACACCTTATAACCCAAAAGTCGGATCACTTTATCTCCTGCTATATGAATACAAAATATTTGAGATATGGTGATAACAAAGGTAAAAATACTTTGATTTCACATACACCTGTATAATGACCTCTATGACCTGTCACCTTTTACCTACGTGAACAAAAATCTAATCAGTTCGTCTCAATATGATGATGCATACTAGTTCCAAGTTTGAAGTTAATGGATCATATGGTTCTTGAGATATCACGTTAAGGCTAAAACCTGCAATTTCAGAATTGATCTCTGTGACCCTTGACCTTTGACCTACCTATCCCAAAATCTAAACAGATCGTCTTTCTGTGGTGATGCATTACTAGTACCAAGTTTGAAGTTCACACCTCAAATGGTTCTTGAGATATCGCGTTAACAAGGCTAACACCTGCAATTTCAGTATTACTGAAATTGCAGGTGTAAGCCTTGTTAAATTGGCCTCTGTGACCTTGACCTTTGACCTACGTACCCCAAAATCTAATCAGATCGTCTTCATATGGTGATACATACTAGCACCAAGTTTAAAGTTCATACCTCATATGGTTCTTGAGTTATCGCTAGAACGAGGCTTACACCTGAAATTTCAGAAATTGGCCTCTTTGACCTTGACGTTTGACCTACGTACCCCAAAATCTAATCAGATCGTCTTCATATGGTGTTACATACTAGCACCAAGTTTGAAGTTTATACCTCATGTGGTTCTTGAGTTATCGCTAGAACGAGAAAGCGGGACGGACGGACGGACGGACAACCCGAAAACATAATGCCTCCCGTACCACCACCTTTGGCGGGCGGAGGCATAAAAATACTGCAAGAAGGAATCAGGTAAATTAATCTTCATGAAATAAAGACGCCGTAATGTCAAAAACAAGTTGTGCTCCGAGTAGAATATTATAGGCCTATGCACAGTAGATAGCCCTTAAATATTAAGATGGTAACTAAAAGAAAATAATAATAATAATAATAAGAAGAAGAAGAAGAAGAAGAAGAAGAAGAAGAAGAAGAAGAAGAAGAAGAAGAAGAAGAAGAAACTTTCTTTCTATTAGTGTGAAATTTTTTTCCTGACAGGATCTTTCTGAAACAAATATCAACGTTAAATAAAAGGGGTATTAAAATTGACTGAATTGATAGATATCGACAAATATTTAGCATTTATCTTTCACTAAACAGATTAGAACAGATACCATCTCTTTTACTGAATTGAACAATAGTTGGCTTGATTGATGCTAGTGAAAGAACTCCTCGTGTGGGCCGGGTTTAATAGTTGTTTGTGTTTGTTTGCGTGTTTGTTTGTTTGTTGTTGTTGCTGCTTCTTTGCTCGTTTGCTTCGTCTTTAGGAGTTCTGTAGTTTGCTTGACAAAGATTGTTAGACTTGGTCACCCCCGCCCCCTTCAAGAGAATCCGGGAGCCCCACTGCATATTTGGTAACACAATGAGACCTGTTGATATGTGCTGGGCGTGGGGCTCTTGAATAGGAGGATGAGTCTAAAGTACAAGGCTGAAAATGCATTGCTTTTATTAAACTCCTTTTGTTAGTTTAGTCAAAATAGTATATTTTTTTGTAAATGTAATGATACCATTACTGCATTTGGTACAATAATAGAAAACTGGTTATTTTCCTTTCCGATAAAGCCAAAATTGTAATAATAGTACAAGTTTTGTATGTAGGCATACATTACTGGTAAATTATAAAAGAGGTAAATTGATGTTTATACTCGTTTATATGGGGTAATGAACCAGACAAAATGAGAAGAAAACAAATGTGCCAGTTGTATAAGGATGATGGAGTTAAAATGGCAGATATTTTTATACGAAATCTCTGAAGATATCATGGATCAGAAGATTTATTAGTGATTCATTAGATGAAAACTTTACTTTTCATATGTTTCTCTCGCTTTTACCTCCATCATCTACTCTCCAATTATATTGGGCGTCCGAAAATTACAAACAATTAGCCGTTGTCAAGCCTAATCCATTTTGGAAAGAGCTACTTTTCGCTTTTTCAGATCTGGTTGAACTCACTGTAGATACTATTCCATGTCAATCTCTCTGGAATAATCCCAACATAAAAGTTAATAATAATACAATATATTTTAAATTTTGGTGTATGAAGGGAGTACGATTTATCAATGACGTTTTGAAAACAGATGGTACGTTTCTCTCGTATTTTGAATTTCAACATTTATTCAATAAACAAATAAATTTCATTATGTTATGAGTTGTGCAATGCCTTTCGGACAGGTTTTACAACATAGTGTTATACCAAAGTTGATGAAACATACATGTATTATACGTGAAGCATTGATTCTAACATTGAAAATGAAAAAAAAAGGGTGTTCTCATATCTACGGCTCTATCAAACATTTTTTTAGGCGTTAAGTTATTTCGACGTTCTGACTGCTTTTCAATTATTTGGACGCAATACTGCACTGTATGTAACAGGGGTGGATGCAGGGAGGGGGAGTTTCCCCCTTCCCACTCGAAGCACGAAAACTTCGACGTTTTAGCCAATTTTTGAGAGAAAGATAACGGCTAGTAGCAAACATATTTTTTTTTAAAGGCGGAACGTTAGTTCGACGCTCTGACTTCTTTTCAATCATTTGGACGCAATACTGCACTGTATCTAACAGGGGTGGGTGAAGGGAGGTGTAATGCATTTTGTACAGTCTAGCGCGCAACACATCTGCAATACGCGAACCTGGGTAACCACTTTGACGTCATTGTGGTTACCTAGCTGAAATTGGGACACAGCTGAGGGGCCAAAATATCCTGAAGTCTTACCATATTTCGGGGATTTTTCTGGCAACACGAATTTTTAAAAAACTTAAGGTAGATGATTTTCTGCTAATAAAATCATGATCTTTTAAATGAACTAACATTGTTTCAGCATTGGGTACCCCCTTTAATAATGAGTGGGTGTGCGCGAAACGTGAGAATATCTCCAGGACAAAAGGAATTTTCACGGTTATCGTCTTTTGATAAAAAGCATTCTTATTGAGATATAAAAGCTCATTGTTGGGAAAACCACGAAAAACCACCAAAGTAACTGAAGGAGAGGGGCAAAGCGCAACCAGTGAAAAAAAATCCAATAATAACAATATTTAAAAAATAGTAACAAAACCATTTGAAAGCTTGATTCTCCCTTCCCCATGATTTCCGAAGTAAGGGACGAAATATATGGTCCTTTCGCGTGTTTTTTAAAAACAAAATATGGAAAATAGAGAAAGGGTGAACATTAAAAAAAGATTGCGAGTAGGAAAAAGAGAAAAAGATGATGAAAGTCACTATAACAAGATGAATGCGACTGCGTCTCCTATATGCCTCAGCCTAAATTCAGTTGATGGCTCAAACTGCTCTTGAAATATTGTGATAACTAGAATAAAAAGCCTCTAATTACATGTTAACTGACCTTTTGACATTTGACCCTACACCTTATAACCCAAAAGTCGGATCACTTTATCTCCTGCTATATGAATACAAAATATTTGAGATATGGTGATAACAAAGGTAAAAATACTTTGATTTCACATACACCTGTATAATGACCTCTATGACCTGTCACCTTTTACCTACGTGAACAAAAATCTAATCAGTTCGTCTCAATATGGTGATGCATACTAGTTCCAAGTTTGAAGTTAATGGATCATATGGTTCTTGAGATATCACGTTAAGGCTAAAACCTGCAATTTCAGAATTGATCTCTGTGACCCTTGACCTTTGACCTACCTATCCCAAAATCTAAACAGATCGTCTTTCTATGGTGATACATTACTAGTACCAAGTTTGAAGTTCACACCTCAAATGGTTCTTGAGATATTGCGTTAACAAGGCTAACACCTGCAATTTCAGTATTACTGAAATTGCAGGTGTAAGCCTTGTTAAATTGGCCTCTGTGACCTTGACCTTTGACCTACGTACCCCAAAATCTAATCAGATCGTCTTCATATGGTGATACATACTAGCACTAAGTTTAAAGTTCATACCTCATATGGTTCTTGAGTTATCGCTATAACGAGGCTTACACCTGAAATTTCAGAAATTGGCCTCTGTGACCTTGACGTTTGACCTACGTACCCCAAAATCTAATCAGATCGTCTTCATATGGTGTTACATACTAGCACCAAGTTTGAAGTTTATACCTCATGTGGTTCTTGAGTTATCGCTAGAACGAGAAAGCGGGACGGACGGACGGACGGACAACCCGAAAACATAATGCCTCCCGTACCACCACCTTTGGCGGGCGGAGGCATAAAAATACTGCAAGAAGGAATCAGGTAAATTAATCGTCATGAAATAAAGACGCCGATGTCAAAAACAAGTTGTGCTCCGAGTAGAATATTATAGGCCTATGCACAGTAGATAGCCCTTAAACATTAAGATGGTAACTAAAAGAAAATAATAAGAAGAAGAATAAGTAGAAGAAGAAGAAGAAGAAGAAGAAGAAGAAGAAGAAGAAGAAGAAGAAGAAGAAGAAGAAGAAGAAGAAGAAGAAGAAGAAGAAGAAGAAACTTTCTTTCTATTAGTGTGAAATTTTTTTCCTGACAGGATCTTTCTGAAACAAATATCAAAGTTAAATAAAAGGGGTATTAAAATTGACTGAATTGATAGATATCGACAAATATTTAGCATTTATCTTTCACTAAACAGATTAGAACAGATACCATCTCTTTTACTGAATTGAACAATAGTTGGCTTGATTGATGCTAGTGAAAGAACTCCTCGTGTGGGCCGGGTTTAATAGTTGTTTGTGTTTGTTTGCGTGTTTGTTTGTTTGTTGTTGTTGCTGCTTCTTTGCTCGTTTGCTTCGTCTTTAGGAGTTCTGTAGTTTGCTTGACAAAGATTGTTAGACTTGGTCACCCCCGCCCCCTTCAAGAGAATCCGGGAGCCCCACTGCATATTTGGTAACACAATGAGACCTGTTGATATGTGCTGGGCGTGGGGCTCTTGAATAGGAGGATGAGTCTAAAGTACAAGGCTGAAAATGCATTGCTTTTATTAAACTCCTTTTGTTAGTTTAGTCAAAATAGTATATTTTTTTGTAAATGTAATGATACCATTACTGCATTTGGTACAATAATAGAAAACTGGTTATTTTCCTTTCCGATAAAGCCAAAATTGTAATAATGGTACAAGTTTTGTATGTACACTGTAAAAAATCCCGGGTCAGATTTGACACGGAAATCAGTCCGTTGGGGCCACACTCCGTTCCGGGTCAAAAATGACCCGGAATAAGGTCCGATGTGACCATTTCTGGGTCAGATCTGTTTCTTTCTGTGTCACATCGGACCTTATTCCGGGTCATTTTTGACCCGGAACGGAGTGTGGCCCCAACGGACTGATTTCCGGGTCAATTTGACCCGGGATTTTTAAGAGTGTAGGCATACATTACTGGTAAATTATAAAAGAGGTAAATTGATGTTTATACTCGTTTATATGGGGTAATGAACCAGACAAAATGAGAAGAAAACAAATGTGCCAGTTGTATAAGGATGATGGAGTTAAAATGGCAGATATTTTTATACGAAATCTCTGAAGATATCATGGATCAGAAGATTTATTAGTGATTCATTAGATGAAAACTTTACTTTTCATATGTTTCTCTCGCTTTTACCTCCATCATCTACTCTCCAATTATATTGGGCGTCCGAAAATTACAAACAATTAGCCGTTGTCAAGCCTAATCCATTTTGGAAAGAGCTACTTTTCGCTTTTTCAGATCTGGTTGAACTCACTGTAGATACTATTCCATGTCAATCTCTCTGGAATAATCCCAACATAAAAGTTAATAATAATACAATATATTTTAAATTTTGGTGTATGAAGGGAGTACGATTTATCAATGACGTTTTGAAAACAGATGGTACGTTTCTCTCGTATTTTGAATTTCAACATTTATTCAATAAACAAATAAATTTCATTATGTTATGAGTTGTGCAATGCCTTTCGGACCGGTTTTACAACATAGTGTTATACCAAAGTTGATGAAACATACATGTATTATACGTGAAGCATTGATTCTAATATTGAAAATGAAAGAAAAGGGTGTTCTCATATCTACGGCTCTATCAAACATTTTTTTAGGCGTTAAGTTATTTCGACGTTCTGACTGCTTTTCAATTATTTGGACGCAATACTGCACTGTATGTAACAGGGGTGGATGCAGGGAGGGGGAGTTTCCCCCTTCCCACTCGAAGCACGAAAACTTCGACGTTTTAGCCAATTTTTGAGAGAAAGATAACGGCTAGTAGCAAACATATTTTCTTTAAAGGCGGAACGTTAGTTCGACGCTCTGACTTCTTTTCAATCATTTGGACGCAATACTGCACTGTATCTAACAGGGGTGGGTGAAGGGAGACTTTGACGTTTTACCAAATTTTGAGGGAAAGATAACGGCTCGTAGCGCCTTTTTAGGCCTTTCCTCTCACTTCCCCCACTTTTTCGTTCTCCTTTTTTCTTTTCTTTTTTTTTTCTTTAGTTGGCTTTGGGGGGGGGGGGGGCAGCCGCCCCTATCCCCCCCCCCCCCCTGGCTACGCGCCTGGCTAGTGTATGATGTGCAACTTTAGTAGGCCTGCTGCTGAATTGTGCAAAATGCATCGCTACACTGTCAAAGGCGCATACCCTGTACTGTAGAGTCTATGTTTTGATTTGTTTTGAGCATGATTGTCTGTTTAATAGTCACTGACATTAAGTTTAGAACTCCAGGCACCTCACAAGAATGGTAACTCAGAGTTGAGTCTCCATTAAATCCAACAGTAGACCTTTAAATCATCTCTCTATCAATAACAAGAGCAAGCAAGATATATTAAATATCATGGCTTATAAAAGGACAGTTAAACATTCATATAATGTTTGCTTGAGTTGAGACAGAAAATCACAGAAACAAAATTAATATAATATGGACTGGCCTAGAATCGTATTGCCCGAGTCGAAGACTCGGGCAATTAAAGTTGTATCCCCCGAAAGTAGCCAGTCCATATCATTATTATTAACATAATCAGACATCTAGAGCGAACTCAAAAATATTGCAAGAAATACTGAAAATTTAAATTGCATTTCAAAGAAAGGAAACAAATAGACTATTGGGTAAAAGACTGAATAACAAAAAGAAGTTATATTAACCGATATTTTCTGCTTGATAAAATGTCCTTATCAAAATTAATAACAACGCAAAAGCTTGAAACAACTCCTTGAAAACCATAAACAGCAAAAACTTGAAATATACTATCGCAAGTGATTTCCGCGGGAGAAATAATTCCTATACAGTAACGTACAGTTTATTGCCCGCTATGTAACAAGCAAAATCCCAGTGACTTTCGAAACCGGGCAATAAACAATTTATCGGCCCCGCAATTTGTTGGCTTGTCCGAAAGCCGGGCAATAAAATGTAAAAATTGCATTGCTCAGATGTCTGATATGGTTAATAATTCTGTTTATGTTTATTCTAATATAAACATGATGAAATTCAAGATCACTAATGATCCACTAGGGGGTCTCCAGTTGGTAATACAGTCATGTACGCTGTATTATGTGACAATATACGTGGAAGATCTTTCCTGTGCTTGAACCCAAATTACTAAAGGTAAGGCTTTTCTCAATTCTTATGATGGAACAGATATTTTTGCAGGACACGTTAGAAATATCTTATCCAAAATATATGATAAAAATGGAAAAGGATCATTTAGAATGATTTGAGTTCTCTTAGATATAACGCATCACGATCGCATTGCCACTTTTTATGATATCTACTTTGAAAAAGTTATAACTTTCTCATTCGTTGTCTGAATTTACTGAAAGTTTACTAATTTGTTTTTCTATCCTACTCCAGTCAGCTTTCTATGAGGGGCTAATTCCCCTCTGAAGAACAATGTTTCATAGGAGCCTACGAGTGTCATAACTATCTCTCTTGAACGATACGCCCATAATGCGTAGAGGGGGTGTTTCATAAAGCTGTTCGTAAAGTTACGCATGACTCTACGAATGACTGAAATATGACAAGCCAAAATGGGATGTTCAATCATTTTTAACTGCATCAACTACATTTCAACTGTGAAGATGTAGATTAGCATTTTTGTTGTAACAAACATTTTTAATGCAAAGTTTACTTTTTGCCATAATCTATTTGAGGATATTGGAAATACAGTCACATTCATTTAAAACATCAGTAAAAACTTTGGGTATCCTATCTGGCACTTCATATTCAAGTCGTTCTAAAGTCATGCATAACTTTACGAACAGCTTTATGACCCCCCCCCCCCCCCCCCCGGCATATTTTCGCGAGGGGCCCGGGGCGGGGCTTTCTATTTTCTACATATTCCGAGCGAGAAAAAAAGGAGGTACACTGTAAAAAAAAAAAAAACTGTAAAACTACAGGTTTTTTAGCCCTTGAAATTACAAGTTATTGCCGTTATTTCAATTTAAAAGTCTTTTCCTGTAAAACAACAGTAAATTTGTTGGTTTAAAGGAAATCAGCATATTTTCACATAATTCTATTGTAAATTTATATGATTTTATTGTAAATATATGCTGATTTCTGGTAAAACAAACTGGAAAAATG
This sequence comes from Heliocidaris tuberculata, assembly GCA_025618425.1. Classification (NCBI taxonomy): domain Eukaryota; kingdom Metazoa; phylum Echinodermata; class Echinoidea; order Camarodonta; family Echinometridae; genus Heliocidaris; species Heliocidaris tuberculata. Next base: position 25,299,039 of record CM046832.1, on the reverse strand, counting down.
GGCATTCAGAAAGCTTGTATTTTGGGTTGTAGCCTCTTATGCCTTTGCAAACGCTAATTGTAATGTTTGTTTGTTTGTTGTTATTGTTGTTTTTTTTTGTTTGTGGTTTGTTTGTTTGTTTGTTTGTTTTTTGTTTTTTGTTTTTTGATAAATCACAAGATACTAGCAATTCTAAGCAGCTATGAAGATTGTTCTTCTTAAAGGACAATCCAACCTTGGTAATAATATGATTTGTATGAAAACAGAAAAGTAAAAACAGGATGGTGAAAGTTTGAAAGAAATCTGACTAGGAATAAGACAGCTATGGGTGTTTGAAAAATGAGATCCCTAAATGTATGCCAATCTTAAATTAGCAATTTCTTGAGTCGATTGTGACATATTGGCGGTCAACTCTCCCGTTTGTCCCTGGTGAGAGCTATACCGGTTTGTGGTTCATGGTCCAAAGATACCAGAGACCTTTATGATGTTGTTTTACAGGAATTACTACAGGCCAATATTCCTAAATTTGCTTACCCTATTTTTACGTGTATCGAAGATCCTAAGAAGAAGTATGATTTTTGGAATAAGTTATTTGATATAAATAAAGATGTTGATGAGTGGTCTCGTATTCATATGCGCAACTTCAAGTTTACTGTGGAAACAGGTCTTAAATCATTTTATTTTAAAGTTTTTCATAAAGCAATAGCTACAAACGATTTTTTGTTTAAGATTGGGAGGTCTGACACTCCCTTGTGCTTGTGCAGTTTGTGTAACAGAGATACAGACTCTATCCAGCATTTTTTGTTATACTGTCAAAGTGTTACTCCTGTTTGGTTGTGTTTGGAAAGATACTTATGCTCCAAACTGAAAGAGGTATTAACGATCTCCTCTTTTGAAAAACTCTTTGGAGTCAAACGTTCTTTGACACATTCGTCCTGCATTATTTTTTTTTTCTTCTTTGTACTAGATTTTCTATAAACCGCTGTAAATTTCAAAAGGTTAAACCCTCTTTTCATTCATTGCTTTCTTTCATTCGTGTTAAACAGAAAACATAGTACAATATTGCCTTTAAAAATTATAAGCTTGGCAATTATTTCAATAAGTTTAAATTTAACGTTTAATGCCTTGTTGGACTGTACCATTTATTGTATTGTTTTTATTCATGTATATGTATGTTTGTTTTTGTGTTGTATCTTTCCCAATAAAAAAAAAATTAAAAAAAAAACTCTCTCGCTTGTCCTACACTAAAATATCATTAATTTGCGGTTTTCTCCTAAGCGCCTTTTCCCTCAGAGCAGTACTCAAAATATGTTGTAGATAGCATATTTTCATAGGTCCTCATAAAGAAAAAGATCCTACTGAGTATTACATTTTCAAAAGAATGACATTTTAATCATTTTGTGTGTTGGGGCAAATGAGAGAGTTGTCAGCCACTACATCACAGTGACATTACCGATTCTTGAACAACTTGCCATTGAGGTTTCCCTAAATGTAGAAGCAAATTTCTACAATTTAAAAGATCGTTCTGTGGGGTGCTTCCAGAGAGGACAGATTTTAGGGATCGCCTTGTTTTGGCTTTCCTTTCTGATATTTATAATGAAATTGAAGTCAAGGACGGATCATCAGAATATCTCGCACATGTATATACTTTGGAATTAAATGTATACCATGGTACAAGTAGAACATTATGAAAGTATGAAACCATATTCATCATTCTTCACTCCAACCTCCCTTTCCCTACCATTACTAAACATTTTTGTTAAATATATACTTGCTTAAAAAGTATCTGTCACAGTTATTATAAGAAAAAAACCTGATGAAATTAAAAATATAGTGCATATTATGAAAGATCCAAGATACAGCAGCTTTGAATAAAGAGCAGCTAATGTTAATTACCTGAACTGTATAATTTGATAAATGTGAAAAGATTTGTCCATTTTTAATTTAAAAATTATGTAGGAATATTGTTATTCATGCTCACAAAATACGAAAATCGCCATAAAATGATTAAGGGAATATTCCATACATAGAATAAAGTGTTATCTCTTATAGTGCAATGTGGTAGAATCATGTGCTGATTTTTTTTTTACTCTAAAATAGCAGTTTAGCCACTGTGATATACATAGTTTTGAGCAATCAGGTATATATATATCTGTATTCTGGGAACACATATGAACGGTGGAATCTCTCAAAACGTGGATTTTAACCGGTAACAAGGTTGTGAACCCAACAAGTGACCATCGTCGTCAAAAGGCGCAAAGGACAAGCAGACTCAGAGGGCAAGCCTGTCGCACCTACAGGGCTCGAAACTGACGGAGCAGAGGGACACATCGAAGAAGCTACCAATCAAACAACAAGATAGTAATATCATCCGAATCCGACCTGGAGAAACATGAACAGAGTAGCCTACCTGAAATAGTACATGTGCACTCTATACAAAAGTTACTAGGAACGCTCATTTCACCGCACTAAGAACATGAAGAATGTACAAACAAACCGGCTTCTGCATTGTAAGTTACGCTTTAGAACTCTTCAACTCGTGTGTCCAAGATCTTTCTTTGTATATGTATTACGTAACCTTATAAAATGTTAGTCTTGAATTAAGTTTCAAACCATTAAGAAGGAGTCAAAGTCACCTTGTTTGTCTCTGTGGTAACCAATGTCATTAATGTTCAGATGCACCTCATTCGGAAGGAATGTGGTCATGCTTTCATTGCGTTGCAAATGAGCTACCATTTTTGCTTTCTTTCACCATGACTGTAATATGAATAATTTTTCACGGCTCTGTTCCGAAAATTTCTTAGGAATACAGACAGATGACAAGCTCTCAGGGGTCAATCACATCGGTCATATTCAGGGAAAGCTCAGTATGTCCGTTGGTACATGTATGTTGAGTAAGCTTCTTTATTTACTACCTCTTGGAACCCTTTTCATCTTGTACAATGCCATTGTCTTGCCTTATTTAGATTATTGTAGTCTTGTATGGGAGGGGCCAGCTCGTGTCATCTAAACCGGTTAATCGGTTTACAAAAGAAAGCTTTTCGTTTATGTTCAAACACTCATTATCTTGCCCATACCCCGGGGGCGATATTTTTTTTCGGAGGATGGGAAAGTCACTAGACGAAAATCGACGCTCCTGATTGGCTTAAAAACTCTTGAGATAGATGTGATTCAGTCGTTTTGTTAAAATGCAGAGTTTAGTAAGTCGATTCAAGCACATGCACAGCTAATGTATACCGTATATACGCAACATGCATGCAGTGGGCTCACTACTCGGATTCGAACACCTATCCATCTAGCTAAATGTGGCAACATGAATTGCGACTGTGACACACGGGGACAGATCCCTTCGATCTTAAAAGTAAAAATTCACTGAGTGACTGACAATGTTTACATCTTTTTGTGAAATTGTACAGTGGGTCGGCAAGGCCAAGGACCAAGGCTCAAGGATAAGGCTTATCAAACGCGCTGCTAACTCCAGCCTGGAGTTCGATAGATTTACATAACGTTAATTAGGCATAGCACTCAATCGTATCTGCTAACATGTGCAAATCCGGTGACAATAATTTATTGTAAAATCACTATTTCTTCATCTTCACCTAACTTAGCCTAACGGCGTTAGGCTAAGTTAGGTTTAGGTCAGGGTTAGGGTAGGGTTAAGGATTGGGTTACGTGTATGTTAGGGTAGATCTATGGCAGTATGGGTCCTATCATCGGTAAGTTAGGCCTAACTTAGACCAGTCCTGCTTTCACATTCAATATGCCATTTTGGCTTTTGTAGTTTGTTGTAAAAAAATGTGTTCACATCTAGTCTAAGGCAGATCAGTAACTAATGGATGCTTACAATTGAAATAGAACCTAAAAGTTAGGCCCTAAGCCTTGGCCTAGATCTAGATCTATTCTAAGTTACCTAGACAGTCAGGACAGAAAGATCCGTCTGTTAAGGAGTTTTAAAAACTTTTATAGGTCTATAACATTTTTGGACGTTTACTTTGAGGCTCTCCTCCAAGACCAAGACGAACGGAAGCCTCCCATGGCATAGCATAACGTTCACTGTAAGTTAGATCTACTCTCGGCCTGTCTTAACTACAGGGCCTAGCCCTAGGCTATGGGCAAAGTATGACTATGAGGTAGGTCTACCTAACCCGAAAGCTGACTAAATATTACATGTCAGAAATTAAAAAAATAAGAAAATTTAAAAAATACACGAAATATCATGATAAATATACCGGTTTACTGAATAAGTGCACCGGCATGATTTTTAAAATTATCCCAGATATAGATCTAACGTTACTGGTATTTTTACCCCATTTTCCGATGTTGTCAATGGGAATATCAAAGTGAATTTGTCAGGCGAACGAAATAATAGGGAGCGCTTATGACATAGGCTGGCCCCAGCCAGAGCCCAGCCATTAATAATGACGTACCGCCACAGCGTAGGGGGCAGACTTCTGTTTATGTAGGAGAGGGATTCTGTTCTGACCCTCACCAAGAATCTCGGAGATGGAATACCCGATTTACACACAATTTTGCATGGTGATAGAGTAACTTGTAAACAACAATCCTGTGAAGCTAATTAAAGCAACATTTTTTTTTTTGGCTATAGTTTTTTTCTGTACATGTACATGTATTCTTATTTTTTTTTAAACCTGTTTTGGATATGACATTCACATTGAGACTTAAAAGAAATAATTTAGTTCAATATATTTCAACATGTGTGCGTGTCGCACTTGTACACAAACGTATAAAAAAAATACTAGTACTCCGTTTCTGGATGACCATGACCTTTGCTTGTCATAGATGTGACCTGAAAACGCTTCGTTCGATTCTTAGTGAGCCGACTGCATGTATACACTGGATGCATGTTGCGTATACGGTATACATTGTACATTGCATTGCATACGTGTAGCTGTACTAGCTAGCTGTGCATGTGCTTGAATCGACTCACTAAACTCACATTTTAACAAAACGACTGAATCACATCTATCTCAAGAGTTTTTAAGCCAATCAGGAGCGTCGATTTTCGTCTAGTGACTTTCCCATCCTCCGAAAAAAAATATCGCACCCCGGGGGGGGGGGGGCACTCACGTATATTGGTGGTACGGGGACGTGCCGCTTTGATGACCCCCTTTTTCAGACCCCGATTTCCGTTCTCTAGATACTCAGTTCCGCTCAGGAGCCGCTCAGCCCCGCTCTGAAGACCCCCGTTATGAAACATATCCGTTCGCATGCGGCCGGCAGGGAGCGTGGCGGAGGCAGTGGTCGCTCGACCTGGTCTCGCGCCCTAGGCCCTTTCGTCGCGCGAGCCTTGAAAACTGCTCCAGCTAGCTAGCTACTAGCGCTACACGGCGCGGGCGCGGCCCCCGGCGCGGCCCGTCCCGAGATCCTGCGATAGCGAAGGTGTACCGCCGATAAAGCGAGGTTAGTTTTGTAGTTCCCTAGACCCTGTTTTTTCACTCTGCCCAATAGATCATAGTTCCCAAGACCCCGTATTTTACACCTTGAAGTCAGTTCCTTAGACCCCCTTTTCGGGGATTCGTGAGGCACACCCCCGTCAAAATATAATTCGAGTGCCCCCCCCCCCCCCGGGGCCCATACCCCACCTCTTTTTAAGAAACTCAGTACCGTCAATCTATCGGTTAATATAACAATTAAAACAGTACCATTTATGTATCGTTATATGAACAATATGTTACCAGCTGCCTTTAATGATTACATTATTACCATTGATAAAAAAAACATAATTTCAATACAAGACAAAAAGATAATATTTTCTTGCCGTATTCACGATTGAAATTGCGACGGGTTAATTCAATAAAACATAAAGGTGCTGAATCCTGGAATAATCTTGACCCCTTACTTATGTCCACTGCAAACTCTTTCAAAGCCAAAATCAAGCTGCATCTTCTTGCCACGTATCAATGACATCCTTCTGACTAAAAATTGTGATATAACTTACGTCCTTCTGTGATGTTTTTGTTTTTAGTATAGTTATTTTGTTTTATGTTCTGTATTTTGTATTTTGTATTTTGTATCATAACTTTTATTGCTTGTTTTATGTTTTTCTACCCACTGTATCACCAAACTGTCATTTATGTTATGGATCCCCCTACAACCTCAAGCCACTGGCTTTTCTAGGGTGTTAGATCCTCACACTTTTCGATGTATATATTAACTCGTGTGATTTTTATGAAATAAATAAATTGAATTGAATTGAATTGAATTAAATTGAATTGAATCTTCCATTTTCCGCCATTCTTTTCCGCCATTCTTTGACATCCTTTTCTATTCTTCCTTCTGTATTTCATGTTCCAATCCTGGAATATGGAGCTCCAGTGTGACACAGCGGTATTACGCGGAAGCAGTGTGAAAACATTGAAAAGCTTAAAAAAAGAGCTCTTCGCTTCATCTTCGGTTGTCGATACACTACTTACTTTGATATGCTTGCGCAACTAAACTTCAACACCCTGGAGGAAAGGAGGAAAACGTTGCGTTTGACATTCACAAAAAAAATCTCTGAACAACACTGATCAGTTCAAAAGTTATTTACCTCAAAACCCGGGTAACAGAAGACTTCTAAGTCATTCTCAAAAAATTCCTGACTTCTTTTGTAGAACAAACAGGATGAAGTTTAGCCCTATTCCATACGGGGCGCCAAGTGTTCACCAATTTATTCCGTCCAAATTTGCCTCATTTTGTGACAAAATTCAATCAAAACTCGTTTTTGTTACAAAATTAATGAATAGCTCTTCATTTTGTAACAAAATGAATTTAATAGGGTAATTTTGTAACTAAAAAAAATTCTGTTACAAAATTAACATTACGGAATCATTTTGTCCGATTTCATTTTGTAACGAAAATCATTGTTACAAAATTAACATGACAAAATTATCATTTTGTTTTTGTTGTCTATATTTGTGTTATATTTTTAGTTTTAGTTTTATCTTTTTCTATTTGTTGTCTATATCATTTTTGCAATATTTTTAGGGAACTATGCTTGTACAAGGCCCAAGGGCCTTTTTTATGTAGTTCCCCATTTCATTTTCTAATTTCGTTTATGACTTATTTTGTATTTGTTTCGAATGTACCTTTTAATTGAAAATGAAATAAATGAGAATTGAATTGAAAATTGAATTGAAAATCATTCTGTTACAAAATGAACATGTCGAATTACATTTTGTAACGAAAATTATTTTGTCCGTTCTCATTTTGTAACGAAAATAATTTTGTTACAAAATTAACATACGAAATTATTTTGTCCATTCTCATTTTGTAACAAAAATCATTCTGTTACAAAATGAACATGACCAAATTATTTTGTTCATTTTTATTTTGTAACAAAAATCATTTTGTTACAAAAATTATTTTGTCCATTTTCATTTTGTAACAAAAATTAATTTGTTACAAAATTAATAATGACAGAATAATTTGGTTCATTCTCAATTTGTAACAAAAGTCATTCTGTTTCAAAATTAACATCACAAACTAATTCTGTCCAATCTCATTTTGTAACAAAAATCATTTTGTTACAAAATTAACACGACCAAATTATTTTGTCAATTTTCATTTTGTAACAGAAAGATTTTTGTTACAAAATGAGAATGGACACATAATTTTGTCATGTTAATTTCTTTGTTACAAATTACCTTTTCAAATTCATTTTGTTACAAAAACTAAGTTACATTTCCCTGTTTAATCTACGGACAGTCTGCTCTACTAAAGCACATTATGAACTGAGCTAGATTTTTCATCTTTTCTTCTATCCTTTCATATGTTTCTCTTTATTTTCCCTTCTTCTCTTCTTTTTTCTATCTTTTCTTTAAAAAAAAGATAGAATAAGAAGTTTAAAAATTATTTAAAAACTCAATATGTTTTTTTTTTTTCATTATTTTGTAGCATTCAGTCAGGGAGGTACTCTTCCACTCCTGGATTCAGTCATGTTCTCATTTTATCTTCCGACTTGTTTCATTATTTGTCTTTATGTTTCTGTCAATTTTTCTTTCTAACTTTCCTCACGTTTTCTTTGTTTTGATCTTTCTTCTCTTTCTGTCTTTATTGTGTTCTTCTTTATTTTCTTTTTTGTTGTTGGTCATATTCAATTTCTTTATTTCCTTATTTTCTTTTTCAATCTCTCTGTCATCTTCTCTTTTTTTCTTTTTGTGAACGACATTTTAGCTGTATATGTACTGTTGTGTCCTGATCATCTCATCTAGATTCAGTCTACATCTTCATCATCCTGTTCCCACACTAGGCCCGTCTTCATCAGCCCGAGTTTCCAAAATAGCCCGCTAATTCTGATCCGGGAAACTAACCCGATCAGAACTAGCTCGAGCTAGTTTGTAATGAACTCCTTGCCCGTTTCTTATCTCACCCAATCCCCTGCCCCGCCTACATCTGGTAATCCTTTCAAGCAAACATCAGCTAGCTGTGTTTTATCAGGCAGTGTCGAACGGTGCAATTAACCCAAGAATTCGCATTGATTTGACCTCGCTTTTCTGTTGAATGAACACGATGTTTCGGTGAAACCGCTGGGGAAGTGTCGAAGCAAAACTGCTATAACTTTGGCATATGACCATGAATCTGAATGATCTTAATGTTTTGAAAATGGAATCAGCAGATTAACTAGTCATCATATTTTTTTTTTCAAAATCGATGGAAAAACGGGGACAAACGTACAAGAAACATTACATTAAAAATACAAAATAAAAGTCCAAAATATGCATTAAAATTACACATTTCTAATCGGAAAACAAAAGAGATATTGGAGTATGTCATTAATGAGATATTAAAGATACTTTGTGTGAAATATCATTTTCTAAAAACCATGCATCCGAAAATGTCTGTAAAAAATCAAATACAATGCATTTTCGTACCTTGAATCCGAACGCTGATCTACCGAGTCGCTTTCCATGGCGATGACGTCATTCTCAATAATACAGTCCCACATTATGCTAATTCTTGTTGGGTTTGAAACATAAAACGGCTTTCACGTGATTTCGTGGGGGAAAATGTAATCTTTGGAAGATTTGAATAATCTTCCAAATGCCTCAGAAATTCATAGCATATATTAACGGAAATAAACCTGAAATAAACTAATTATCGACCTCATGGCTTTACCGTTTACCATCGACACAGCACTGACATGTCTTTCTTTGGCAGTTTTCTCCAGGTACCACCGTCTGCCGACACTTCTGCGCTACAGTGCCTCGAACAGGTGATCGTGTTATGTAATAGTGCGCATGCGCGCAGTCTGATTTCTAGCCATGACGTCATATTTTTTTTTCAAGTTACTGTTCCTACACAGTTTTCAGTTTGTGAAAATAACCCAATATATTTTCCATTATATCTCCGAAAGTAAGGCTTCGGCACGGCGAAAATTTCGTCACGAGGTCCGTAAAAGTCTCAAGAATATGTATGTACTTGATAATGAATATTGAGCGAAACGTCAGGATTTGTCTGTAAATAATCTGAGGGTAGTTTTGAAGGACAACAAAACATGAAAGGTTTGATAAAATGAAAAGTAAGTCATCATTTTATTTTTTTATTTCATGTGCACATTGATATGACTCTTTCAAATCATTCCTGAAATTCTGAGCAAAATCCGCCCACAAACAATGGAGAAACGAGAGGGGAAAATTTTGATAAAAAGGTGAACTTCTGAACGTGAGTGCTTCGTTGACCGTTACAGATTCAAAACGATTTCGGTCTGAACGGCGAGTTAATTGATCTCCTCCTCTCCGACTGTTATTATGTAAGTACCTTGCCGATAGATTGTTGTTTTCATGAATAAATTACACGTACACTCGCATTTGCTTTTGGACTTGGACTTGCACACACTTGCAGTTTTGAGGTTGTCCTTTGCTTTGTTTAGAATGGGATCTCATGAACAATAATTCTAGCTAGCGTAAAGGTCGGGGAACACGTGCTCGAGCTCGCATCCGCCCCCCCCCCCCCCCCCCCCCCCCCCCGCGAGCCTGCCCTTCACATAACCACGAACCAAACAACACCTCTCTGTCGGGGCTCTCTCTCTCTTGCTCTATACACACAAAGTCGTGTGCACCGGCCGTGGCCGTATATATGCCCGCGAACCATTCAGCCATGTATCTCTCTTTCCACTTCTGTCTCTCTCTCCCTTTCTTCAGTTTCTCTTTCTCTCTCCAAACACGTGGACCGGCCGTTTGTATGTACCAGGCTGGGCCCCGCGCGCGAATCATTCGGCCAGTCAGCGTTCTTTGAGCTATATGTACGTCGATGACTTGACAAAATAAAAACTCTGTGGTACGGAATGAAATTGTGTGGGAACAGAATAGGTTGGTGAACACTTGGCGCGCAGAGGGGCGCAAAGTGTTCACCGACTTATTTTGTTCAAACTTGCCTCATTTTGTAACAAATTTCACTCAAAACTCGTTTTTGTTACAAAATTATTGAACAGCAATTCATTTTGTAACAAAATGAATAGGTAATTTGTAACTGTGTGGGTACAGAATAGGTTGGTGAACACTTGGCGCTCTTAGGGGCGCCAAGTGTTCACAGAATAGATTGGTGAACACTTGGCGCGCATAGGGGCGCCAAGTGTTCACCGACTTATTTTGTTCAAACTTGCCTCATTTTGTAACAAAATTCACTCAAAACTCGTTTTTGTAACAAAATGAATTTGAAAAGGTAATTTCTAACAAAGAAATTAACATGACAAAATTATGTGTCCATTCTCATTTTGTAACAAAAATCTTTCTGTTACAAAATGAAAATTGACAAAATAATTTGGTCGTGTTAATTTTGTAACAAAATGATTTTTGTTACAAAATGAGATTGGACAGAATTAGTTTGTGATGTTAATTTTGTAACAGAATGACTTTTGTTACAAAATGAGAATGAACCAAATTATTCTGTCATTATTAATTTTGTAACAAAATGATTTTTGTTACAAAATGAAAATGGACAAAATAATTTTTGTAACAAAATGATTTTTGTTACAAAATAAAAATGAACAAAATAATTTGGTCATGTTCATTTTGTAACAGAATGATTTTTGTTACAAAATGAGAATGGACAAAATAATTTCGTATGTTAATTTTGTAACAAAATTATTTTCGTTACAAAATGAGAATGGACAAAATAATTTTCGTTACAAAATGTAATTGGACATGTTCATTTTGTAACAGAATGATTTTTGTAACAAAATGAAAATTTTGTCATGTTAATTTTGTAACAGAATGATTTTCGTTACAAAATGAAATCGGACAAAATGATTCCGTAATGTTAATTTTGTAACAGAATTTTTTTTTGTTACAAAATTACCCTATTAAATTCATTTTGTTACAAAATGAAGAGCTATTCATTAATTTTGTAACAAAAACGAGTTTTGATTGAATTTTGTCACAAAATGAGGCAAATTTGGACGGAATAAGTTGGTGAACACTTGGCGCCCCATAATTCCATCATTAGTACGTCTGTATAATGCCAAATAGGACATGTATGTAATACAATGTAATCGTGCAATAGCGCAGAGTTTACACCACGTTAGAATGACATACTCTGTACTTCCATCTTACCTCGCTTTCTATTTTTTCCTTTTCTTCCTTTTTTTTCTTCTTTCTTTTTTTTTTCTTCTTCTTCTTCTTCTTCTATCTCTTCATTTATCCTGCTCTTATTGTTTCTTCCTTTTTTTCTCCCCTCGCCTTCTTCTTCTACCACTTCTTCTCCACTCTTCTCTCTCTTTCTCTCTCTCTCTCTCTCTCCTCTCTCCCTCTCCTCTTGCACTCTCTTTCTACATCTACTGTGCCAATATTTTTTTTTCCACAATGCACTATAAACATGGCCCAGGTAACGCCAAATACTCAATAAAGATAATAGTAATAATAGTGATGGTAAAGGCAATGATGATAATTAATAGTGATAATGATAGTAATAATAATAATCGTAGTTGTAATAGTAGTGGTAATAATAATAATAATAATGGTAATAATGGCAATGATAATGATGGTGATGATGATGATGATGATAATAATAAATATGCCGGGTATCAGGTACATCTAAAATATCAAACCAGGTTTTAATTATTTTGATGTCATACACTCCAGCTATTACTATTCCTATTCTTATTAGATTTACATGTATTGATCTTCTTATTGTAATTTTCATACTGTGCATGTCAATTATCTTTTGAATTTTCTTTCTTAATGTGTTTCCTATGTGTAGTGTATTTTTTCTGTTATCGTATTTTTTGTCATTGTAAATCAGACACAATGCAGCCATTTGGCTCCGAAGTTTGATAAATAAAACCATTTCAGTTCAATTCAATTCAATTTTAAAATTTTCTATCGTCTTTTCTTTCTATTTTTCATTGTGTATTTTTTGTTTTTCCTTCTCTCATATTCTATCTTTCCTTGCCTATGTAAGTCAACCCCTGAATTGTGTCAGGGGCCACCTTTTCATATTGAAGTGTATGAGGGGGGGGGGGGCAAAATTAAGGGCCTGCTTTTGTCCAGTTAACGACCCAGCCCGAAAAGGGGGCCTGCCTCAGACTATTTTAGGGTCTTAGACTACCGGGTCTTTGGGATTTACCACAACAAGATGAAAGTGCAGCCATACCCATTGGCCCATTGCTTCCTTGTATCCCGAAGAAGAGGAACCTGGCAATGTACTGTAGTCATTCCATTCCTACTTTTATCCTACTTTCTCTCTCCTAAATCCTACTTTTCTCCCTACTTTTTCTGATTTTGAACCTACTTTTCTCCTACTTTTTTCCTTGGGTGTGCTTGAAAGCCTGTATATATATATATATATATATATATATATATATATATATATATATATATATGTTTGATTGATTTTATTATGTTTTCATCTCCAAAGGTTTCAGAAGTTAAGTAACTGGTCGTTATATAAAATCAATTTCGTTTATTTTTTAAGTTGAACTATTTTATATGAACGTATGATTCGTGGTAGAGTGTTCCATATACCTTGTAAAGTATTTCATTTTGAATGAAGATTTTTTTATTTTCCATAAACATATTACTGTCAATTATTATACTAATAATAGTTTGTGCCATTTTACTTACGACATGGAGCAATGAAAATAATGCAATACTCCTTAAAAGATAAGCTATTTTCTTAACCTCCCAGGTCGAAATTCCCGTAGAAACCATTAGGATAAAACCAGTACAACCTTATACTGGTTTCTACTGGTCCATTTTCTACTGGTTTTAATATGGAAAGTGAATAGATTCCAGTAGAAAACCAGAAAGAAATTCTACTGGTTTCAATATGTTAAGTGAATAGATTCCAGTAGAAAACCAGAAAGAAATTCTACTGGTTTCAATATGTAAAGTGAATAGATTCCAGTAGAAAACCAGAAAGAAATTCTACTGGTTTCAGTATGTAAAGTGAATAGATTCCAGTAGAAAATCAGAAGGAAATTCCACTGGTTTCAATATGGAAAGTGAATAGATTCTAGTAAAAACCAGAAAGAAATTCTACTGGTTTCAATATGAAAATAGATTCCAGAAGAAAACCAGAGAGAAATTTTACTGGTTTCAATATGGAAAGTGAATAGATTCCATTAAAAAAACAGAAGGAAATTCTACTGGTTTCAATATGGAAAGTAGTGAATACTTCCAGTAAAAAACCAAAAGGAAATTCTACTGGTTTCAATATGGGAAGTAGTGAATACTTCCAGTAAAAACCAGAAGGAAATTCTACTGGTTTCAATATGGGAAGTAGTGAATACTTCCAGTAAAAAACCAGAAGGAAATTCTACTGGTTTCAATATGGGAAGTAGTGAATACTTCTAGTAAAAACCAGAAGGAAATTCTACTGGTTTCAATATGGGAAGTAGTGAATACTTCCAGTAAAAAACCAGAAGGAAATTCTACTGGTTTCAATATGGAAAGTAGTGAATACTTCCAGTAAAAAACCAGAAGGAAATTCTACTGGTTTCATTATGGAAAGTGAATAAATTTCCAGTAGAAACCAGAAGGAATTTCCTACAAGTCCAATTACTTAGACCAGTGGAAACCAGTATAACCAGTTGAACTAGTTGACCTTGGTATATCAGTTACAAGTTATCAAAATCTTCTACTAATAACTACAAGTGGCAATAGCAACAAAGTTACTCTGGTGTGTCTGTAGTCCACTGCCTGGACTGTTCGCGCACGAACGCGATCCGTTGAGAAAATAATACACCCCCAACGCTAAAACTGATATAGCCCTTCCAAATCGACCCTCGCAAACAGTCCAGTCGCATTTGCCAGTTTAACGACCGTTCCCGAAATTTTTCGGGGAGAATAGACCCGCTCGATCTGCGCTGATTGGACGAAGAATATGCATCATTCATGAGTGATTACGTAATATTCAGTTTTTCAGTGGTGTTTGATCGGGGCATTGCGGGCACGGTGCGGGCAGGCCATGCAGAGCTCAACAAAGGCAGGCAGGGCTTCGCACGCAGACAAGGCGGCTTTTGCTGTGCTGATTCATTGAACCAACAAACGACATTTTAGTGACGATTGGCCATTTCACGTTATTCCAGTTCTTTATGGAGATGTTATGTTAATTAATACATAATAACGTTTACTGGATATTATTTCAGCATTGTTGACCATTTCGACCATCAAGGGTATTTTGACCATATGACCATCATTTTTTGAAAAGGCAAGAAAATGTGGCCTTGTCCCTATAGTATATAATTATTTTGGTCATTGTCTTATGGTAGAAAATGACTACATGTACTTGACATTATAGACAGATAATTATGTTGCAATATTTTAAAGAAGGTTTCTAATGTTTAAAACAGTGTTCTGTTGGAGCTTTTCATCATTGTAAACATATATCAGAAGCAATATTTGTTATAAACAGTTCAATAATACAAGATCTAATACTGCTATAGTAGTATTAGATCTTGTATTGAACTGTTTATAACAATAATTAACTTGCCTATATTTCAGTGTTCAAGTTGGGGATTGACCTTTGATAGGTAAATTAGCCTCTGTTACCACCCCCATACCACATATCAATTTTTATTTCTTCGTTCTGTTTTATAATTTGTATTGCTATGCTTGTCCCTTTTGTTCTTATTTCATTCAATATGTGGAATAATAAACAGAGCTGTATGTTCGGATCACACCTTTTTGATCCTGCTAGACTCGGTTTGGTAGTATTTTGACCGTTGAATAAACCAACATAGTTTTTAATGTTTGGATTTTTTTATGAGATTCCCTCCTCCACTAAAAAAAAGAAGATTAAAATTTTTAATAATCAGGCAGATAAACGCAAAAATCAACTTGGACTTGTAATCTCCGCCATGACCCGATTCCATCCGCCAATCCTCATTGGCATGTTTCTATATTATGCAAAGTGGCGCATATAATTATTACAGGGTCATCCCATACCCAGTCGGGACAAAGAGGGAGGTAACAAGTGGGTTGGGGGGGGGGGGAGGGGGGAGGAGGAGGCTCGTGTACCTGAAAAAGGATTAATATTTTCCCCTTCCCATCAGTGAAGGCAAGGGCACGGAAGGCATGAATCTCAAACTAAGGGAACGGACAGAAATCCCTTGCCTCTTAATTTCACGGCACTGAGTGCACCAATGTATACATTTGACAACATATATGAATGTCAAAACAAAACTATTCTTGAATCGCAATAACATGAAAATTCACAGTGTTGTACGTTTGAGCTTATCTAAAGGGACGCACTCGTACATGTATTTTCAGAAGGTTCATAATTCCTGAGGTTCCGAAGTCACTTCAAAACACGAATTTTGAAAAAAAGTGGTCACTCCTCGGCACTTTTAAATGGTGATTTAACACTTCAGTTTTTAGATTGTATATGGAATTACGAACCTTCGAAGTAACGACACTTCGGAATTATGAAGCTTGGGGAAAACGACATAAGAGTGTGATCAGTTCGCGTCACGGACGGACATTTCAAAATTTTCCAATTTGGGAGGCTTGTAAAAATAAGTGATTAGCTGTGATGGATTGCTTTATGATTTATTTTGGAGGGTATAACTGGGTGTACTGAAAAATGATAAAACATGGTTGTCATGGTTACTTATTTAAATGAGAATGAATGAAATGCTCCATTTATTAGAGTGGGAGATAGATATTTGTGTTGACTTCTCATTATTCTTTTAATATCAATATCAGAACAACATGATCTTGTCTTATACTTTTACTTGCAAATGTTAGTCAGATAAATTGGCTTCCCTATCAGACATTTTAAATTTCAAAACAAGCTTTAGATTTCATAAGTTTCAAGTTTCTAACAGAAAATAAGCAAAATAGTCATATTACCGACATTTTCAGAACGGAATAGATACATCCGTACATAGAAGGAGTGGTGTAATGGTTATTCCGAGTCAAAAAGTGGCCATAACGACCAGAATGTCCTGAGTAAGGCCTATTCGACCCCGTTCTCACTCACTTTGAAAGTGGACTTTTGGAGCGGTCTATCTAAGACCCGTTCCTCAGGAACGGTTCTTAGGTGAGTGTGAACGGTCAAAGTGGTCCAGGAAGTGGTCTTCTGGACCGCTCCAGAAGACCACCTCGGGGAGGTGGTCTTGAGGAACGGGTCTTATTAAGAGCGGTATTAAGAGCGGTATGCGGTATGGACCGCTCTAAACGTGCAATGTGAACGAAAGCGTACTTTGACCGGAAGTGAGCTTGTGTGTTCCGCGGGAAATCACGTGTGATTTTCCTTTTTATAATACATTGCTGCATGATAGAATGGCGAAAAAAAGAAACAAAAGAAAAGACAGAAAGAGGAAATGAAAAGATTATAAAAACGAAGGAAATCATGAAAAATGTAAATAAGGGGAAGAGGATAGAATGATAAAAAAACAAAGAAAAACATAAGAAATGTAAAGAAAGAGAAGAGGATAGAATGATAAAAAACATAGAAAAACATAAAAAATGTAAAGCAAGAGAAGAGGATAGAATGATAAAAAACAAAGAAAAACATAAGAAATTAAAGAAAGAGAAGAGGATAGAATGATATAAAACAAAGAAAAGGATAAGAAATGTAAATAAAAAGAAGAGGATAGATTGATAAAAACAAAGAAAAACATAAGAAATGTAAAGAAAGAGAAGAGGATAGAATAAAAAACAAAGAAAACATAAGAAATTAAAGAAAGAGATCGAAGAGGATAGAATGATAAAAAACAAAGAAAAACATAAGAAATGTAAAGAAAGAGAAGAGGATAGAATGATAAAAAACAAAGAAAAACATAAGAAATGTAAAGAAAGAGAAGAGGATAGAATAAAAAAAAACAAAAAACATAAGAAATGTAAATAAAGAGAAAACGATAGAATGATGAAAATAAAAGAAAACAAAGTTCATAGAATGATAAATAAAACAAACAAAATATAACAAATGTTAAGAAAGGAATGACGATAGAATGATGAAAACGAAGAAATATATTATGAAAGATAGAAAGAGAATATGATAGACAGAATGATAAAAAAACAAAGAAAAACACAAGAAATGTAAAGAAAGAGTAGACGATAGAATGATGAAAACAAAAGAAAACAAGGAAAGATAGAAAGAGAAATGAAAGGATCATAGTGATGAAAGATAAATAAAAGACAGAAAGAAGATAAAATGATGAAAAGAAAGAAAAGACAAAGAGGAAAATGATAGAAAAACATAAGAAATATAAAGAGAGAAAAAGACGATATAGAATGATGAAAACAAAGAAATACATTATGAAAGACAACGAGAATATGACAGAATGATTAAAAACAAAGAAAAATATAAGAAATGTAAAGAACGAAAAGACGATAGAGTGATGAAAAGAAAGTAAAACATAATGAAAGATGGAAGTGACAAACATACGAAGAGAAAAACAAAAGTGGAAAAAAGAGGCCTTGGAAAGGTGTAAAGATAAATGCATCAGGCAAGCAGTATACGGTTTTAATTTCGCGCGAAAAATTTGACCCCCTGACCTCAGCTGCCATAGCAACAAGACCACTTTGATTCGTGGAGCGGTACGTTTGAGCCAGAAAAACTGCTCGGAATGTGAACGCTAACAAACCGTTCCTCAAGACCCGTTCCTCTGGAGCGGTCTAACTAAGACCACTTTCAAAAGTGAGTGAGAACGGGGTCTAAGACCCGTTCCTCAGGAACGGTTCTTAGGTGAGTGTGAACGGTCAAAGTGGTCCAGGAAGTGGTCTTCTGGACCGCTCCAGAAGACCACCTCGGGGAGGTGGTCTTGAGGAACGGGTCTTATTAAGAGCGGTATGGACCGCTCTAAACGTGCAATGTGAACGAAAGCGTACTTCAACCGGAAGTGAGCTAGTGACGTTCCGCGCGGGAAAAAAAGCAAAGGCAATCGATCGGGCAGCCGGCAGGCACGCTACGGTACATCAGTTTGTATTCCGCGCGAAAAATTTGACCCGCTGACCTGAGCTGCCATAGCAACAAGGCCACTTTGAATCGTGGAGCGGTTTGAGCGAGAAAAACTGCTCGGAGTGTGAACGCTAGCAAACCGTTCCTCAAGACCCGTTCCTCTGGAGCGGTCTAGTGAGTGAGAACGGAATCAGAGCAAAAGTATACTACTTCTGGGTAATTAAGTTTGTCAAAATAATCTTCCCCACCAAAATTGTTCTTTTGGAGAGGAAGTCCGAACGGTTGCTGCTCACTAATTTTTAGTTTCTCATAAAAATTTGCAAATACAATCATGTAGTCATAGTGGATCAAAGTGGGCATAATAATCGAAATGGTCAAAACGATTGAAGTACAATGAATATTGTTTTGGAACCTACACACATTTTCACATCAATTTTGGATATCGAGACCCACCCCTTTAATGATGCTGATCAAAAAAATTAAATCACATTTCGGGGGGAAAGGGACACAAATTGTTATTTTTGGGGCCTACCAAATCCTTTGCTCTGATTCAATAAAACAATGTGTAACCAAAATGGTTATTTTTGGTCAATAAGTGGTCAAAGCTTTTCCGCTGCCTGTCCAAAGGCAGAGGGATAACCGTGACATGAGTAGGGTCATTTTTGGAATCAGTGCAGATACTACAGAAAGTTCACCAACACACACACCAAAGAGTTATCAAATCAAAGTTCTGTGATAACTCCTTGCACATACACACACACACTGAATCGACGATCTTACTTATGCATATTCATTACAGCGTGCGACCAGGCATTACGTCAGAATATATTAGCGTGAACTTTTGACCCCGCATCATGGCAAAAGCTTCTAGACGTTTTTTTTCGACGGGTGAAATTGTGGGGATCGCGCGATTAGTGGAGAGTCGCGCTCTGTGTGGGATATGCGTTAGAGAAAGAGCAGTGTTAGGGAATAAACCAAATATAAAAAACGGATAGAATCTAGACTAGTGTGTCTGCAATACTGGTGTGCAATGGAAATTTGAAGACTTTGCATTTTTTAAGTGTGTGGGCATTGTCCATATACTTGTATTGAATGAACATATTTTAGTTCCTGGTTAGTGTTTCCTTAATTACTGTTTAATTACCTGTAATTGATACCAGTGAATGAATTGTTCTAGTAATCGTTTGTTGACCCATCTTTGTATTTGGTAAACGTTTTGCACTACACTAAATCATCAACAATGAAGAAATGTACTGCAATTTTTAAATAAATAATATGAAAACATGAATACACAAGCACCCAGTATTTATTATGCAAATTAACTGGTATTCTACTGGTTTCCAACTGGAGTCAGTGGACAACTGGGGGAAAAAGTTAATTGCGCTTGGTAATGAACTGGACCAGGGCATTAGGGAAAAATTGCCGTTTCCATTAACAGATGGCATTGGAAAAACATAATGGAAAGACCAAGTTGGAAAACTGGCACAAAGTTTGTGGCAATCGGAGATACTAGTTTCAACTGGTATCTTTTCCACTAAGCAAATGCGCCAATTGGTGATACAGAGGTTTCAACTAGTATATTTTCTACTAGTTTTAGCTGGGTTTCTAGTACCAGTTTGACTCTTTGTTATTTATTTTAAATACATACTGTATAGACTCTGCCGGTTTTTGATGGCTTTTACTGGTCTTTAGTCCAGTTGAATTGAATTGTTTTTATTGGTTTGACTCTGTATTTTGAACCCTTCCTTAAACTCCTGGTTCTTATTGGTTTCTATTTGTAATAAAACCCTTTTCAAACCCAGTAGAGAATTCTGGTTTCTATTGATTTCTTATAGTTTTACTTTGATTTCATACCCTTGATATAAACCACATAGTCTCTGCTGGTTTTTTTATAGTTTTTACTGGTCTTCAATCCGGTTATAGTTTCTATTGGTTTGATTCTGTATTTTGACAATCTTCTTCAAACCAGTAGAGTCTCCTGGTTCTAATTGGTTTCTACAGGCAATACAGCTCTTTTACAAACCAGAATACTATTCTGGTTTCTATCAATTTTTACGGATTGACTCTAATTTTATACCCTTCATATCAACCACATAAATTCTGCTGTTTTTTTTAATGGTTTTTACTGGTCTTCGATCCAGTTGAACTATGGTTTCTATTGGTTTGACTCTGTACTTTTTGACACCCTTCTTCAAACCAGTAGAGCCTATTTGTTCTAATTGGTTTCTACTGGTAATACAGCCATTTTTAAAACCAGTAGACTACTCTGGTTTATATTGGTATCTTACGGATTGACTCTAAATTTATACCCTTCATATCAACCACATAGACTCTGCTAGTTTTTAATGGTTTTTACTGGTCTTCAATCCAGTTGAATCTAATGGTTTCTAATGGATTGACTCTGTATTTTGACATTCTTTTTTCAAACCAGTAGAGTCTCCTGGTTCTAACTAACGAACTAACTAATATAGTATAGTCTCAGCTGGTTTTTGATGGTTTTTACTGGTCTTCAATCCAGTTGAATCTAATGGTTTCTATTGGTTTTTATC
Organism: Heliocidaris tuberculata; assembly: GCA_025618425.1. Taxonomy (NCBI): domain Eukaryota; kingdom Metazoa; phylum Echinodermata; class Echinoidea; order Camarodonta; family Echinometridae; genus Heliocidaris; species Heliocidaris tuberculata. The sequence continues at coordinate 25,278,166 of CM046832.1, read as the reverse complement.
GATTTGACACTGTATTTTCGTATAAGGAAATGACATATCCAACATCTTTAGCAACTCTCGTGGAAATAAATACAATTGTGAGAAAAGAAAATGAGAGATCTATTGGTCTAGTGGTCTAGTAGTTAAGGCATTGGTGTTCTAAGCCAGTGACCCGGGCTCGATTCCCGGCGGAGACAGTTTTTCAACCTTTGCAAAAATTTCAAAAGGGAGGACAGCTCTGGGAAACTTTTATTTAAGCTACGCAACCACTATTCTCTTATTTTCATTTTTCACAATTTTGTATACATGTAGGCCCTATGTTTAATTTATTTTATTACCCTTTTTATAAAAAGGTTTCAGAAGTTAAGTTAATAGTTTGTGGCATTTTACTTACATGGAGCAATGAAAATAATCCAGTAGTAAATATTAAAAGATGAGCCATCGCCCTGATCTTGATCACCATCTATTCAGCATGTATAGAATGTACAATTCAATCTTCAGTCTCCAATTTGTCAGTAAGCAAAAAGTTGAATCAGTATTCACCCCTCCTCCATGTCCTCCTGAACTCTTCTTAGAAAACAAAACAAATCCGTCGACTGATAGATACAGCTATCCTGTGGCAACATAAAAGTCGTAGTTTGGAGCAGTTTGGTATGGAAATACTTCGTTTTCATTAAAATAAAATCCACTTCCTCATTGTCGCTTCATGAAGAAGCATCCATACACAATGCATCGCCCTACGAACATATAGAATGTTAGAGTGCCATCCCACGGGGGGTTTTTTTCCCCAGAATGACAAAAGTTACGCTCTACAACCAAACATAATGTTAGAGCATTACATGGTATATTGTTGAGGGAACTTGAGGCTCTTGACTCTCATATACGAAAGCCTAACTTTTATCCTTGCTCGGTGCTAATATACAGCCTTGGACAAGGTGTTTTACCCACGCTTGTCCCTTGCGACCTAGGTGTATCATATGGGTATCTTTCAATGCTGAGGTAAAATTAATTGCAGGGCCCTCAGCTAGAGCAGTTAATACTGATGAGGCTGCCCTGGATAAATAAGACCACAGTTTAAAATAATATATTTATTGTTAATATATGATATTGGGCGGTCTTTGGGGTGATATCTGTTAACTTTCGTACAGTTTCTCTATAGAGGGCCTTTTTGCAACCCGACAAAATAAACAAAAGTCGTAAGATCTTCTTACGAATGACTTGAGAGTGCCGTGAGTTGCATGTACGACCATCTTGCGACAAAAAAAATCGTAAGATGACCGTAAGTCTGACGAAAGAATAACTCAAGGCATTCTTACGAAAAACGTACGAACTCTAGGGCCATTGTATAACCGTTCTTACGATGATCGTAAGTTGTTCATAGAGGGCTCTTACGGCGTCCGTAAGAACGCCTTACGAACGGAGATTCGTACGGCGCTCTTACTAATGACTCTTGGCGTTTGTAAGGCGTTCGTAAGGTGCTCGTAAGGCGTAGGTACACAGCTGCAGTTGCAGTCTCCTTGGCACTACTGCCATCTTGAAAGTATCAAACTTTCAACAGTCACAGAATTTTCGACAGTACACGACAGCCCCTTTTTGCAACCCGACAAAATATACAAAACTCGTAAGATCTTCTCGCGAATGATTTGAGAGTGCCGTGAGTTGCATGTACGACCATCTTGCGACAACAAAAATCGTAAGATGGCCGTAAGTCTGACGAAAGAATAACTCAAGGCATTCTTACGAAAAACGTACGAACTCTAGGGCCATTGTATAACAGAAAATCCTTCGTTTCTCAAGAAGGTCTTAAGTTGTTCTTGCAAATTAAACGGCGTTCGGACGAACTTCGTAACAATCTATGCCCTATCTACGAATCTCTACGAACTCCGGAATTCGTACGAACAGTGAGATTCGTACGAACGCATCGTTCGTAAGAACCTCTGTGACCGTAGCTTAACTTTCGTACAGTTTCTCTGTAGAAGGGTCCATGTGTACATCACGGGGTGTGATGTTGAAAAGGTAGTGCGTATAGTTTAAGGATATTGTTGAAAGACCTCCCTTGCCACTTTGGCCCTGTAAGTACACAAAGGTTTGCATTCAATCGCAACGTTTCAATAGCCAATCAAGATCATTGTTTCATGAAAATCAGAATTCTGACCCCGGACTAGTCCACTGCCTGGACTGCTCTCTATCATAGCTCTCTATCCCTGGACGGTGTCATGGTCGATCTGTTCTGGGTTCTGGCGGAACGAAACGACTAGTCGATTCGTTCCCCGGAACCAAGCGACTAGTCGATTCGTTCCAGTGGACTCAAGCGACTGATATCACTTTTGGCCGATACGTAACGAAAGCCGCCTTTTTTGTTCCGACATTAGTTTTCCATTGGGGCAGTATTGTTTACCTGCATACTTCATTTTTTCCCCTTTTTTCATTTCTTTTTCTTTTCTTTTTCTTTTTCTTTTTTTCTTTGCGCAGAATTGAAGGGGGGCTACTGCCCCCAAGCCCCCCACCAGTACGCCAGTGAGTGTATATATGCTTATTCATATCTTAAGTTCATCTGTAATGGCCTGATGGGCAGTGGCGTATCCAGGATTTTGTAACGGGAGGGGGGGGGGGGGGGGAGAAATCTCCGAAAATTTTCTGACAAGCAAAAAGAAAAAAAAAAGGTTAGCACATTTTGGGGGTCTACTTTTCCTCCAAAATTCTCTGACAAGCAGCAACAACAACAACAACAAAAAACAAAAAACAAAAAACAAAAACGGGGGTTATCGCATTTTGGGGGTGTAGCAAACATTTTTCATTAACCCTTTTTTTGTGTGTGTCCCAGTGCAGATGGGGGAACATGGCATGTATTTTACACTAAAAATGCAATACGTACTTGATGTAGTTATTATTGGACCACATAATTTTGAAAGACAAAGCTTTACAGATAATAAGAGCTAGAAATGTGCTTATCTTGTTTCACTCTCTATTTCCAGCAAAGATTTTTTTTTTTTTTTTGGGGGGGGGGTCACTAAAACCTGGGGGATGATTGTACACACCCCGCTATCTTTGCCCCTTTCACGTAGGGATCCCATTTGGAAGCATCTAAAAGAGTTGAATAGTTCACAATACAGGTCACATGTATGATATCCAGTATGCTATGTGTTTCATGTATTAAAGGGTAAACATATGTATACTCTGTTCTAGCTTATATTGTTGTATTTACTGTTGCACCTTAACTGTCAAAATGACAAAATTCGCGAAGAGTACATTTTTCTATACAAAATTCTCAAATAGGCAACAGTGTCCGTTCTGTTGGTGTGGCTGATTTGGAGGACTTTGATTGGTTACAAAAGGCGACCAGAAGAGTACATTTTTCTTTAGGGGTGTTACCATGACATGATGCTTGAGCACAATAGAGATTCGGATCGCATGAGCGGCTAAATATCTCGTCGATTGGTTCCAAGGAACGAATCTCCTGGCCGGTGTCGTAGTCGATTTGTTCCGGGTTCCGGGGGAACGAAAGGACTAGTCGATTCGTTCCAGTGGATTCAAGCAAGTGACCATGATGACTGCATATCGCTTTTGGCTGATTATGTAACGAAAGCCGCCGTTTGATTCCGACATTAGCCAACAATTTCGGGGTACATTTTGATTATCAATGTTGGTAAAATATGTTGAAATATATTTTCGTATTTTTATTTTGTCTTTTCAATATCAATAGGTGTATGACATTCAATTTAATTCCATATTGTAGCCTCTTACATCTTCAAAGGGGCACACAATTTAACCCCATAACACAATATATCAACAGGTACACTCTACCAAGGAGTTATTACTCTACTACTAATTACTAGACTAAAGGTGGATCCAATCGGCGGGTAAAAATTCAGACGATTGGTTCCGGAGGATCCAATCGCCTGCCCGGAACCAATCGCCTATGACACCGGAACCAATCGCCCATGACGCTCGCATCGACTCGACCAAAGCGGATCCAATCGGCGGGTAGACATTCAGTCGATTGGATCCTGTGGAACCAATCGCCTGCTAGGAACAAATCGCCTATGACACCGGCCGTGTATCGTACCTATGTACGGGCCGCTCACACATATCAGCCATATACAAATGCGCACACAAATTGCGCACGTACGGGCACAAAGCCTGAGAGTTTTTTTCGGGGAGGGTGAATTTGTGAGGAAGAGTGAATTCGTGGGGATGACGGATCAGCGCCCACGCACGCATGCATTCGAAAAAGGTGAAATATTGAAATGACCATAAACAGGTCTAACCCCGGACCAACCAATCAAAATGGTTGTTTCAAATTTGCGATTGATTGCAAACCTTTGTATTACGGGCCCTGGCCTTCTAGCCATAACAGATCAGTCGGAACATCGTCTTGATATCCACCATGCTGAGGTAAAATTACAGGGCCTTCAGGAAGAGCAGTTAATACTGATGAGGCTGCCCTGGATAAATAAGGCCACATTTTCATAATATTATCATTATTAATAAATGATATTGGATGGTCTCGAGGGGGATATCTTTTAACTTTCGTACAAATTATTGACGCACACACCCCCTCCCTTCCCCTTTCGAATGCCTCTTACGGTTTTGCAAAGATAACACCAGTTTTTGTATAATCATACTTTATCAGAGAAAATAAAAGCAAATTAACATCATAGGACTACTAAGGGCAAAGTGGTATTTGATCTGGTTTGGTTTGATTTTTTTCTTAAGCTAAAATACATGTATACAAGTATATACAAATGTTCAAATCAAGAACGTAAAAACATCTCTATTCACAGGTGTACCGGTGGGGGCTGAGCACTGGAGCCCCCCCCCCCAAAAAAAAAAAAATAATAATAAACAAAAAATAAATAAACAAATCCACTTCCAAAAAAGGAAAAAAAGACAAGTAATAGAAAAAGAAAGTAGAAAAGAAAATAAAAGAAAGAAAGGAAGAGAGAAAGAAGAAATATAGGAAAAAAATGGCTTGCTTTTCACGCTGTTCTTAACCCATGTCGTTTTTATTGCAATGATTCCAGTGGTTCCATAAACAGTCCAGGCCCGTAACTAGGATTTTCCGGGGGGGGGGGTTCAACATTTGAAAAAGTGGACCTTTCTGAGGGAGCGAAGCGACCGAGTAGGGGTGGCGGGTGCGGGGTCAGGGGCGTGCCCCTCCAAGGGTATGGGCACGAGCGTAGTCAGAACTATTTCACAGGGGGTAGGTCAAATGTAAAGCCCGAACATATACTACCACTGTGTGGGATTCCAAATACAGCAAGTGAGCAAAGCGAGGGAGAGAAAAAAAGGTACTCTTAAATGGCAAAATTGTATTTCATTAGTTACCAATAGGTGAAATGTAAAGCTTTATCTCCGGTCATCTTGTTGCTATGATTCATTCATATTAAAAAAAAATTAGGAAGTGAAGCGAACGGGGGGGGGGCACTTTGCTGTTGTTCTTTCATAGAAAGGTAGAAAGGTAACCCTAATAATCATGGCGATAGGGCAGTGACGCACCCGAAAATTGTAATAACATTGAATATTCATGGACCTCGCTGCACAAAAACTATCTTGTTTATAAGTTGGGCGAGCGAGCGAAGCGAGCGAGAAAAAAATGCACTTTACTTTGCTGCTGCTCATTTCATTTCATTTCGTATCGTCTTTATTCACCTCATTTCAATATAGAAAGTGGACTTAACAAGTATTCGGTTGCTATGGCGATAGGGCAGCGACGTGCTTGAATATGGCAATAACATCCTATGGAAATATTCATCGACCTCGCCACCTGAAACTATCTCATTTCTAAGATTTGCGAGTGAGCGAAGCGAGCGAAGAAAATGCACTTTAATTTGTTGTTGCTCATTTCAATACAGAAAGTAAGGTAACCCTAATATCCGGGTGCCATGGCGATAAGGCAATGAAGTGCCCGAAAATTGTCATAACATTGAATATTCATGGACATATTACAATACAATAATATGGAAATATTTATGGTCCTCACTGCCTGAAACTATCTCGTTTCAAAGTTTGTGATTGAGCAAATCGAGCCACGGAAAACGAACTTTAATATCTCCCAAATGTTATTTCCAAAACACCCCAAGTGTTATATTGGGGCATCTTGTTATTTCTGATTATAGTTTCCAAGAAGTCGATGTTTTATAAAATACTCTCATGGCAATCCGGTTGAACAGGCTGTATTAGAGGGCCATAATTTAAGGGCCTGAATCACTAGACCGGGTCCGCCAGGAGTACTCCAAGCAACTTAAATTCAACTCATATTTTCCATTTTGAAGTGAACAGACACATTAAATACCTCACTCTCTCTCTCTTTTCCAGTATGGTTTCTATATTTCACTATTATATGCCATTTACCACAGATTTCTTTTGAGTTTTATCATGTTTATCACTGCTTATCTTCCCACGTTATCTTTGTATGGTCTTTTAAGCAATCTATCTCCTTATATTGTCGGAATTTCCCGTGTTCCATCTAACACTTTTTAAAGATCAAAATGCATCATTGACCACTTCAATTTCGTATAGGCTGATAGGAATCAATAATCTTCCAAATGTCAGATGTCAAAGAGAGTTTAATAATTAAAATGTCATTCAACAGGTTTAAAGGTCAATCAACTTCAACATATCTCCATGTTTTGCTGCCTCATATTTTATTTCTGTTTATACCCCCATTTGTCTGCCTTCCCCCTTTTAATTTTTTTTTTGGTTGTTTTTGTTTGTCTGTTTGATTTGTTATGTTTTTTGTTCTCGAATTTATCGAATCTTGTTAAATATGTGATTCTCCTGATTTGTTTTAATAAAACATAAAAAGAAAAAAAAAACATATCTCCATTCATTTTCGTCAGATTTCATTCGAATTCGTCCTACCTGGCAATCAGCTGCAAAATTTTATCATCAAATCCATCTTTGGGAAGTCGATTTCAAGAAATTGTCATTCAAATTCGTCACATAGACAAGACCTTACAACGAGCGGATGACGATTTTGAATAACTCTTTGAACACTTTCAGTCTTTTACAAAATCGATAGCAAAATGAAAAATAAATTCCCAAAATGAATGGCCAAAGACGTAAATTGACTAGGCCTTATAAATGACTGCGCAATATTATGAAGTTGCAAGACAAAACCAAATTAAAAAGTGTTCAAATTGACTTGAAACCCTATTATCTCACATTATTTTCCAATTTCCTTCCTCTCTCCCCATTCAAGTGACCTCCTTGTGCGCCCCTCCCCTATCTAAGCCAGTTGGTATGGAAATGTTTTAAATTTGTTAACCTAAACAGCACTGTTCTGATGTCACTTTGGAGAATTTTTTTCGCCTTATGATTCTTTTTTGTTGTAGTTCAAGCAAACTTCTTGGGGGGGGGATGTTCGAACCCTCTAAACCGCCCCCCCCCCCCAATTACAGGCCTGCCATAGACCTACTAGAAACGAATTTGAATACTTCTTTGAATGACGCTTTGAAAAAATCGATTGCAACATGGCATCATGTACAAAATTCGAGAAAGAATGGTTAAAGACGACATTGAATAATTATACATTTGCCAGATTAGGAAGTTACGGGACAAAATCGAAATAAAATGTATTAAAATAGACGGAAAGACCAATATTTTATTACGTTATTTTCCCGTTCCATGATCTCTCCCCTCGCTTTTTTTTTTTTAATTTATCTTTTTTTTTTCAAGCAAACCTCTGCTTGCCAACGGGGGGGGGGGGGGGGGGGTTATTTTGTTAGGGCCTATTATAACTTTGGAATACTGATCATGTATTATATAGAGCGCATTTTTTGTCACTTTTTTTTGGGGGGGGGGGAGGCTATACCATATTTAAATAAGATATAAAGTCTATGCACTCTATTAAGGTGCCCTAGATCATGGAGATTAAAAACATCATGTTAACATTTTGATATAATTACAGGAGTACATCTTTTTAAAGGCCTAAATGGCTGATGTTTCTTAGGATCTCCCCAACCATATACTTCATATACATTTTTTTTCTTAATACAAAAAATATTTCCTTTTCCACAACTTTCTTACCGCAAAGAGGGTAACTTTCCTCTCATACCTCAACTGGTCCGCTTTCAGGCGCGTAGCCAGGGGGGCGATGGGGGCGGTCGCCCCCCCCAAAAAAAAACGCCCCCTCCCCCCCAAAAAAAATCCTAAAACGGCAAAGTTTTCGCGCTTCGCGCAGGAAGTGGGAAATTCCCCCTCCCTGAGAGCCCACCGCTATTACATAAAGTGCAGCATTGCGCCCAAATAATTCAAAAGCAGTCAGGACATCGAACTAACTTTTCACCTAAAAAAAAAGGGTCTACACGAACAGTTATCTTTCTCTCAAATTTGCCAGAACGTTAAAGCTTTCGCGCTTCGCGCGGGAAGAGGAAAGCCCCCCCCCCCCCCCCCTCTCCCTCCCTGCGCGCCCACCGCTGTTACATAAATTGCAGCAATGCGTCCAGATAATTGAAAAGCAGTCAGGGCGTCGAACTAACTTTCCACCTGAAAAAGGCGCTACGAGCCGTTATCTGTCTCTCGAATTTTCTCAAACGTCAAAGCTTTCGCGCTTCGCGCGGGAGGGGGGGGGGATACTCCCCACTCCCTGCACCCACCCCCCTGCTCACAACCCCCCCCCCCCCCCTGAAATGGAATCCTGGCTACGTGGCTGTCCCCTTTATATGTAGGCTTATACCACATCATTTTTTAATTTTATTTCAAAACTGAGAGAAAATATGTAGAACATTTTACCGCACGCAGGGGTTGTGATCAGAGTGACTTTCTGGTTGTCCATGGCCATCAATCAATCATCGACCAGCTTAGATATGTATTTCAGATTGCTCACAGGCCGAAGATTACAAAATTCTGTATCAAGACCACGTTTTTTCAAGAGTGGTTGCACTAGAGCGACTTTCCACTGTGCAGGGAAATGACCAGTTGAGAGAGATAAATTAATCCAAGGATGTGACAACAGGAATCAAAGCGTCGATGCATTGTAAAAGGACCTTTGTGAGCATTGGATCTAATGGACATGACTTTTTACTGAGCTTTAATATAAGTCTTTCAACATCATGCTCAGAAAGAGGTTTAAAGTTGCTAAACGTTACTACATTATGAGAAGTTACTTGAAGAGAGTCTGTGATTGGTCTGTTCATTACGGCAAATCTTGACTCAATGTCGTTAAGAATCTTCATGACTTTGTCATGAAAAAAACTTGCCAAACTCATTTACAAAAGTGGGTTTATCAGTATTGCATGGTATTACAGGTTGTTTACTTGCTACATTTAACAAAGACTTAATGACAATAAACAATTGCTTTTGATTGTCTTTGCTTTCCATGATTAGATCTCTGTGATGGTTTCAAAAGATGTTATGTAGAATTTCGAAGAAACTTATAATTGTCCCAATCTTTATCAATCCTAGTTTTCAACCAGCGTTTTTCCGCTTTTCTCTTCTTCCTTTTTTCTGCCCTGATACTATCAGTGTACCATGGTACCTGGGGACGTACAACAACCTTTTTTGTTACGACCGGTGCATGTTTCTCCAAGATATCACCAAGTGTGACATCATAACAGAGCTAATTCGGTAAGGTTACTTGGTGTATGTTTACAAAGCTCACTTTCAGCAACATCTCTCTTCAAAGTTTCAAGATAATTGGCAGAAAACCTACGTAATTATATTGTTTTGGAAGGCAATGGAGGTTTAAATGACTTAAGAGAACACGTAACATGAATATGATCAGATAACAGAGAACCGTGTGGCCAAGGTCGACCAATTACAATTGGTAATGTATCATTATTCATCTGCACATTATCGTAGGTGGGAGTGTAATATCATTCCTGTGTACAGAGAAAAAGGGGACTTTTCTTTACGGAGACCTTGAAAAAAAAGCATGAAACTTCGTTTCGTTTTTATATGGGAATCCCAGAAAAAGTTTGCAAAGCATTAATGCTTTGTGCGTATTTGCATAATTTAAAGGTTTGTTTAGAAATAAAAACATTCGTTTTTTTTTGTTTTTGTTTTTTTTAATTTTCAGGTAAAATCATAAAATAATGCTGTAAAATGATTGATGAAATACTTTTTATCTATACGGTATAGGCCTTTCATTTTTATATAAAAATGGCTTTCACGTGACTGTTTAGTCAGATTGTTTTGTTCATTGTATAAATTGCGCTTTAGTTCAACACAAGCTAAAGGACCAGAGTGGGATAGCACCCCCCCCCCCCCCCACAACGACTTTGAAACAAAAGTTTTAGACGAGTTTAATCGATATGAGGATAATTACATGCATAAATAAGTGACTACTAGTAATGTAGGAAAAGTAACTTTTTTTCTCTTATGTCAAGACAGGAAAAGAAAACTTACTATCTTTGAAAATCATTTTCACCTCTTTTTGTACTTTAATAATGAGTGGGTGTGCGCGAACCGTGAGAATATCTCCAGGACAAAAGGGATTTTCACGGTTATCGTCTTTTGATAAAAAGCATTCTTATTGAGATATAAAAGCTCATTGTTGGGGAAAACCACGAAAAACGACCAAAGTAACTGAAGGAGAGAGGCAAAGCGCAACCCGTGAAAAAAAATCCAATAACAATATTTTAAAAATAGTAACAAAACCATTTGAAAGCTTGATTCAACATTCTCCCTTCCCCATGATTTCCGAAGTAAGTCACGAAATATATGGTCCTTTCGCTTGTTTTTTAAAAACAAAATATGGAAAATAGAGAAAGGGTGAACATTAAAAAAAGATTGCAAGTAGGAAAAGGAGAAAAAGATGAAAGTCACTATAACAAGATGAATGCGACTGCGTCTCCTATATGCCTCCTCCTAAATTCAGTTGATGGCTCAAACTGTTGTTGAAATATTGTGATAACTAGAATAAAAAGCCTCTAATTACATGTTAACTGACCTTTTGACATTTGACCTTACACCTTGTAACCCAAAAGTCTGATCACTTTATCTCCTCCTAGTCATGAATACAAAATATTTGAGATATGGTGATAACAAAGGTAAAAATACTTTGATTTCACATACACCTGTATAATGACCTCTATGACCTGTCACCTTTGACCTACGTGAACAAGAATCTAATCAGTTAGTCTCATTATGGTGATGCATACTAGTTCCAAGTTTGTTAATAGATCATATGGTTCTTGAGATATCACGTTAAGGCTAAAACCTGCAATTTCAGAATTGACCTCTGTGACCTTTGACCTTTAACCTACCTATCCCAAAATCTAAACAGATCGTCTTTCTATGGTGATACATACTAGTACCAAGTTTGAAGTTCATACCTCAAATGGTTCTTGAGATATCGCGTTAACAAGGCTAACACCTGCAATTTCAGAAATTGACCTGTGACTTTTGACCTTTGACCTACATACCCCAAAATCTAATCAGATCGTATTCCTATGGTGATACATACTAGAACCAAGTTTAAAGGTCGTACCTCAAATGGTTCTTGAGTTATCGCTAGAATACCTGAAATTTCAGAAATTGGCCTCTGTGACCTTGACGTTTGACCTACGTACCCCAAAATCTAATCAGATCGTCTTCATATGGTGTTACATACTAGCACCAAGTTTGAAGTTCATACCTCATGTGGTTCTTGAGTTATCGCTAGAACGAGAAAGCGGGACGGGCGGACGGACGGACGGACGGACGGACAACCCGAAAACATAATGCCTCCCGCACCACCTTCGGTGGGCGGAGGCATAAAAATACTACAAGAAGGAATTAGGTAAATTAATCTTCATGAAATAAAGACGCCGTAATGTCAAAAATATGTTTGTGCTCCGAGTAGAATATTATAGGCCTATGCACAGTAGATAGCCCTTAAACATTAAGATGGTAATTAAAAGAAAATAAGAAGAAGAAGAAGAAGGAGAAGAAGAAGAAGAAGAAAAAGAAGAAGCAGAAGAAGAAGAAGAAGAAGAAGAAGTAGAAGAAGAAAAAAACTTTCTTTCTATTAGTGTGATTTTTTTTTTTCCTGACAGGAAATTATCAAAGTTAAATAAAAGGGGTATTAAAATTGACTGAATTGATAGATATCGACAAATATTTAGCATTTATCTTTCACTATAGATTAGAACAGATACCATCTCTTTTACTGAATTGAACAATAGTTGGCTTGATTGATGCTAGTGAAAGAACTCCTTGTGTGGGCCGGGTTTAATAGTTGTTTGTGTTTGTGTTTGTTTGCGTGTTTGTTTGTTTGTTGTTGTTGCTGCTTCTTTGCTCGTTTGCTTCGTCTTTAGGAGTTCTGTAGTTTGCTTGACAAAGATTGTTAGACTTGGTCACCCCCGCCCCCTTCAAGAGAATCCGGGAGCCCCACTGCATATTTGGTAACACAATGAGACCTGTTGATATGTGCTGGGCGTGGGGCTCTTGAATAGGAGGATGAGTCTAAAGTACAAGGCTGAAAATGCATTGCTTTTATTAAACTCCTTTTGTTAGTTTAGTCAAAATAGTATATTTTTTTGTAAATGTAATAATACCATTACTGCATTTGGTACAATAATAGAAAGCTGGTTATTTTCCTTTCCGATAAAGCCAAAATTGTAATAATTGTACACGTTTTGTATGTAGGCATACATTACTTGTAAATTATTAAAGAGGTATATTGATGTTTATACTCGTTTATATGGGGTAATGAACCAGACAAAATGAGAAGAAAACAAATGTGCCAGTTGTATAAGGATGATGGAGTTAAAATGGCAGATATTTTTATACGAAATCTCTGAAGATATCATGGATCAGAAGATTTATTAGTGATTCATTAGATGAAAACTTTACTTTTCATATGTTTCTCTCGCTTTTACCTCCATCATATACTCTCCAATTATATTGGGGGTCCGAAAATTACAAACAATTAGCCGTTGTCAAGCCTAATCCATTTTGGAAAGAGCTACTTTTCGCTTTTTCAGATCTTGTTGAACTCACTGTAGATACTATTCCATGTCAATCTCTCTGGAATAATCCCAGCATAAAAGTTAATAATAATGCAATATATTTGAAATTTTGGTGTATGAAGGCAGTACGATTTATCAATGACATTCTGAAAACAGATGGTACGTTCCTCCCGTATTTTTGAATTTCAATATATATTCAATAAACAAATAAATTTCCTTCAATATTATGAGTTGTGCAATGCCTTTCGGACCGGTTTTACAACATAGTGTTATACCAAAGTTAATGGAACATATATGTATTATACGTGAAGCATTGCTTCTGATATTGAAAATGAAAAAAGGGTGTTCTCATATTGACGGCTCGTATCAAACATTTTTGTAGGCGTTAAGTTAGTTGGACGCTCTGACTGCTTTTCAATTATTTGGACGCAATACTGCACTGTATGTAACAGGGGTGGGTGCAGGGAGGGGGCGTTTCCCCCTTCCTACGCGAAGCGCGAAAACTTTGACGTTTTAGCAAATTTTGAGAGAAAGATAACGGCTCGTAGCAAACATTTTTTTAGGCGGAACGTTAGTTCGACGCTCTGACTTCTTTTCAGTCATTTGGACGCAATACTGCACTGTATCTAACAGGGATGGGTGAAGGGAGGGGGAAGTTCCCGCGCGAAGCGCGAAAACTTTGACGTTTTAGCAAATTTTGAGAGAAAGATAACGGCTCGTAGCGCCTTTTTAGGCTTTTTCTCGCACCCCCCCTTTTTCGCTCTCCCTTTTTCTTTTCTTTTTTTTTAGTTGGCGGTTGCTTTTATGGGGGGGGGGGGGGCGACCGCCTCTATCACCCCCCTGGCTACGCGCCTGGCCAGTGTATGATGTGCAACTATAGTAGGCCTACTGCTGATTTGTGCAAAATGCACTTGTCAAAGGCGCATACCCTGTATTGTAGAGCCTATGTTTTGATTTGTTTTGAGCATGATTGTCTGTTTAATAGTCACAGACAGTAAGTTTAGAACTCCGGGCACCTCACAAGAATGGCAACTCAAAGTTGAGTCTCAATTAAATCCAACAGTAGACCTTTAAATCAACTCTCTATCAATAACAAGAGCAAACAAGATATATTAAATATCATGGCTTATAAAAGGACAGTTAAACATTCATATAATGTTTGCTTGAGTTGAGGTAGAAAATCAAAGAAACAAACATTAATATAATATGGACTGGCCTTGAGGGGGATACAACATTTATTGCCTGAACTAGAATCGTACTGCCCGAGTCGAAGACGAGGGTAATACGTTTCTAGTGAGGGCAATTAATATTGTATCCCCCGAAGGTAGCCAGTCCATATCATTATTATCAACAGAATCAGACATCTAGAGCGAACTTGAAAATATTGTAAAAAATACAGTTTATTGCCCGCTATTTAATACGCGAAATCCCATTGACTTTCGAAACCGGGCAATAAACAATTTATCGGCCAGCAATTTTGTTGGTTTGTCAAAGCCGGGCAATAAAATGTAAAAGTTGCATTGCTCAGATGTCTGATATGGTTAATAATTCTGTTTATGTTTATTCTGTTATAAACATGATGAAATTCAAGATCACTAATGATCCACTAGGGGTCTCCAGTTGGTAATACAGTCATGTACACTGTATTGTGGGATAATATACGTGGAAGATCTTTCCTGTGCTTTGAACCCAAATTACTAAAGGTAAGGCTTTTTTCAATTCTTATGATGGAACAGATATTTTTGCAGGACACGTTAGAAATATCTTATCCAAAATATATGATAAAAATGGAAAAGGAATATTTAGAATGATTTGAGTTCTCTTAGATATAACGCATCACGATCGCATTGCCACTTTTTATGATATCTACTTTGAAAAAGTTATAACTTTCTCATTCGTTGTCTGAATTTACTGAAAGTTTACTAATTTGTTTTTCTATCCTACTCCAGTCAACTTTCTATATGAGGGCTAATACCCCTCTGAAGAACAATGTTTCATAGGAGCCTACGTGTCACAACTATCTCTCTTGAACGATACGCCCATAATGCGTACAGGGGTGTTTCATAAAGCTGTTCGTAAAGTTACAACTACATTTGAACTGTGCAGATGTAGATTAACATTCTTGTTATAACATACATTTTTAATGCAAAGTTTACTTTTTGCCATAATTTAATTAAGGTTATTAGAAATACAGTCACATTTAGTTGAAACATCAGTAAAAACTTTGGGCATCCTATCTGGCACTTCATATTCAAGTCGTTCTAAAGTCATGCGTAACTTTATGAACAGTTTTATGAAACACCCCTCCCCCCCCCCCCCCCCGGGCACATTTTCGCGAGGGGCCCGGGGCGGGGCTTTCTATTTTCTAAATATTGCGAGCGAGCAAAAAAGGCAGTACACTGTAAAAAAAAAAAAAATAACTGTAAAACTGCAGGATTTTTAGCGCTTGAAATTACAAGTTATTGCCGTTATTTCAATGTTACAGTCTTTTCCTGTAAAACAACAGTAAGTTTGTTGATTTAAAGGAAATCAGCATATATTCACATAATTTTATTGTAAATTTACATAATTTTGCTGATTTCCGGTAAAACAAATTGTGGAAAAACGGGCATTCCCGGTATCCTGACTGCCAGGAAATTCCAGTGAAATACGGCGAAATTTTTTACAGTGTACTGTAATGGTCAGTGTTCCTTTTCTCATAAAAAATACACCAAATAACATATCAAAATTACATATTAGGGAACCTCGCTGTTCGAATATGAGAAGATCGTTGCCCGAGCATTGGAACTTTAAAGAAAAATCCGAGGGGGGGGGGGGGTCTCTGTCCCTAACACCTCCCTCTTCCCTCACCTTCGCTCGTACACAAGGGTCATCCCAATAGATGACGGCCCACGAGACCTGCAGAGCAAAGAAATACATGTAGGAAGACAGAACCGTCAGAAAGCTGAGAAATGCTGAGGACCTTTTTTTTTTTTTTTTTTTTTTTTTTTTGGCTTCTTAGAAAATTTTGTGAATATTGAGCCCCCTCCCTCAAGAAATCCTGGATCCGCCACTGGCCTCTAATATCCCTTTGCAAACACTAATTGTAATGTTTGTTTGTTTGTTTTTTGATAAATCACAAGATACTAGCAATTCTAAGCAGCTATGAAGATTGTTCTTCTTAAAGGGCAATCCAACCTTGGTAATAATATGATTTGTATGAAAACAGAAAAGTAAAAACAGGATGGTGAAAGTTTGAAAGAAATCTGACTTGGAATAAGAGACAGCTATGGGTGTTTGAAAAATGAGATCCCTAAATGTATGCCAATCTTAAATTAGCAATTTCTTGAGTCGATTGTGACATATTGGCGGTCAACTCTCCCGTTTGTCCCTGGTGAGAGCTATACCGGTTTGTGGTTCATGGTCCAAAGATACCAGAGACCCTTATGATGTTGTTTTACAGGAATTACTACAGGCCAAATATATTCCTAAATTTGCTTACCCTATTTTTATGTGTATCAAAGATCCTAAGAAGAAGTATGATTTTTGGAATAAGTTATTCGATATAAATACAAATGTTGATGAGTGGTCTCGTATTCATATGCGTAACTTCAAGTTTACTGTGGAAACAGGTCTTAAATCATTTTATTTATAGTTTTTCATAAAGCAATAGCTACAAACGATTTTTTTTGTTTAAGATTGGGAGGTCTGACACTCCCTTGTGCTTGTGCAGTTTGTGTAACAGAGATACAGACTCTATCCAGCATTTTTTGTTATACTGTCAAAGTGTTACTCCTGTTTGGTTGTGTTTGGAAAGATACTTATGCTCCACATTGAAAGAGGTATTAAGTAAACGTTCTCTTCTGAAAAACTCTTTGGAGTCAAACGTTCTTTGACACATTCGTCCTGCATTATTTTTTTTCTTCTTTGTACTAGATTTTTTATATACCACTGTAAATTTCAAAAGGTTAAATCCTCTTTTCATTCATTGCTTTCTTTCATTCGTGTTAAACAGAAAACATAGTGCAATATTGCCTTTAAAAATTGTAAGCTTGGCAATTATTTCAATAAGTTTAAATTTAACGTTTAATGCCTTGTTGGACTGTACCCTTCATTGTATTGTTTTTGTTCATGTATATGTATGTTTGTTATTGTTGTATCTTACCCAATAAAAAAAAAATCATAAAAAAAAAAAACTCTCTCGTTTGTCGTACACTAAAATATCATTAATTTGCAGTTTTCTCCTAAGCGCCTTTTCCCTCAGAGCAGTACTCAAAATATGTTGTAGATAGCATATTTTCATAGGTCCTCATAAAAAAAAAGATCCTACTGAGTATTACATTTTCAAAAGAATGACATTTTAATCATTTTGTGTGTTGGGGCAAATGGGAGAGTTGTCAGCCACTACATCACAGTGAAATTACCGATTCGGCCAATTTAAATTCCAATATGCAAGGGCGGATCTAGCTTTTTTCCAAGGGGGGGGGGTTTGAGGGGCTGAGCTGGGTATTGCGAGGGAGCGTAGCGACCGAGCCCGAGCTAGCAAAGCGAGCGAGGGGATAGGGTGTGGGAGGGGGGATACCCCCCTCCCACAGTAGGGAGATTTTTCATTTTTAGGGTTGCCAGCTTGCGATTTTAAGCATACTCGCATGCTCTATTTTTTTCTTTTTTTTTGTTTTGTTTTCCTATGCACATTAAATGTTTACTTGGTAGCCCAAGGGGGGGGGGGGTTTAAACCCCCTAAACCCCCCCCCCCCCCCGTAGATCCGCCACTGATATGTATAGTGATTACAACTTTCCAGAATTCATAACTTTCACCAATCTTCTTCTCTAATTTTTCTTCTTTCTTGAACAACTTGCCATGGAAGTTGGACTTCCCTAAATGTAGATGCAAATTTCTATGACAATTTATGAGATCCGGTTCTGTGGCCGGGGTGCTTCCAGAGAGGACAGATTTTAGGGATCGCCTTGATTTGGCTTTCCTTTCTGATATTTACACTAAAATTAATTTGAAGTCAAGGACGGATCATCAGAATATCTAGCACATGTATACTTTGGTATTAAAGTAGACAATAGTTTATTTCCATCATTGACTCACACAACAGGAGAAAACAGATTTTTAAAAAATCAAACATGAATGAAAATATATATTATATTAAGACAGAACAGCTACAATACAGATTCTTTGCGATTTATATTCTCACTTATCCCAAATTTTAGACAAGTTAGAAATTTATACATACATTCATTTATAAACTAATCAATTAACGAATAAGACCATTCCATGATACATGCCTGACCCCCCCCCCCCCCCCCCCCCCCAATCTATCTCCCATATGTGATGAACAGATTTCATTTCAGTGTGGGTATATATGCTTTTCAGAAAACTTGCTCTTGCTAGCTCTTGGACTTGCTGGACATAAAGCAGCAATAATTGCTACATACTGCTGAGATAAGATTTGATTACTATTGGGCATTCAAGGGGAGAATTACCTATATATGTGAATGCACTGTACCATTCAACTGTTTCCCGACTAGAAGTATTGATTCACCAATATGAACATCATAAAAGAAGTAAGAGCAGTAATATTGTAAGCCCTTTGTAGAAAAGTAGCTTGGTGTTTTATAACGGAACATTTCAAAACCAATACAGACACATTAAATCAAATTGATGATTACACGTTCAATTTTCTTTCAAGGAATTAAATTTCATATTTTATTCAAAGTATCACACTATCTTTATGGAGTGGTATAATTGTCTCCTTGCTTGAGAAAATGGAAAGTTATTCTTAAAATTAGTAATCAAAAGTTTGACTTGATACTGACTACAGGAGAAAATCAAAATTATTTGCAGCATTTGAGTGCTAAACTAATTTTTACTCCATGATTTCAGCCTACATTATGAAGATTACAGCTTTCAGTTCAGGATTTCCTTGATAGTCAAACAACATATAGCAGAGTCACAGGGAAATTTTCAAATAATTCTTTACTTTACAAGTTGAAAAATCACACTATTCCCCCATTTCCCTTTAATCTATACATAGAACTTGGATGCAAATATACATAAATATAGAGATACACAAGTAATTATCATATATTCATTATAAATCTGAAAGTGATTACACTTAAATTTTTGCAGGTGACATGAAATATTGCACATAAAAAGAAAATAATTCCACCATCTAGAGAAAGAAATTCAGGCATAAACCTTCATCATTCATTTGTGTCCTCTTATCATTTGGTGATTCATGAAATTCACAATATTCTGACTAAGGGCTTTTTCACATTATGATGTGATAAACTGCTGAGAAGAAAAAAAAAACTGCGGCAAAATGAAACGATTCTACATGTCAATGAATGGCAAGAGGGGTGAAAAAAAAATGAAATGTGCACAACAAAGACACCTAAAGCAAACTCTGTGTACTATAAGATGCAGAAAACATGAAGCGCACTGTGCTTATGTCGTTTTAATGGGGTAACCTCGCTAGTCATAAGGACCGCTATTCATAAGGACCACTTATTCATAAGGAGCGCTATCCATAACGCGTGACTAAATGAATAGCGTTTGTTTTGTATGAATAGCGGTTCTTCTAAATAGCGAGCAGACCATAGACAATTACCTCGCTATTCATAACGACATCCATTCATAAGGGCCGCTATTCATACGGACCGCTACTCATAACGCGTGTTAAATGAATAGCTCTTTTCTATGAATAGCGGTCCTTATGAATAGCGAGCGGACCCCGATTTAATTTGCTGCAGATTTTTTTTAGGTGGTTTATCGCACCAAGTGTGAACTGTAAGGCTTCCGCATTAGTCACATACTAGCAGTCAAATCAAACATTTATGAGTCGTCAAAGAGAAGCTGTAGAGAAACTCGTCTCTTTTCCTATGACTCAATCACGTGTGTTGGTGCCTTTCAAAAACTTTTCAGTTTCATCATCACATTTCCAGCAGATACAGCTCTTAGAAATAAATAGGACCAACACTGAATAGGATATCATGAATACAATATACATGTACTGATCAATAAGCCCGTTCGTAATTAGTACAAGGTACAAATGACCCTGAAATGACCCCAATTTCTACGCGCACGAGCATCTGTTTTGGTGGACGCCCAAGATGTTTAACGTGTAAAATCATACTGGAGCACGTATCATGGTGCTCACACTATGAAATGGTATAAACGTCAACGGTACTCGGTACAAATGACCTTTATCTGCACATACGCAAATTGTAATTACAAACTGGCTTATTAGCGGAATAAAAACTATAATCACTAATAATACACTACCTCTACAATGTGCATTCTTCTTCCAATGATAATTTTTTTCAAATTAAAAATCGTGCAATAGAAGTTTAATATCTGCCATGGATTTGAAGTGTTTTATAAACTTCTTAAATGTACATGTACATCATACAAGTACGAAACAAACGGAATTGGAATGTGATGACATTAAAAAAATACATCGTACTTTCTGTGCAAATATAAAGGCATAAATTTTACATGCAACAATGTTTAGCGATTATAGACAAACATGATCGTTCATTCATAAATCTCTAATCATTTATCATCCACTGATATAGAAACATATCTTGTGTACTTAAATATCATTCCCATACAGAGAAACCATCTTTTTCCATGATTTGCATTATAATTATTCCCCCACCCCTGAAAAAAATCAAGTCGGACCTTACTCGTATCTTTAAAAATGAAACTTTAAAAGATTTAATCAAAGTTCTTCCAACTAGTTTACCAATATTTTGTATTAGAGGCAGCACTGAATGTCATAATTTTGAAGAGCTATATAAAAAAAAAAGGAATGAAATATTTCAGATCAAAGACATGCCAAAACAGGGTGAGCATGCATATGTTGCATATTGGTGCTATAACAATTGGACAGAATGCTGAACAAGCAGCCATATTTTTGATTCGCTATGAGGTTTACATCTCCTCCTAATCATGTTATTCTATGTAGTATGAAATGATAACCCATGTTGTACATGTACATTATTTCAGTTATTGTTACTTTAAGCATGGTTGAAGTAAAGTTGGTGTGGTTGAAATGTTCTAGTTTCAAATTCAATTTGTGGCACTTCATACTATTTTTTCACAATATACCTGAAATTTCAACTTTCTGATTTATTTCAGAAACCATGATTCTAAATTTCCTCTTAGGGCAATGTCATACCAAATCACTATTTGGATTCATTTCAGAAACAGTATAAAATGAAAGGCTTTATATGAATTTAATAATATGAGATCTGATCTGAAGTTTACATGGCATATCATAAATGGATAAAGGTAACTGGATGCAAACTCACTGAGCTGTATTTACTATTCATGAACTGAACATTTTCTCATCACTCACTCAGCTTTTGCACATTTTAAACAAAAATAGTGCATGATACAAGAATATACTGGAAATGATCATTTGGTATGTAGCCCTTGTTCCATAGGAGATAAGATACAAGATTAAAGATACTGATAAACTATAAGAAGTTTATTATCGCTTCCTTTGCATTACAAACAACAATTCTCCATTATGCATAACAAATAGTTCTCTCCATACTTAAAATTTCAAGGTCAGCTTGATCAAAGAAGATAACATATTGCACAATACTCCAATCAAAATATTTTGGTATCTTCTAAGTACATGTTAAACTTCACTGCCAGAATTAAACATTCAACCATATTTTCACAAGGCATGCAGCATTAAGAGGAAATAAAACTCCAGATGGGTATCAAATGTAGCCATTCAGTTTGAATCATTTGATACCAAATATGGTTTTTACGGATACAGAAGTAACATGCTGTATGGGGAAAAGCATGAATCTGATGACCGGGGTAATAAAATACATGTATCCTTTAAAGTGCTTAAAGATATTATATACAAATACAAATTAATATTGTTAACGTAATTCTTATGAAGGTTTTTGATAAGGAGGAAAAATGTGTTATGCAATGTACCCCTACCTTATGATACTTCTTGTTTTTCTTAACTTTGTACATTTAAACAAAATATTGGGGAAAAATTGTTAAATACAATATCTCATACCTGCAAGTATATGCAGTCATCAGCTTGTATCTTGAAAAATCACAATCTGATTTTTAAAAGCACCATATGCTTCAGGGATCAACGTATATCTACTTTGAAGTTGAGGAAGACAATTGGGCAATATTCAACAAGTGTCTGTTGTTTCAATGGTCATTGTTTGATATCAATTACCATTTTAAATTACCACTGGCATAGGATCTCTTTTCTGAATGGCAAACGGTGCAACACCTAAAATTACATTAATACATAGTTTGTGGATGAGGAGATGTACTACACACCACAACTCAGAAACAGACGTTAATAATTTCCTATCCATATTTATATGATATCCAAATACCTCATTTATTTGCAATGACTCCATATCAGCAAAAATTTGTAACTCCTAACAAAAAATTCAAATAAAAAGAAAAAAGTTCATGCATCTGACCATAATGAAACATGAGTTTTGCCCATAATGACCTCACACAAAATCTTCCCTATGTCCATAGCTTTAAATGTTTACCAATGAAACAGAAGGGTTGCATAGCTAGTGGTCACTCATACTGATTACTCATACTAGTCACTCAATGGTCACTCCTAATGGTCATTCTAATGGTCATTCATCATAATGACATCATTGTCCTGAGTAGAATAGATTTCATACGGGTCTGACTGGTGAGTTTGACAGAAGCAGCATTGTTGCAATACCTCCTCACCTTCCGGTGACTCTGGACCTCGAGCAAACACCTTGATCAGCTGACAGTGGACCCTGTAGATGTGGAAATGAAAATAGACAAAATGAGTAAGTCATGAAGTTCATTCAAATCAATTTGATTTTAGGGGAAACTTGCCCTATGAACTAATATAATTTTTCATCATTTTCATTGCACTAATGTAATGAACACAAGTTAGCATAAAGATGGGATTACTTATCCTTTTATCCTTTTATTCATACCCCAGCTATTTATGTATTTCAATCACTCCCTTCAAAACAAAGCAAGACAGATCCCTTCAACAAAAGGTGTCGAATCTAAGCCTCACCTATACCACTAATCCCAGACCTTCAGGCTAAGAGAGCGACAGACGCCATTATTCAAAGAGCATGGACAAAGGGTTTTGACAATACACCTCAACATTCACTTTCTTTATTATATAGCTGCTATGCACAAAAAGCGTATACAGTTGTAAGAAGCTAAAGAAAGCATTAAATGTAGCATGTCATAACAAGATACTTCCTAAATGGGGGATTGTCTCTTTTATGACAGACTTCCACATTTGCCTATTGCTTGGAAACATACTTTCATAAATGGACTCACATTTATTATGTCATCATTGCATGCATATATTTTACAGCATGTATTTTCATATAATGCTTATACAATTGCATTTTGCATTAGTGGAATGAATTGAAATTGAAATTGAAGAATACAAGAGACAAAATTTAAATACTTTACATGAAGCTTGCTTTAGGCCAAATTGTACAAAAATTTTACTGTAACTCCTTCATACACTGTGAAGAACGATAATTTTAACACAATACAAGAATCTAATTACATTTTGGATGTTGTATAAATGTACAACAATGCATTATTTGTATAATAGCCTTGTTCTTGATCTGTATATTCACTATAAACCATCACCTCATCACTTGATATGTTCTTCTAGGTAAGTCACCTGCATAAAGTATAGATATCTCACCTGACATCAATATCCGGGGGTTCTCCAACCTCCCCATCCATATTCCATGAGCTGGTACTACAGACACTACCGGTCCTGACAGCCTTGTACATGCCAAACCTCCTGGGGCTTCCCTTGCTGAAGCTCTGCTGCTCATTCTCCACACTCGAGGGTTCTGCTGCCATGGCTAGCTCGAGATCCGTGTTCAGAGAGCGGAACTTAAAGGCCTTGACACGATGTACTTCCACAAAGTCAAAGTTGAACTGGATAATGAGAACAATAGTTGCATTAATGAAGCCCCTTTTCTTGAGGATACAAAGTGCTGAATACTATTATTACTCAGGATTTTAGCCGAGCTACTACGATGTGTGTAATACATGTGCGACATACGTGTGACAAGAATATGAAAAAAGTATATATTGGTGTTTCATATAACAAATTTAACTTCATTCACAGACTGAATATTTGAATGCATTTTTTTTTTAATGACTCTATACTTATAAAGCAACATTGCTTACATACACTTTTCAACATATATATCCTGGAAAGAATAGGAGTAATATTACGATGAATAAATGCAATATATTTTCAATAATTTTTTTTCTCATATTCAAGAATGTGGAAAAAAAAAAAGAAAGAATATGTTGAATACATTGGAGCACATTGACTCATTGAAGATAGTTTCATTTTCGTACAACATGCATTGCAATATGTTTGAAGAAGTATTTTTTGGCTATGAATATGATTCATTTGATGATAGAAATATGTCTTACATGATTGCCCGATGATGCTAGCTTCAGCATGTGTCTGAGGTAGTCAAACCTTGAGCATTGTCTAACCAGAACCAGATCAAGACAGCCATTCCCTAGATGAGCAGCTGGAGACATACCAGTCACTGTCCTGGAGCAACGTCCACTCACGAGGGCAGCGTTGATAGCTGTGTAACGTCCTCGTAAATGCCGCCACTTGGATGATGAATCAGCTGAATCTGAACAGACAGGAATAACATAAATGAAGGAATACATCATCAAAGAACTCCTTTTACACTCCAATGTCAAAGATTATTACATAACATACCACCATAGGCTTTCATTAAATTAAGGCAAAAATAAATTCAATGCAATTGAATCTGTTCAATTCATTCAACTGTTATCTGAACTTCTTTTGTTTGTAACCTTTTGTATGTAACAAGGCAGATAGAAATAAATGTTGATTTAAACTGAACTGAATTGGACAGACAAAACAATTAATTACAAATTACATTATTTCATGAAATTATGTAAAACATAAAGTTAATCTTCAGCAGATAGTATTGGATATTTATTAAATGAATGCCCAGCAATGTTATTTTTTTCTATTCTGCTGTTCCTAGATTTTATGTAGAAGTTTATGTAGGAGATACCAATCTGGCAGAACATACACATGATCTGTGACAGAGTTATTTTGCAACATTATTATTTTGGATCATTGTAATGAATTATGATAATTCAGGTGTCTTTGACATCATACATCATAGTCATTCAAGAATACATGATTCAGAATCCATTAGAATCATTCAAATTTATGGTAAAAAACATATTGCTACACTAGAAATATTGCTTGTGGTTGCCAACGTTTATTCCAATGAAATCTAGTTTATGGTACCAGCAAACATACCAGCATATCATATTACTCACCCATCATGTCTGACTTCTTGTAGACATCATGGCGGTTACGTGATCTCCTCTTTGAACAAACCCCACACCTACAAGAACAGAAGTAATTGTCTTATGTTAGGTTGCCACCATGCAACAATGTACTCAATATACCGCATTGGTATTAACTGTTAACACATGTTTCAAAGACACAGACAAGAAAATGATACACATCAAAAGCTCTTGTTCCATAAATAGTACTGAATCATTTGTTAGATTTCGGTACAGAATAAGCTTATATTGCATTCTGACAAAACTTTCAAATTCAAAATTCAAATGTAAATGTTTGCCCCTCTCAAATGCCACAGGTGGAAAATCCCAGCCAAGAATGTAGAGCTTATATATTAACCCATTGCCTACAGGAACAGGCTTGTCCCTGTATGAAGCCTTTGGGAATTAATGTATGCAGTAGTCACTGGATTAAGTTGCCTAATTTTTTATCCCTTCCTGAAACGGTAACAGGTACATACATTATGAAGGTTGTTATCAAATAAGGAATATAAATCCAGATTTAACAATGAAAAGACAGAAATGATATCCCAAATTTAACTCTTGGAACTCAATCAGGAAACCTGATTGTAGGCCTATCCCTTGTGGCAGAGCAGAGTTCAAAGTAAAATTGTAAAACCATAAATTCCCATGTGTATGATGCTTGTGAATTTTGTAAGTGGTCACGATTCAAGAAATTTTCATAAATTAAACACAATACGGGGAAAATATGATCAAATCATAACATGAAAATAGTTGCAATTTACATGGCTTCTTGCAGTAAAAACAGCCCCCATTAACAATTTGTGAATATTCATGTTGCAAAAGATGTTTCTCGTCTTAAATATATTTCACATCTCGAATGAAATAAATCAAATTCTGTCCAAGGTGAACTCACCCTATCCTACATCCCTTCTTGTCCCACGGTGTATTATCTTCATCCTTACTGGGTAAAAAGGCAACCTCACCCAGGTAGGCTTGATGTCTCAGGTACTTCTTTACTCCTAGTCAAGAGAGAACAAAGGATCAGGATGAATGTCAAATTAAGTGTTTTTATAATGCAATGCTGGATGAACTTTTGCCTTGCATGTTGAGCTAGTCACACTTGCATCATCTAAACACAGTAAAGCTTATTAGTATTTCAGATGTGATAACGTTCATGTATGTGTATGAAGAGCATAATTTGCAGGCTTCTTGTCTTATCCACTTATCATTTCTACCTAGATTATCATGACAAGATACTGATTGATTTATTGATCATGTCTGATTGATTCATTCCACCAGAGTACCAATAAAACAAATATATGCTTGTAGGTATTCAATCGCAGGACCTATTGCTGAAAGTCATATCAGTGGGTCTTGGTAATTGAGGATTAATGCTATACCTTTAGGTAATAGTGTACTTGACTCAGTTCCAAACCCAGGTCCTCCCAGTTTATAAACAACTGTTATAACCACTAAGCAATGATGTTTCATTGACAAGGGAAAGAATACTGTTGTTCTTGTTTTAATGGGTTTTATTTTAGACATTGGAATGATCTTCCGTATGGTACTACCTGCAAACTCATATCTGGCAGGTCCCATCCATCTGTAATTCTCACTCTCCTTGAGTACATCACCTAGGAAACCATAACCCATGAATGAGACGGTGTACCTCAGCAGAGAGTTGTTGTGATGGACGGAACACACATCCAATCCTAGAGAGAAACCTGATTTGGAGTGTAACAATTACATAGTTCTCATTAACATGAAAATGATAAAAAGAGATTCACAATGAAAGAGAGAGAGAGAGAGAGAGCAACATCCTTCAAGACAATAATAATAATAATAATAATACCTGCATTTATATGGTGCCTTTCCAGTTAGTATAACTGATCAAAGCGCTTTACAGTGTATTATTACCCCGGTCATTGGATCCAGTTACGATTCTGCACTTATAGTGCACATTCTCCACTCCACTAGGGAGCATTCCAGTCTGGCGGCCATTTCACAGGCGCACATATACTATTCCAGTCACAATGACATTCGCATCCTACCGGGTACCCACTTAACACCTGGGTGGAGAGTGGCAAATGTAGATTAATGCCTTGCCAAAGGACATTAGGACAATGGGAATGAGACAGTCACAGAAAGAGAGAGGGTGTGGAGGGAGGAGAAAGAAAGAGAGAAAGAGAGAGACAGAGAGAGACAGAGGAAGAGAGCAAGGGAGGGAGAGAGGGAGGGAGAGGGAGAGGGAGGGAGAGAGAGAGAGAGAGAGATTGTAAAAGGGGGGGGGGGGGGGGAGGGGTGCGTAGCTAACAATACAAAGTTAAGCAAGTACATGTGTCTTTAGTTTAGGGATTTTAAAAAATTGTACCAATATCCAAGCAGTTCATCATTATATTTTTAAAAAAATGCATTCAAATGTACTCCATAAAAAACTGATTTGTACAGAATTTCAGCGAACTTAAGACTGTTGTTTTCTTACAGTGTATGTACATTTATTGCTTCACCATATGTTACACAGGCTTACTTTCACTGACCGCCATCTATCAGGCAAAAACATAAATTCATACCTAACAAGGAAGTAAATCAAATTGTAAACAAAATGCAACTGAAATCATAAGTTTTGCTCATAGCCATACATCTTTACTGGAAGGAAAATACAACATGCACTTGAAATATAATCAGTATCACCTGTAGGCCAAAATAAATACAGCATGTTTTTGTTGATTGAATCATAAGTTCAAACGGCCAAAATAAAATTGGAATATTTATAAAATACCTAGAATAATCTGTATTGCAGATGTTACTGGATCATTCACTCCAGTTGTGTCATATGCCATTACATCTGTGGAACCTGAAAAGGGGGTAAACAAATAAGAAAAAAAAAATGATAAAAAACACTAGTTCTTTGTTATTCTGTTGAAAACAATGTAGCTCGTAAGAGCAAAGTCCATTATTTATTTGCTTTGAAATAGCTGCATGTGATTGTGGAATGATTACAAAGAAAATATTGAAGGCTTGTTTCATCTTGTGTGGTGTACTGTGCCTGTTAAACTGATAATGATCACTGACTATAAACATCCATTAAAGATAACTAAGTCAGCTCTAAGAGACCTATCAAGAAACCATAAATTATTTTGATTGCTCGGTAATTGCGTGTTCCTAAATTTAAGTGATCTAGCACATTCTAAACAAATATATGTGTGCTACACATTGATGCTGAAGTGAAATTTCAATAAAAATGGATTGAATTTTTTAATCATTCCTTGTATGCATTCCAATTTCCATAAAATGTAGATGAATACTCTATTCAATTCACATTGAAATACAAAAAAAAAAGTTCCTACACAAAATAAACACACATATATGTATAATCATTCCTCCGAAGTTCATGTCTTTTCTATGGATACAGATTCATCAAATACCTGCAATATTGCTCACTATTACTAATTCCTGAAAACTATGGTCAAGTAAGAATGACCTATTTTTCCTTGATTCTTCTTACCTGCTGGTATAATGCCGACTCTGAGGCCTAGAGGTACTGGTATAGAAGCAGGGTTGTTAGGGTCTATACCTTCCTCTTGTTGGGTTCTTATTAGCAATCCATTCACAATGTCAGCAAAGGTGCCATCCCCACCAACAGATACAATGCTGGAGGGAGAAATGAAAAGATGAAGATGAATCTTTATAAGAGCAACAGTCATATTAATCAAACGCACAATGTTAATTGAAAATCTACACAATAGAATCACAAAAATGTGGGACTTGTGTACAAGGTTCTATGACCATACACTACTAAGACACACTGCTCCACGCTCAATATCTTACACTTACAGATTCATACAGAATTTTGAACTTCAACCCTGGACCAAACTCTGTATCTAACCCTAACCTAAACCTTAACTCTTACTGTGCCAAGGGGTTTAGCTCTCTTCAAAATTTTAGAAAAACATAATCAATGCTTACTTTTCAAATGTCTGCACTTCATTAACCATCTATTATTTCACAAAATATTGTGTACAAAACTTGTAGGAAATTTATTACCATTTCTTATGATACCAAACATTATTACTTTATCTAACTTTATGCATAAGAATTATTGAAAATTATATTTGAGTTTCTTTTGTGTCCATTATTTTTGGGTTTATTTTTTGGTTTGGTTTGTTTACTACTGTTTAATGCTGAAATGAGGTAATATATTTTTTTTAATTTGCAATTTTTTCTGAAAATTTCTACAGTAGCATATAATTATAATCATATATTTAGAATGCTTGATTTATGCTAAAAATTTTGATATACATTGACATCCATATATCTTTTCCTGTGGTCGAGCAATTGGTGAATGAAAATGATAAGTCTATCTGTCACATATACGTGACATCGGCACTGAAAGAGTTAAATATGACCTAAAACCCAAGTGTTACCCTGACCATACCTAAAATCTGCGACAAAAAAAATACCTGTGCAAATGTCTGGTCATCAAGTGCAGATGTGTTTAACATAGGAATTAAGCCACTAACAAACATCAAATGGGAAATATCATACAGCTTATAATTACAAACTTCAACATTAAACAATTAATCTCTGGTCATCTATGGTTCTTTCATTCTTTCATTTTGAACAATGTGAACTTTATTTCGTATGAAAGAGACTAAATTGTTTTTATAAATATTGAACCTTCTCATTGTGTGCTTATGATTACTTGAAAAACTTGAAATTGGAAGTTTTTAGATCGTAAATTTATGCCAGTCATTTCAGTTAGTGGGTCTTTTGATGTGTGAGATGATAAAATTTGTTATTACTTTTAATGATCTTTGCCAATAAATATTCTATTTTCATTTCCATTTTATGGCCTAAATGAATTGATAATCAATTGTGAAACAGCAAATATGGAAAGTAGAAAAACATTATCTGACTCCATTGTTTTACATAAATCAACATACACACTTCCTTCTCTTCCTCTTGGACTCTTAACACTGACTGGGGAATTTAGCAAAAAGAGAGCTTTCAGTTTCTATACCAGTATATGCTTCCATGTATAATTTCTTACTTACACATGTAGATGTAACAGCACTTTTCATGTATCTTTTTTTCCATTCCTTCCAACACTTTGTCATTTTACATCAAAGTGATGTGCTGGCACTTGATCATATACATGTGTATCAACAGTTTAATATCAACTTTTATATCCACAGTAGCATTCCTCAGAGCAACTAGTTCATTTATAGACTGAACTTGATAACAATCATTGTTAAAGAACAACTTGGCATGCTGACCCTGCCAATTAGGAAGAATTCAATAGCAGTATCAATATTTGATCAAACTTTGTTTTGTAAACAACTACAGAGGCAAGAACTTAGAGGTTAAATAAACTTAAAAGAACATATTATCTACATTGGTATACTTTTGAGAACTCAAACTTTTTTTTATTACAGTTCATCATTGTGTAGAAAAGTCGATTTTACCAATGAAGTTTTGGTTAAAAAAAATGGCATTTCATACATGTATGCCAGTAATGTAAAAATGCCTTATCATTAAAATATTAGAAATTCCATTTGGTAAGCACACACCATACCATGTACAAAACAAAATTAACATAAATACACTTTAATTCAGAGATATGATATCAATCTTAATGATTAATGATAGTTGCTTGAACCCCTCAAACTTTTAAGAATAGATAGTCACTCTATTGTGAATAGAGTGGATGTTATCATTCTACATACATGTACATTATATTTACTTTGTCAAGGTCTTTTCTCATTTATCATGTAGATATCAAGTATCGCTCAAAGCAAAATTGTATCGTTATTTAATACATACTTGACTATAATTAGCTATTTAGCTATCACATTCTTTCTTTCAATTCTGATTATCAATATCCAAAGTGAATGTAATCATTTACATGTAGAGTGACCATGGGTCAATGGGTGTGCAATCATATTCACAGCAAAAGAATTGTGTTCCTCACATCATACATTCTAATTTGCATGTATAGGAAGTACATGTAGGAACAAGAAAATTGAGAGGAAAAGCATAGAATTAGACATTATGCTATCAAATCACTGTACTAAACCACTTTGCCACCTCATTCGAATTTATCTTTTCCTCTTTTGCTGAAAATTACCAACCTAACATACAAAATTTATGCATTTTTTTTTTCCTTTTCTTTCTTTCGCTTTTTCTTTTTAAATCTTTGGATTAACATTGTTTTATTATATAAACACAACTTCCATTTAAAGTTGTGTTTTATGCAGAAGGTCCATCTTAATATACATGTATAAAATTAGCAGTCATACACCATCCCTATTCTAAGTTGACGGCACATTTACTGGCCGGGGGGTCCATGTAGGTCTAAATCTATTATACATGTTCAATTGCAACAATAAGCATCCGTCTACCCATGCATCATTTTAACAATGGATGTTGAATCAATATGAAGGTGCGACATCTTTTGAATACCTGCGAGTTTAAAGTTTAGATAAAAATAAATAACAATGTACTGTATACCAGCCAGAGTGGGGCTGTTGTTAAGGTTTTGCACATGTTGGTTGGCTAATTCAAACTATGAAAGTGTACTACCAACAACTATTAGAAAACTTATTGGTTTATCGAGTTACTGGGTGGCACGAAAAAAACACGTCCGGAACGCAAACTGCAAAATTGTTGGTGATTGAAGTGATTAAAAAAGTTGTATTTTGACATATGTAATGACAAGTTTTGGTAATATTGAAGGTAATAAACAGTAGTGGTAGCTAAATGAAAGTTTTCATGAAACTGCTCAAATATAATCTCATATTGTTCGGCTTCAATAAAAAGATATATGAGTGAGATAATCCGGTATTCTATTCATGATTTCCGGTGATTTTCAGTAAAATAATTCAAATGATCGAATATCAACGGTTACCTTATACCCTCGCTAAGGACCACCTACCCCGATGCTCCCGGCTCAACGGCGCATAGCGGTTCGCACACACTTGTTACACACACTGTTTTCACATCAAATTACAAGCGCGGTACCGCGCTTGTAATTCGATGTTTATTTTTTTTTGACATTTTAGCCATTTCTAAACCATTTTTCTTCAAACAAACGTCACCTATGTTCGAAATTAATCATTTCACAACAGTATATGTAATAATTTCCATTCCAGCTGACAAAGTAGTTAAATATCCAATGCGCCACCTTTCCCACTACTGTACGATACCTTTAAGCCTAATCAAGCTAGTAGAGGTATTTTAACCCGCTCTATGTTTCTAAATAAACTTATGATTTTCAACAATATATGTATTTTGCGTTACGGACGCGTCTTTTCGCCCCTCCACGTTTCACTAAGCTACCTAAAAGTCCTGCTTACTAAAATTCCTGGTATGTAGCAGACAATATAGATTCTACAGATCTGTATGGATGTGTATTTCCTGCTTCCTGTAGTAACTAAATACCGTCTAGCCTCTCTCTCTCTCTCTCTCTCCTAAAATTCTGCCCAGTAATCAAGACTATGGCTTCTAGTGTATGAATAACTTACTAAAGAAATAAAGAGGGAGGGAGAAAGAGAGATAGAAAAAGAAAGAAAGAAAGAAAGAAACATTGGAAGAGAAAGAGATGCATACATAGATACATAGATATAAATTGATGGAGATATGTAGAGAGAGAGAGAGAGAGAGAGAATAAGGGGAAGAAAGCAATATAAATCTCACCCATCAATTCCACTGAGGTCCATTATCTGCATGAGAGACTTTGCATGATCAGGGCCCTCTGTGACTGTTAAAAGAAATATAAACATGGTAATGTTCGCAAATTTATAGTTCCAGGTACAATTTTTTTTATTCCAAAAAATAAAATGAAAACCATATGATGATATGATTATTGGAGCATGTATTTGAATAAATTCACACTAACATAACATAGTAGAGATGCACTACCATAAAATCCATCTCCTGACCTGAAAAGGTATACAAGTATTACACCATTCTACATAAATCGTGAAATATGCCAGTAGAATCCCATCTTTTAACACGGCAAGTACTAAGCCCAAGATAAGTCAGGCTGGGGTCCATGGAAAGTGAAATTTATTTTTGTTATCGGATGCATTCTCGAGAGCGAGTACCACTTGCTCCGAG
This sequence comes from Heliocidaris tuberculata, assembly GCA_025618425.1. Taxonomy (NCBI): domain Eukaryota; kingdom Metazoa; phylum Echinodermata; class Echinoidea; order Camarodonta; family Echinometridae; genus Heliocidaris; species Heliocidaris tuberculata. The sequence continues at coordinate 25,244,812 of CM046832.1, read as the reverse complement.
CTGCAACTTGTTCACCAATTCTTGTTTTCACTATTGCTTTCTTTATGTCGGTATAAGGTTGATACAGAAAGTAAATTAACTTTCTAGCGGAACGTAGAAGAGATAGAAAATGAATGTTATAATGGCAAAATCAAATCATACTCAACGGGTTAACATAATAAGAAAATATAATATGCATATGAAGTAATATAAGTAATGATGAAGGGGAGGGGAGAGAAAGAGAGAGAGAGAAAGGGAGAGAGAGGAGGGAGGGGAGGGGGGGGGGGCATAGTAGAAATGTATCAGAGTTTTTGACAACTAGGGAGAAGAGTGAAAAGAAAATGAATGTAATATAAATACAGTGGATTTTGTGACTCACTTGTCATACTGGTTTCAATATCTGCGAGGTGGAATAGAGGTGCCACCTTACTCTCATAGATTGACAGTCCTCTCCCTTTGCCTCCATATGGATTCACTATCACATGTAATCTCTTTGGTCTACCATGACCTATTATCAACACAAATCAAACATATCACATCACATCACTATCTAAAGTTTCCTTCTTTTCCATGTACATGTATTAAAGTCAAAATTCATTATTTTTAGACAGTCAAATTCTAATGCTTCCAAATACAAATTAGTCATAGAATTGTAATATTGTATCCTCCAAAAACATTAGAGACAAAATTTTCAATTACGCAATGTGTATATGCTTGCATTTTCGACATGATGGCAAAATATATATTGGGTTAACACTTTTATTGTGCAATGTTCATGCCTGCAGGCCTATTTAGATTTTGATTGCAAAATACATCAATTTATAATTTTATTCAGTATATGTTGGGATCCTTTTTATACATTGTTCAGATATGCCTAAAAATTCCCTTTGTTACCGCTGAACTGAATGAGACACTTCCGACACACTTACAAATGTAAATACAGTGTACTTAAAGAAAATCCTACGTTTGTACAGTGTAGGCTACATGCCAGTGACGAGTGCAGCATACACATTTCAAGTGTGGATGTCCGCTTTTCTATAATGCCAGGGCTACATCATATGTTGGCTATTCTATTCATCCTCGTACAAACTACATGTAAAATCAGCCATGCATATACTGTATATGTTTTTCAATTGGTCACATCTGCACTTGTAGAGATTCCAAATTTCCATCTGTATTCTACTTATGGCATCTTCTGACTGTTGAATTTCTATTTGATCTAGAAGTTTTGCCTAAACATATCATCAATCAGAGATTATATTTTAATTCCTTTTTTCCTGATCAAATTTGCATTCATCTACCCTGTAAGAAATCATCCATAATTTTGGGTCAAAAGGTTTTATCCAAAGTTTATTTCCTAATTATTACACTTCAGTCAGGTTTTAATATTTTGTATCATGAAAATGTTAGCAAAAAGACCTTTTTAAAGGCAATCATTGCAAATTGCAATCTTGGCAAGAAAGGGTGTTTGCCTATTTGGCCCAGTGCCTGCAATGAAATTGCCTTAAACTACATGTACACAGTTTTATCAGAAAATACACATTCACATACAGGGTGACACAAATTCTTATTCTTAATTTTTTTGACATTTTAATTAATTTGGAAATCTGTATACCTGTAGCCCATACATGAATTGACTTAATCGTAGCAAAGATTTATAATGTTGCCATGGAGAGTTGTGTTATTCCTTAATGTTTAGCTTCCTTTCTCTTTACAAAGTGGAGCTGTAATAAACATCAATAAACTTCAATCCTTATTATGGTAAAGTCTAATAATTTAAAGTTAAAAAAAAAATTGAAGGTACTGTATTGGCAAAAAAGAAGACAAAACGATTCAAATTAAATTGAGACATAGATATCAAGAAAGCCCATTGCAATAGTCTCATTTACACAATGAATGTAAATTTTAAACTAAATTTTCTCTTGCATTGAAGCAGAACATGTTCAGTCTTGCATGACAAGGCTGGTACTCAGTACTATTTGCATAATTGTCTCCCCCACAAAGATTAGGGATTTTTCATTTCTAGTGCAGTTCACACACAAATCTAATTTCTATACATTTCTCAGTTTCTATCAACTCATATCCACTGGAGAGGAATAGGGTGTGTCAAGTCAGGCTTCGGTGTGATTCTTTTCTTCTCTTTTTTTAAACTTTTCTTTTTAACAAGGGCTCTTTTGTTATCTGCAATTATACATTAGTGAGTTTTCCCATGTGATTTTTATGCATTTTGTTACTTTTACAAGAGCTATTTTGGGAGCTTTTTAGATTCTCTGCTCCAGTTTATTTTTCTAATTTTGCAAAAGTTCAATTAAACATCAGGAATAACCCATCTGACACATTTCATATTATTTTGCTTCATTGTTGGTATATTATCTATCTCCCAAATTTACAAGCTATGTCCACCATTCATCTAAATATACATGTATTACTGAATCACATGAAAACCATAAATTGGGATAAATTGGGGTAAATTGGGGTAACTTTTGCTATTTTTCTTTCAAATAATGATACACATTAGTGCTGTAAAGGTCAGTCATTTGTAACTGACCATTTCAAGGCAAAACAGCTATCAATTTTCAGGTCTAAATTGAATGCTTTGCATCATTTGGAGAAGAAATGCTTGGATTCTACTCTTTGTTTTTAAATGAGTTCACTAGTTATGACTTACATGTATGATTGTGGATAATGGATATAGTAAAATAAATGCAAATTACAACTTTCGTTTTTTGTTTTTATCTAGCAACATTGTAATGAAACTACATGTACATGTAACATTAGCATTTAGGCACTTCTTCTAGATCACTCTCAATAACAACACTCTTTCCTGAGTAGTGTGAATGGGGTCTTACAAGCTGAGGACATTGAAATGAAAGTTTTCTCACCCTGTTGAATAACTGTTTTTATTCTATCAACCCACTTCAGACAAAGCTCTTGGTCATGGGAGGAAAATGTGATAGCTTGGACTTTCCACTTCATGTGTCGACTGCTCCTACCAACGTAAACTATGAAAGATTAAAAAAATGATTTAATCAGTACAGGACAGGTTCAGGTAATAATGTTTCATTCGATAAAAAGAATAAACAAATCTGTGTAATGAGACATTTCATGCCTTCTATAATGAAAATATATTAAATAACTTAAAATTGAAAGAGAAATCCTTGCCCATTACCTTAATATTGATAAGCTTTTTAACAGTCTAACCAATTATACAATTTCATGTCAAATTATTTTATAAAATATATTTTGAGGTTTATACTTTGAGTTGAAATTTGTACATTCCCTAGTAAATGCTTCACATACTGTATGTTCCAAAGGAATGTGATGTACCTATACATCGCTATAGATATCAGCTCACACAACATGAAGCCAATGTTTCCATTCTACATTTTAAAGGCATATTTTTTTTTTAGTGAAAATATCAAATTTAAAACAATTGTACAAGCAACTGCTAGTAAATTAGTCATCAAATCCCCTTCAATTTCCAACTGAAGTTATAAAGGCATATGATTTTGTGAACATAGCAGTTGTAAAGCAATTGTACAGGCAAAGTAAATAAACATTTAAAATCAAATCATTAGTCAAATCCCTCCCAGCTTCTATTCCAATTTCAAAAGAGGCACATTTTGTGAGCATATCAATGCATTTTACCTGTGAAGTTGAACAAAGGTTGATGCGTTGATGGTGTGAAAACTTGAAACAGTTGGCCCATTTGAGTGAGAGTTATAATATGGTTGCCATCAGGTGAAGAAGGCTTCTCTGGTCTCTTCAGACGCACTCCAACGATGCGATTAATCTGGATGCATTGGTGGGTATCTACAAGGTAGATCACAGAAAAGAACATTAATGTTAACACTTCACATATACATGGATAGTATGAAGAAGCTAGTTTAAAAGACTGCTCAGCCAGGAGGCAAGAAAAGCCATCTTTATCGGCAGGTGACCTTCTTCTTCCTAATGAGCGCCTGCAGTCAACCAGCTGATTATTCTGTCACTTTGAAAGGAGATCCATATTGCACACTGCAGTGATTTATTGTTTTCTTGACGAGTCTTACCTGAATTATCTTGTTGGAGGTACATGCAAATAAAACAAAAGAACAAATAAAAAGAAAATTGATATGCTGCTGCCTGTTGGCTGGGCTAGTAATCCCATCTCGACACTCCTGACATGTACATAAAGTATCATATGGGATTATGGACAGGTGGTCACTTTCTTATACAATAATACCTATACCTATGATAGGTCTATAACTATATGTGACAAAAAGCAGAGATCTACTGACCCTTTATTCTTTAATAGGTAGGGTTAGGGTCAGTGTTAGAGTTAGGCTAAGGGTTAGAGTTAGAGTTAGGGTTAGCAGATTAGGGTTAGAGTAAGTGGGGGTATTATTATGGAACTATTTCCCCTTGGGCCTAAGGCTTAGTAAACTACACTCACACTTACGCAAGGTTATTGGAGATAAAAGCTAAGTAAAGGGAGACCTAAAACCATTTTCGGAAAGGAATGTCAGAGGGTAACTTTAGAAATTATAATATAACACAAATATACAGATACAGGTAGGTTTAGTAAAAGGGAAAAGGTATCAATCACATTACACCCTGACTTGAAATTTAAAGGATTAAATCTAAGAGTCAGAGTCAGACTCACGGAGTTGCTGATGCCTTCCCAGTGAGGAGGATGCCTCCCACCACGTAATGGACTGGGCTGAGAGCCGCACATCACAAGGCTTCCTCTCGATATCAAACGTCGCCTGCAGATCGGCTGATGTCGATTCCTCATTCCTGCTTGAATTCACATCCTCCATTTCAACCAAAATTGGCCAAATGTGCTTGAAGATGGGCTAGACTTTTGTCTTGAATAATATCTTTGATACCAAAGGCCGAATGACTTGAAATATAAAAAATAAACATAAGATACAGGAAAATCCTCTTAACCTATGTAGCTATAAACGCGAGAAGTAAGCATAATATTATAATGATCCATGCTCGCGATCGCCTAGCTAGATCTCGATCTCGCGCACAGGCAGCAGCTCCATTATAAACACCGGCTTCGTTGGCAGACTGCCAGACGTATGAAAGGCCAACAAACTTTTTCTATGTCTAGTCTAAAATTCATACATTAATTCATAATTATGTACATTTAACTTAACGAGTAACGTTGCGAGGAAATTTTGATATATGTAACTATAAATATGCTTTATATTTATAAATTTACTATAATATACTGATAAAATTCATTTTTTAAATCGAAAATGTTTCATTTATTATTTTCAAAAAGATTTACGGACGCTTCAATAGACTAACAATATAGCACAGGAGTTGAAGGTGAACAAACTTTCACAGAGTTCGCAGAGTCTATTTATGTTCATGGTACGTTGGCAGCACACACCTATATGGCACACACACACACACACACACACACACACACACACACGCACAGAACGGACCGCAGGGGTGGGCGAAGGGGGGGGGGGGGTACTAGTTGTAAACAGCTAATTAAACGTATTATGTATTTAGTTTCATTGATAGATCTGGGGAGCGTTTCATGAAAGGAAGTTGTCGGATATTTTATCCGACAACTGTTATAAGCTACTGAAATCCTTGCATCTGATTGGCTGAGAGCAAATTTGTCGGATAAAATATCTGACAAGTCCTTTCATGAAACTCCCCCCAGGAGACCCGGGGTGGAGTGGGGTTGAATCTCATCCCCTTTACCAACAATATTTTGGCTAAAAGAAAACAAGCAAACAAAAATGATTTAAAAATATCCAAAGATATACTTTGATTATTAATATCATCATTATTTTCATTGGTACTATTCTTGTTGTTGTTGTTGTTATTACTATTAAGATAAGTATTAGTATTTTTATTAATTTTTATTATTTGTATCATTATTATTATCAGTATTATCATATTATTATCATCATCATCATCATCACTATTATCATTATTATTATTATTGTTTTCACTGTCATATTATTTCCATTTCTTATATTATTTTTCTGTATAGTTATTAATATTTCTGTTGTTGTTGTAAGGAAAAGAGAATGTGATAATATTTCCCGATACTTATACTAAACATTTATCATAATCATATTTTTATATGATGTATGTTATTTTGCGCTTCTATATCTCTAATTTTGTCCGAAAGTTTTGCTTCTCATTGTTGTATTTCATAATTGAAGAAAACTGTGTATATATTGTCTTAGAACTTCTTTGTATTTTCACATATCTTGTGGCGTTCCAAGCAACTAAAGTGTCTTTAAACTAATATAATTTCCCCCCAAAGTCTATCAGTATTCCTCTGTGTTTATTGCATTTATTATAATAATTTGAATCCGTCTCCCAACATGTTTAAATGTAGTTTTGTGTAGGGATCGGTTGAATGACAGTTTCCTTTCTTGAGTATAGAGAGAGTACATTATGAATGCTTGGCACACAGTCATTTACAGTTGAAAGCTGTATAGCATAGCATTTATTCAGATGAAGTACATGCAGGGTGCCATTGCATAAAGACTTACTATTATAGTAACTTTGCCATCAATGGTAACTACCATGGTAACGTTGCTCAAGAGCCAATCAAAATCCAGTATTCCATGAAAAGTTACTATAATAGCAAAGTTACTATAATAGCAAGTTTATGTAACGGCACCCAGATGAATATAACAAAGATGAAGCATAGAGCAAGTCTGATGGTGACTATACTCTCATGATGTCTGGAATCTATTCTGAAGTAAATCTTGAAGTCAAGTCTGAATTCTATCTGACTTCTATCCTGAAGTGAATCCCTTTTATAATGGGTAAACCCCCTATTGGGAGTTGGTCAACCTTGAGTCCTTGACCAAATTACCATAAGTACGTCATAACTTTTACTCAGTATTGGGGAGTGGGGCTGTTATCTGGAAGGAGTGATGTTGAGAATAAGAAGACCACAAAGTGACCATTGCGTCATAGGTTTAGTTGGAAGTTGTATGAGTAATACTTTCTGAAGAAAGTGTGAAGTTTGTAAACATTTAAACTTCCCGTTCACTTCCTGTCTAGGTATTGATAAATTATTAATTAATGTAAAATTGGTCTTATTATCACATAACAGTAGTTTAATTGTTTGTTATTTCATCTTTGGATATAGCAAATGCATTCCTGAATCTTTAGAAAAAAAAAATCAACATTTAGTAAATGAAAAATAAAGTTATTTTCTATTAAAATAATGACAACTTATTTCTTTTTTACCGCGTTACAAATTGACCTCGTCCTAAAATCTTATACTATCGCAAGTAGATGAGGTGATTTCAAAGGGATTCCATGCATACTTGCTGTTGCCATCCGTATTTGATTCTCGTCACCTTTCGGCATAGGTGTATAGCACAATCAGGGCACAATTGCGTCAGGGGCGGACATCGCATGCCCGAATATAAACATTCAAGTTTCTAAATTTTGAGAGTGAGCACTGAAAATTTGACTCTTTGTTATGGGGAAAAAGTAATGTTATCACAAAAAATATACTAGATATAAGATTAGACTGCCTCACTTTGAGAATATGAGGTGGCGGGTACGTGACCAAACATTGATATCTTCAAAATTCGCCCCCATGCATACACAAAACAAACAAAACGGTATAGAAAGGCCAAAGGAAAACAAATCAAGAATAAAAGGAGAGAGAGAGAGAGAGAGAGAGAAAGAGAGCAAAGCGTGAGAAAAAGAGAGAAGTATAATATGAGAAAGAGTTCGGTGGTTATGCCCGTATTATTGTTGTCTTTCATTCCATCTCCCTTCTATGGAGAAAATATATCTGAACATAACCATCTATCGATACGGTTGTCGAAATAACAAACACTATAAAGTGTTATCATTTTTGTGTGTATTTGGCAAAGAGTTGGCCCAGACACACTAGATTTTTCAAACCCCGTACTATCCCTAACCCCGCGGACTCTTTTTTTTTCTCTTTTCCTGTTCTCATTTGCAGTTTTAGTCCAGTACTATTTCTCCCTAGCCAGAGCGCTTATCCCCACCAAAGGTGGGGCTAACTCTGCTTTTTTTTTTCTAGGGCTAAAATAATTCCGTACTATCGTGGAGTTATCCCACTTTGGTAAAAATGCAATGTGAACAGAAAGTGGGCTATAATATAAGCTTAGTCCCGTACTATCGATGGGGCTAAATCCTCGTTTAGCCCCACCGATAGTACCGGACTAAGCAAAATTTTGAAAGTGTAAAAAGCCACCGGCATGAGGGAGGGAGGGGGGGGGGGGCACTGGTCTTACTCGCCAGGATGAAAAGCGAATCAACAATGCTATTGATTAGGGAGATATACAAACTGCAAATGAGAACAGGAAAAAAAAAAAAAGAGTCCGGGGTTAAGGATAATACGGGGTTAAAAAAATCTATAGTGTGTCTGGGCCAATTAACTCTTTGCCAAATATACAGAAGGTGTATGTTCAATAACCCCTCTTCCCCTCCCCCCTCCCTCTCTCTCTCTCTCTCTCTCTCTCTCTCTCTCTCTCCCGCCTCATTTTTCCTTTTCCCTGTTCTACTTTCGATTAGCGGGCACGTGGGGGCATTAACTTTGCAGCTCGAACTGCTTTTCAAAGGTACCACTTTATAACGATTTCACGATTGAATACAGCATGAAAGTGAGGTCTTTATTTAAATATCTATTACCGTAGATATTCTAATTAATTAAAAATATAATATTCTTTCTCTTTGATATCATTTTCTTTTTTTTCAACCCTTCATTTAACGATTTAGGAATATGTCTTGGTCAAACATTAATCAGGCCTATATACAGTCATGTAAATACACTGTAAAAAAAAAATAATAATAAAAAATTTCACGGGAATTTCCTGGCAGTCAGGATGCCAGATGCCCGTTTTTCCACAGATTTTCTTTACCGGAAATCAGCATATATTTACAATAAAATTATGTAAATATATGCTGATTTCCGGTAAACCAACAAACTTGCTGTTGTTTTACAGGAAAAGACTGTAAAATTGAAATAACGGCAATAACTTGTAATTTCATGGGCTAAAAAACCTGTAGTTTTACAGTTATTTTTTTACAGTGTACATATTTTACTCTTTTGCCACAAGTAATTTACGTGTAATATTAATTGAAGTTTATGTCCACAAAACTTAAGAAAAGCAAGGAAAATGATATCGACGCTGACTTTATTTCTGTGGATTGCTTTAAGAGTGAAAGGAGGGTTGGCACTCGAATTTCGAAAGCTTATCACAATCATCCCATTTCAGTTTAAGCCCCCGATGCATTGTAGACCTTTATTATCAATCCTGCCAAACAGAGATCGCTGTCTGCTGCTGATCATCTTCGACCGATAATACGCGTCTTTCGTGTCATGATGTTGATCTCCTCCGCAATACTTCTTCGATCGCCCACATACGGGTCGATACTCCGAGTCTCAAGAAAATGATAAAGGGGTTGACCAGTTTGGGCAGAGGGCCGCCCTCGCAAACAAATGGCCACAACCATACATGAGATCCTCTTTCTGATAATCAATAAATATCCCAACCCCGTATAAGGAGTATATTGACGTCGAGCAAATTATGCAGGACATGCAGACAAGATATCATTCATTGAATGTTATAGGCCTACAGGGCAGTTGCTGTTATTTTTTTCCAACATGGGTTGTGATACAGAATATAGGAACTGTCCACACAAGTGCCATAAAATGGAACTGCGCTTGAGTAAACTTAATTGATAAAGGTTTACATGTAATGTGAGATATCGAGAAGTCTTCACAAAATAGGCACAAAGACAAGATGGCGTATAGGCACCCGAGACACACTGATAATACATAGTGATCATTGAGACGTCATTATGTAGGCTATCCATAATCTGGTCTAAACTGAAACTATGGCTCATCAACATTGCTGATACATTCATTTTTTTTTTTGCTGACTTTTTTTTTCAAATGAGAAACAAATGATGCATCTCTTGACTTGTAGTTCCACGAAAGAAGGAAGACATTATTTCATTACGAAACTTCGTGTCTGCATGCATGCACAGGAAGATGGATAATTGGTAAATATTATTAATAAACTCATTCTGTAACAAAGTCTGCAATTTCATGTGATCGTAAAGATTGGGCAAACTCCATGTTTATCCATGCCGATGTCATTGTGTACATGGCGTAATCATAAGAATAAAATATACAGATTTAATGTACTTTGTAACTCAAAGGGCAAAACATCAAACATAATCCGAATATTATAAGGGAATGATTTAAATAACTGTGTAGCATTAATTATAATGTAGGAATAAATGCAGGGACTATATACGCTCCCCAAATCTTTAAGCTGTTATAATTATTTTGGCGGTATAATTCTTTTATCAGTAATCCGTAAATCCTCCATTCTCTGTTTTTCGAATAGTGTAATGTCAGGATAGCACTACAGCCCTGGAGAAACAATGACGACTACAATGATGTCACAGAAACAAAAGGTAAATAACTACACCGTTAAAAGTCATCATATTGAAAATATAATGGGAAATATTTCCATGTTTCCACTGGCCATGACAGCAGGCGTAGCGAGGGAGGGATGGATTATGGGGTCCTCGATCGGGGGCGCTCCCCCTCATCTTGAATTATTGGGATTTTTATATTTTAGACCGACTTTCCATCATTCTGTACGTGAAAACTATATACATGTAACTTGATTAATTATGTAATGATTTTGTAAAGTGATCCCATTCATGTTCTAGGAATCAGTCCCTCACCTAGTGATATCTTTTTTTTTAATTTAAAGTACATTTCAACGAATTATGATGGTATAATTCGAATAGATAATCAGTATCGTGTACGATTGAAGCTATGCCATATATCGACCTCACGACTGATTCTATATCTTCTTTTTTTTTATAATGTAGCGTGATAAGGCCCAGGAGCAGCTTCGAAGTCGAATGCGACAGCGAAGAGACGGTGAGTTAATTTGCATTCTCATTTTCAAGTGCCCCTCCCCCAATTGTACAAGCTAAGTGATGGCAGTGGCGTATCCAGGATTAATCCGGTGGGCGCCCCAAGAGAATTCTATTTTGCAGTTACTATTGTTAATCTATAAATAGAATTTGCAAATATTACTACAAATTATGTTTATGTTTGTAGTTAGTTCGACCTATTGAATATTTTCCTGATATATATTGAAAGAATATACTTGATTTTTTAAGGAGTAATATATTGAAATAAAAGTACTACGAATAATTTGATTATAATATGAATAATTTGATGCTAGGGCTATCGAATTATAGCATTAACCGTTAAAAGAGGCTACACGTTTTGTTTTGTTTTAACTATATGAATCACCAAAACGATTTCTCTCTAAAATTCCTATGATAGGACATGGGACCTCATCTGCAATGCTTCAGGCCAGGCGGCGGTACACGATTCGTGATGGAAAAGTTGATACCAGTCTGTCAGGGGGTATGATGAATCAGACATCATCTTCTATAGCCGTGACGCCGGGAGATCTACTGGGTAGTAACTACATGCATTGGTAGGTTGTCATGGAAACAACATCATCCAAGGGTTATGACAAAATAACATGACACACAATGAATCATATTGCTCTTATAATGTGCCATGTCGCCAAAGTATGTGTCCATGTATATGCCTTTATAATCTTCGTCAACAAGATATAGCATCAAACAGAATATTATTTTAGTAGTAACCTAATTCATCTTTATCATTCTGATTAAATCAAAGTAGGCCTATATTAGAAAGTATTACATTAAAGTATGTTAACATCAAAATGTATATATTGAGCAATTATGTATTTCATTTTAATTAGTCCATTTATGATCGGTACTACATTTTCCGCTATAATGTAAGTATCAAAGTTGTTGGCCCTATATGCTGTATGTATCATTGTGTTGTATACTTCACATCCTTCTCTATTACAGGCAAAGTAAACCAGACCAGTTTGACACCTCCGGGGGTGTCATCTCAGATCGTACGCAATCCAGCATAAAAGGCGCCAATCCGATCCCAATGCAAGAGCTCATCAAGAGAGTACTGCAGAGGAAAGTCGATAACTTGGAGCTAGATTCGAGTTTGTTACCCATACGGTAATTGAGTTGGTTGGTAATGTATTTAGGTGATCACTGAATTTAACTGTGCATCATATGAAGCGTTCAGAATCTGCCCCATCCCCATTCCAAAGATAGATCGACGCTCCTGATGATCTCGAAGTAAAAGTTGAAGTAAATTTTTTTTCCCCCAGAAATATTATGTACAGTTCATAGGAGCAAACCAAAACATAAAAGGTGAAACAAAAAAAGAACGATGAGAAATAGAAGAGAACAAACACCTGTATAGCCATCACAATCCACTTACAGAAATAAAATCTTCTGTAGAAAGTGGTACAAGCCTAGCGGGGTAAAAGTAAAAAATATTCAGTAATTTTATTAAGCAAGTTCGTCTTATTTATAATGCACGACTTCCATTAACAAAATTAATTGGATGATACCGAAGATGATGGGAGTCACGGTATAGTGAAGTTGTTTTAGAAATGCGATGATGCACACCACCGAATATAACCAATCAAAACAAGAAGACAAGAGGAGAGAACACGGCCAAATGAAAACTAGACTTATTCTCTGAACAAATATATTTGTATAATTCGACTTGAACTTATTACAAAAGCAGAGGAAACGGATTTCCTGTAATTAAATGTATTTTATTTCCGTTTGCTCTGATTTTTTATTGTTTTCTTTGAACTTTGTTTGATATAGAAACTTCAAGTCTCGACATGTTCCATATGCAGTACGCCATAGTTCACATGTCAAGTAAGTTGGCAAGGGGTATTATTCAACTTCCATAATATTATTTCAGGCGCGAGTCAGTGAAAAATACATGGTTCAATTGCATGAAGTCAAAGAAGATGATATAAAATCAAGGGATTTCCAAAAGTTATCCATTTAGCAATTTTCTTCGACACCCAAAATGCTGGTCACATGATGCTCCCCGTTCCTATGTTCCTTTTATAGTCCTTGACTTTCATCTTATGTTCCATGGGGGTGATATGAGATCATGAATTAAACACTATTTCGAACGATCATCAATTTTGTCTTTAGAAAAAGTAATGTAATCAAAACATACAATATGAAATGGAAAGAAAAGCGAGAAAAAGAAGGGAAAAGGAAAAAGAAAAACTGAAGAAGAGGAGGAAGAAGAAGAAAAAGAAGAAGAAGAAGAAGAAGAAGAAGAAGAAGAAGAAGAAGAAGAAGAAGAAGAAGAAGAAGAAGAAGAAGAAGAAGAAGAAGAAGAAGAAGAAGAAGAAGAAGAAGAAGAAGAAGAAGAAGAAGAAGAAGAAGAAGAAGAAGAAGAAGAAGAAGAAGAAGAAGAAGAAGAAGAAGAAGAAATGAAACATGAAGACCTAGACTAGTAAACGTAGACTGGGGAAACGTCAATTTTGACGCATCCGCCTGAAATACAGGGGAGAATCAGTAGCCTTTAGGTCATGTTATCATACCAATCATGACTCATCTTGAGTATTAATGGTAATGTATGATGAATTATGTTTTACTCATAGGAAAATTGTGGGGACGATGTCGAAACACAAGACGAAAGGTCACATCAATAACCCGGTTGTCCTGGTCGTCGATAAAGAAGAAAACGAGGATGGTCACCGTCGAACAAGAAGTCACTCAAGACTCAAGAACCCGTTAAAACCACTACGGACACTTGACAAGATTCCTCCTTTGCAGGATGACCCTCAATCATCTCTGAATACTCCGAGAACTGTCTCAAAGACAGAGCCTCAGACTTGTGGTTTACCAACTGAGCAAACTCGTCCCAAACCGCCTGGACAATCCCAAGCAAGTAATGAAGCTGGGTCGAGTCAGATGACGAGATCGAAAGAGATGATTGGCTCAAGAATAACGTTGAAGCATCGCGGCACATCGAAACAAACTTTGAACAAAAGGACGATGCATAAATCCAAACCACTACCAGCTATCAAATCCGAGACTTCCAGCAAACTAGACAAGAGCTTGACGAGTCGTTTGATAGATGATGCAGTAATCAAAAGTAAGTCCAGGTGCTCGTCTGGAGACGATATCATCAATATGAAAACCGCTCAGTCAGAAGCGCTACAGAAAATGGAAGACTTAGGTGAACCGACATTACTTGGGACACCTAGAAGATTCACACATAAGATGGTTCGATTCAAGAATGATTTGGGGAAGGTGGATCGACTGTCAGCCATAGAAGAAGACAGAGGAATCACGCATGTCAGCAAACCCTCTGGTTTAAAAGAAAATCCATCCATGTCAGATTCAATATCAAGTTCGAAAACATTGAAGGGTATCATGTCGAATAGTTCTTCTGTTTCGAAAAAAATCGTAGACGTGGGATGATAAGATACCAAGATGAAGGGCATAGCGGGTTTCTTTCCTTATGTTCGATAGACAGCCAAGTTAAGATAAAATAGTCAAACAATAACTGACTACGCAAAATTATATCTTTAGATTTACAAAAAATATTTATTGTTCACAATAGAAGTACAATGATCTTTGTTTATATACATGTTTATACAACTGTAAATTGTTTTCGACAGTTGTCCTATTTATTGGAAATGGACAGTTTAAAAGATTTTTCCAATGGTATATTCATTATGATTATGTAAAATTTAAAAAGTATTATAGTATCCAGTTAAATCTACGCAAGGATGAGCACGATAAAAGTTATATGAGCACCAGTGATCAGTGAAAATCCCTTTTGTTATTGTTGTGTAGTATTGCTTACAATAAAATTGATGTAATATCCTCTAAATCCCGAATTGCAAAATTATGTAAGAATGGAAATTTCGAGGGCTACATGATGGTTATCTGTAAAACACCTTTAGAATTCATGATTCCGACACAATATTTTGTAAGTATTTCAGTCATTCATATATATAAATAACATTAAGATATACATGTATGAGAATCAGATATATGAATATATAGTGCTAAAAATACTACTCCGAGCAGAGTCATGATGAGTTTCTAATTTTCGACCTTTTATTTCAGATCATCTTTAGGAACTATAACATCAGTGAACATGAACTGTTTATATATAGTCAGAGAGTTTGAAATCAAATGAACTCAATAAATTAAATTACAAACAGAAAAGGAATGAGATTTGAATTAGATTGTCCTTTCACTTTCCCTTTGTATACAATGTATTTATCCCCTAATCAACATTCTTACTGTAAACAATTTGTTTATCCCCATTTAACATTCCGTTTGTTTGGTATACTTCTCAATCACTCTCCTTTGTAACATTTAACTGATCTCATTCCATTTCTCTAGTGTTTGTAATTTAATTGATTAAGTTCATTTGATGTCAAACTTTCTGACTATTCATAAACAGTTCATGTTCACTGATGCTTTAGTTCCTGAAGATGATCTGAAATAAAAGGTGAAAATTTGAAACTCATCATGACTCTGATCGGAGTGTTATTTCTAGCACTATACATTTATATTCAAATATTCTGTGGTAATAACGGATTCAGATATATGACATCATTGAGGTATATGACAATCGGATATACATGTATGAGATATATGAGAATATGTGAAATTACTAATCAATTTTCCTAACGAGTAACATGAGATCACGTGATTCAGATAGCTTTGTCTTCCTAGACTATTCAAAATATCAAACATTTAAAATGTTGAAACAAACCCTTCTTTTGCAGTGAATATCGCTGATTCAAGTTGCAACAGTCTACCCCAAAAAATTGTATGAAAGACGCATCGTTATCTTTTATTCATAGAAAAAATCAACCTCTTTTCAAATTACAATGTAACACTTTGCATGAAATGCTCCAAGTCAGAGATGTGACGATTATCTCATTACAGGACGGTACCGTCTTGGGCGTCGCTAGAGGGGCTGTGGAAGTGTCGGCAAAGTTGGCATCTTTATATACGCTGTCGGCAAATCGCCAACATTCATAACTTTTTTTTTTCAATGCTTGTTGGGAAACTTTTGGAACATCTGTCAGCGAATTTCAACATATCGGAAGAACTTTTTGTTCTTTTTTTTTTTTTGTTCTTTTTTTTTTGCTTCTTGGACAATAATTGTCAGCAAAGATGGGGGCAACCGCGACGCCCTTTTGTGTCACCTAAAATACGTCTTCAACTCGACCATATTTAACACGGTGCTTTCACCTGTCACGATAATCTCATGCATTATCATTTAAAGGACATGGGATACACACAATTTTGAACTAAGTACAACTACGTTAGCTGTCCTATATGTCATTCTTAGTTCGGGCACAACTTATAGCGTTGTGAATTCATGCAGTGATAGAACATGATATACCTGTATATCATCGCCATTCAAATTCATAACATTCCATCGTTACTATGAGGCAAGCCCTCACCCAAGTTCTACTGAAAAAAAATATCACAAGTAATGTACCAAGATGAATCTCTTTTTAAGAATTGAGAACTCCCTGGGTATCTATACAAGTCTAATACATGTACGTATGTACATGTTTATACATATAATATCTAATCTAATCTATCTAACATCTAATATGTATACACACACATGTCTAATATTATTTCAGTATATTATAATGGAGCTGAATGGAATATCAACGTAGCATCAAAAGACACGTTCCAAAGTGTGTATACGGAATCGACGTCATCATAATCCTAGTCTTTCATGGTTCTCCCAAAGCCAGTCATGGTATTTGTTCAGCATGTGATCCTGCGGTTTGACCTACAAGGGGGAAAAAGGAGTTTATGAAGACAATGTACACATTCACCATTTGCTACAAAATTATGACAACATTACGGCTTAAAACGCTGAACACAATGCATAATATCAAAGAACATGATTTAAAATAAAGAGGTACTATCTAACTTTAAGACATTATGAATTATACCAGAGAAAGAATGTGAAATATATAGAAAAAAATAGAAGGGGAAAGACACAAAGATATAATCAGAGGAGAGAGTGAGAGTCCGATAAAGAGGGTGTGGAAGTGGGAATCAAGAAAGACAAACTCGTTATACCTCTCTCCATTCATTGACGCAGAAGATTCTGTAGGAGTCGTTGCCATATTTCCCAATGCCGTACAACTCGATGGGATAAGTCCAATCTTTCGTCAGAAATTCATCTATGAAAAAAAAAAAAAAAAGAAATTCGAACAATTCATCCATTGAAAACAAAACAAAAAGCAGCCACAGCAAATATGAGCGTACGGGCACAGTTTTGCCAGCGTTGGCTGTCGTTATTTCTTTCCCGAATATCAACTTTCCACTTTTCTACAATCATGACAATTTAGCGAGCGAGTGATGAACAAAAGTGTTCCCTTTTAATTGTGACGAGCCTCTCGTGATGTATTTTATATTAATTTCAAGTTTTAAAGGGCAAATTTCATTATTAAATTACATTATATCACGCTGAATTTACAAGTTACTGTACAAAGGAAACATGCTGCTGCCCAAATATGAAGCAATGGTTGCCCGAATATTGGTAGTTCCAAAATTATAAGGGGTGGTAACTCTTGGCCCCCGTCTTATACGCCTATGATAGAAAAACATTGTAAATTTTATTTCCTATAACACAGAATAAACATCTGAACCTTTTGAGCATGCTAAGGTGCATAGGAATAGAAAAGAAATATACCTATATGCCTTTAATTTACTCCAACTGTACAAAAAAAAAAAATGTAAATCGTATATATATATATATATAGTTATTTATTTATTTATATATATATATATATATATATATATATATATATATATATATATATATATATATATATATATACGTACAGTGGCGGAGATATGTTACGCAATTCATCAGGGGGAGACGACCTATTGTTACGTCCCCCCCCCCCCCCCGATGAAAAGAATTTCCTGAATATTTCCACCCTTGTATATATGTATATATGAATATAATTTTTGTTTATGAGCAAAACTTCTACAAGAAGAGAGAGGTTGATGAATTCTAAGAAACTGACGAACAGGATGATGAGGGGGAAAAAGCCACATCCTGGTTTCGTTGGTTATTTTTCCAAAGAGATTTACCAGATCTTAAGCTAATGAAAATAATACTAGTGAAACAAGGGTTTTGTCAAATTGTTATTAGGAAACTTTAACTATGGAGTAAATAGTACTTTAACTGTCTCGTGGAAAAGATAAGCAATAAATTACATTTTATATCATATCCAAACAAAACACAAACAAATAGGCCATTTTCGTAATGTATTCAAATTTTACACGTTTGCCTAGTGACAAACTATTACATGCACCTGTGAAAAGCTATTCTTTTTCCATAGTCAGAATGTAAAATTGCATGTATTAGGCGTTGCTAGGTTGGAGAAATATTTTGGCTTGCCCAACCTAGCAACACTTAAAGTTGCAATCTGCAATCTGACTAGTGAAATACAATGACTTGTAACAGATGGACGTAATGGTTCGGTTCCATGACATTTGCTCCTGCGACAATTGCTCCGGTCTAACTTTGCCATGTTAATCCCAAACCTAAACCTAACCCTAACCCTAATCCTAATCTTCATATTGTCCTGAACAAAAAACCAAATCATGACCTTGACCTTAACCTTTGACCTTTCGAGATATGGACGGAGGAGCAAACGTCGCAGGAGCAAATGTCGTGTCACCAATGGTTCATTACTAGGGGTTTGACGAAGAGGTTAAACATGAATGTATAACGAAAATGGCCTATTGCACTGAAAAGAAAATACAATTAATGTGCTTCTTTTTAAATTTGTTTTCGTTATACTTACCAGAAAATCGGATGAGCATTTTAGCCCTCTTCTCATGAAGGCCTAGAGGTTGAATTAGATCAGCGATAGGCTGCCAGTCAGCTGATCGAGTCTTCTCTGGTGTGTCCCAGGTCTGAAGGAATTGCCAAAGAACAGGAATTGCTTTCGATCCTGCATGTAGATAAGATATAGGATAATGTGTTTTGATAAGATTCATTCCCGACTACATATTAAAACAACAAATAGAAAAAAAAAATCAAAGCAATACATTCACGAAATTATATCAAAGGCCAAGTTTACAATAATATCAAGTTGGTTTGAATAAATAAGAGTAAAATCAAACAAGCATAACAGTGAAAATTTCACTGAAATCGGATGTAAAATAAGAAAGTTTCGGCACTTTGAAGTTTATTATTATTTCATGAAACAGTGATATGCATAACATGGGCGGTATGCAAATCAGTGAACCGATGATGTCACACACTCACATTTC
Organism: Heliocidaris tuberculata; assembly: GCA_025618425.1. Taxonomy (NCBI): domain Eukaryota; kingdom Metazoa; phylum Echinodermata; class Echinoidea; order Camarodonta; family Echinometridae; genus Heliocidaris; species Heliocidaris tuberculata. Next base: position 25,225,606 of record CM046832.1, on the reverse strand, counting down.
CTTATGTATTTTATAATGAAATTTCAAATATTTCAATATTTATGGTTGTGATAATAAAGAATCTCTCCGTTGTATCAAAATAAGTTACAATAATGATGATTTTACATATTCCATAAGGAGTCAAACCATGTTTTACATTACTGAAGCAAAAAATTGAAATATATATTTCATATACATAAGGAAAAGTGAGTGTGTGACATCATCGGTTCACTCATTTGCACACCGCCCATGTTATGCATATCACCGTTTCAAGAAATAATGCAAAACTTCAAAATGCCGCAACTTTCTTATTTTACATCCGATTTCAATAAAATTTTCACTGTTATGCTTGTTTAATTCTACTCTATTTATTCAAATCAACTTGATATTAGTGTGGACTTGGCATTTAAGCCACAACCCAGGACATTAGTGAAGTCATTGAACAGTTTGAAAACTTGAAATTACAATGGGCACCTATCTTAAGGATATATTCAGCATAGGGTGGAGCATCGGTATTGACGGCAAAGGAAATGTGAGGGTGTATTCCGTCATATCTTTACCGATTCGAGGAGGATCCGCTCCCTGTTTATCAATTTCTACATTCACTACTGACACATGGGTAAATATTAAATTGATTTGACGTTAAATATTCATCAAATATAAATTCAGTTTACTGCTGAATGGCAAAAAATTACATCACAGGATTAGTCTCACATTCTTTCAAGTCAATTGTATTCAAACATGAGAGTATTTTGGTACTAAATCACAATCTTCCTTTTACCTGCTGTACCCCATCAAGCAACTCCGATCTTCAACAAACTGACTGATTTCTTTCTTTTATAAAGGGAGGGGTGTATACCTTTCGTCCTATTCAGGAAGATGGTAGCTACAAGATGTTTCCACGGATCATGAAACAAACTCTCCTGGACAAGGTTGTATGGTGATCGAGGCGGTGTCCATTGCGATGAGGTAGATGATTTTGTACGGTTTGGTGACGGCAGCACTTTATTCCTACTGAAGTACGGGCTCTTTCTCGTCGTGGAGTTTGTTGTTGCGGACTTCGATGTCGATGTGATGATGGGTGATCGTGCTGCGCGTGAACGGGTGACTCGTTGAGAACTGTTTTCAGTTTCCTGAGCTGTAATAGCAATGAAGAAAATTTACAAAATGAAAGTAACAGATGTATTTAAATTTACTACACGTATATACATGTTCTTTAAATGTCATTAGAATTCGACAATATAACTGCCTTGATTATGATCTGCAATAAACTGAACGTTTCCAAACTTAAAAATCATCTTAAATTTTGGAAAATGCATATTCATTTACATTAAAAAGTACCAGTATGGTACACAAAATGGTATCTAATGAATTTCCATGTTGGCAATCGAAACTGCATGTATAATTTTAAGTGGAAAAGTAAATGCACGTTATGAAAATCTAATCAATGGTCGATTAATTATGGTTCTATAGTGCGTCCCCCCAAAAGTTAACACTCAGAAAAAGTCCCCCTCCCCCCCAAAAAAGTCAAAATATTTGTGAGAATTTTTTTTTATATGGGTGGATAGTTCAGAGTCTCTTCTATTAAATGACACCCCCCCCCCCAAAAAAAAAAAAAAAAAAAAAAAAAAAAAAATCTGGTTATTTTTTACGTTCGAGTGCGGAAAGGCCATTTGAAAGGGTGCAAAATCAAGACTTGACACGAATTGGTCTTTGTTCTGGCTGGTATATATCAACGCCTTTGAGAACTGTTAAAAGTTTACAGTTAGAAAAAGTCTCCCCACATGAACGTTTCAAAATATATTCATGAAATTTTCATACCTATGGATAGCTTAGGGTCTCTCCTATCACCAAGATCACCAAAAATATCGAATGATATTTTACGCTTGAGTGAGCAAAAACCATTGTTGTGAAATGGTGGAAAATTCACTGCTGACAAAATTTGTACTGGTTCTGGCTGGTATCAGCAAAGATGAGAGTCTTGAAAAGGCTTAGAAATTTTCATTATAAGGCAACTTATGAAAGAAAAGGCTTTGTTTTCTGTGTCTCATGACATATCCCATCAATTCATTATGGTTGACGGAGAAAGCCAGCTTGAATTAAAAAATCACCAAAATCAATATTTCAAAACACTCAATAAAGTAGTTAATTGCTTTACTGCAGCATTAAAATATTGATGAAATGCGTAAGTACATACAGAGAAAAAAAACCCCCTGTTTTTTCATGATTTGTTTATTACTGATTAAAATATGAATATTTCTAAGCCTTTTCAGACTCTAAACTTTGAAGATACCACCCAGAGCAAATACCAATTCTTGTCACGTCTGGATTTTGCACCTTTTCAAAAAAGTGGCCTTTGCTCACTCGAGCGTAAAATATCGACGGTCTTTTAGGTGCTATTTAATAGAAGAGACGACATTTTGCTTCAAATATTTTGAAATATCAATTTGGGGAGACTTTTTCTGACTGTTAACTTTTTTTTCTGGGACGCACTGTATATACTAGTTGATTTACTCATGCAGAAATCCTAAAATTACACTCCATCTTCATTACACATGTATATTAAAATGTTTACACACTCCGATTTTGACAACTCTAGCGGTTGCTTTTCCGACCTATAACACTGAGTATACGCATTACATAATAACCTGGATTCAGACTGTTGGAATGGGTGCGTGCGATTACTAACACATCCATCAATTTGATTATATTGGAAAAATAGTGTTGTATAATTTTAAGCATCGGGGAGACCGTAATCGGACAGTACAAACCATTCAGATTAGGCTTTCACGATGTATATTTTGATGGGGGTCAATATGACTTCCCATCCTCCCCCAAATTAATAAATCTTTAACCTGTTCATATTATTTTCCGTTACATGCACATTTGCTTGAGAGAAAAAAGGGCAATATCAAATTATCGACTAAATTTGACATGCTGTTATGCTAAACATTACAGCCTACAGATGAAATATATATTCTAACGTATTTCATTCGTTCTTTTTCTTCCCGAGGTATGCACTTTTGAACTTTGATTTCTATTTCAAGATATGATTTACTTTGTTATTTTTATATTTTTTTAAGTAATAATTTTTTTAAAATTATTTTATTTTTTTCCTTCATTTATTCATTTATTATTTTTTGGGGGGTGGGGGGAATTGCATGAAATATATATATCCATGAGCAACTAATAATGTGTTTTTTGTGTGTGATATATTCAAATATAGTCACATACAAGATATTGTTTTTGGTTCAATCTCGGGGCTAGAAAATTTAAAATGAAATGCACTAACGACTGAAGTCAGCCTCTGGCATTAACATTGTATTGTTGATCAGTGTTAATTCAGTTTCCATTCACTCAGCAAATCACACAGACAATCTAATCTGTCTTCTTATTTCAAGTAAAGGTGTTGTTTGTCAACCATATTAGTTTACACATTATTGCTATTTCGAAAACGCTTAACCATCATGCTGAATATTTACCTTCGTAATAACGCAATGTAGTGTTTGTAAAAGACCTACGACTTAATGTCTCTGAGCCATTTTCACATAAAAGCTCATTAGATGCATGTATGACGAATCCGGAGTATAATACAGTGGAACCTCGTTACAACCAACACACTGGAACCAAAGAAATTGCCTTGTTATATATTAAAACCTTGCTATATATCACTGAAGGGAAACAAGATGAATGCGACTGCGTCTCCTATATGCCTCCGTCTAAATTCAGTTGATGGCTCAAACTGTTCCTGAAATCTTGTGATAACCAGAATAAAAAGCCTCTAATTACATGTTAATTGACCTCTTTGACATTTGACCTTACACATCATAACCCAAAAGTCTGATCACTTTATATCCTCCTAGTCATGAATACAAAATAGTTGAGATATGGTGATAAAAAAGTAAAAAAAACACATTAATTTCACATACACCTGTATAATGACCTCTATGACCTGTCACCTTTGACCTACATGAACAAAAATCTAATCAAGATTCAATTCAAGATTCAAGAACTTTATTGTCTGATTAAACATACAGAAATTCGTCCTCCACTGGCAGGAAAGTTAACAAAACAAGCATTAAAAAAAAAAGTTACATAAATAAATAAATAAATAAATGATACAAGAAATATACAAGAGAGAATCAAATAGTAACAGACTATAGAAACCAGGACATATGAAACATTGATTTTAAAAAGAAAATAAGTGACACAATAAGTTGAATCTTTAAAAACGGAGCGCTGACCTTGGAAAAAAAAAAATTATTAAAAAATATCAGTCTAAACGAATGAATGAATTAACTATCACCCTTACCAGATCAGTTCGTCTCATTATGGTGATGCATACTAGTTCCAAGTTTGAAGTTAATGGATCAAATGGTTCTTGAGATCTATATCACTTTAAGGCTAAAACCTGCAATTTCAGAATTGACCTCTGTGACCTTTAACCTTCGTATCCCAAAATCTAACCAGATCATCTTTCTATGGTGATACATACTAGTACTAAGTTTGAAGTTCATACCTCAAATGGTTGAGATATCGCATTAACAAGGCTTATACCTGAAATTTCAGAAATTGACCTGTGACCCTTGACCTACGTACCCCAAAATCTAATCAGATCCTCTTCATATGGTGATACATACTAGCACTAAGTTTGAAGTTCATATCTCAAATGGTTCCTGACTTATCGCTAGAATGAGGCTAACACGTGAAATTTCAGAAATTGGCCTGTGACCTTGACCTTTGACCTACGTACCCCAAAATCTAATCAGATCGTCTTCCTATGATGATACATTCTAGCACTAAGTTTGAAGTTCATACCTCAAATGGTTCTTGAGTTATCGCTAGAACGAGCCTAACATCTGAAATTTCAGAAAAATTGGCCTCTGTGACCTTGACCTTTGAACTACCTACCCCAAAATCTAATCAGATCGTCTTCCTATGGTGATACATATTAGCACCAAGTTTGAAGTTCATACCTCATATGGTTCTTGAGTTATCGCTAGAACAAGAAAGCGGGACGGACGGACAGACAGACAACCCGAAAACATAATGCCTTTGGCACCACCTTTGGTGGGCGGAGGCATAAAAAAGAATATAAAGAAATCCGACCGGCAATATTACCAAATACAATGAAAGCTTAATTAAAAAGCATTCTTTATAATGAGGTTCCACTGTAACAACAAATTATTTCTGGAACTTGACAAGCAAATGATAGTTGTATCTAAGCAGGTTACTTTGTTTTTTTAACTTAGGAATCGGAAAAGGAGTGAAGGGTGATGATATAACATCAGTGAATATGAACATAATTTGCCAATTATTTTGCATGTAATCAACATTCAGCTAAGTACATCAAAGCTAGGGACCTAACAAAGTCTGTCTGCCACTTCATAAATTTATGTGGCAAAATGTGGCATGCTTTATAATTTTAAGATGTTATCACATTGTTAGTTCAATATCATTTGGTTGAATATTATAATTTTGCTGATAACTTTAAATTATCATTAACCTTGGCACTTTTCAATTCATAAATTACATGATGTGTAATTAAATTAAGGTAACATATTTTGTCTGTTAATATTATTACTTGAAACAAAATCACTCAAACAGAAAATACCATAAACATGAATTTAGAAGTACAAAATCTGTATGACATTTTAATTGAATAAAACAACACAATCTGATGATTGCAATGGCACACAAAAACTACACATAAATTTTGTTTTGAAATTTCATCCATGTCTAAATCAAAGAGAATATTTAGGAATGGTGATGTTCAAAATTCATGTGCATACATTCAACTAATCATTCAGAGACAGAATCTAATCAACAGCTAGAGGGCAATAGACCTGTTCACAAATATAAAAGTATGCATAAAACTACAATACTTGGAATCCAGTTTGCATACATTACTTGTTGCTATGTCTGACAAGCCTCTGACAAGCTTTAAGGTGGTCAAGAACAACCTTTGTTTTAAAAGTATGCATAAAAAAAACCTGACTGCCGAAATCTTGGAGCTCGTTGGCAACGCTGCCCATGACAAGAAATCCAGGATATGTAATTTTATGCATAGTTTTAAAACAAAGGTTGTTCTTGACAACCTAAAAGCTTGTCAGAGGCTTGTCAGACATAGCAACATGTAATGTATGCAAACTGGATTCCAAGTATTGTAGTTCATTCATTAATAACAGGTTAATGGAATACCTCGTTACTAGGTCCCCAGGAAAGAAACCTTGATAAATTTGAATAACTTTGTGAACAGGTCTATTCCGTACAATATGTCCTGTACGACACATCTTTTTCTTGTTCATGGATGAAATACATGTACATGTATATGGATAAATGTCATAATATGTCCTACATACAGGACACTCTGCACGGAATTGCCCTATAGAATGAAAACTTTAGTTTGCAAATACACATGAGAAAAGCACTTTGATAAAAGATACTACATTATCCAGTATTTACAAATATCTTTACAAGTAGAAGTATTAAAGAAGTGAAAAATATAATCCTTTTCATAAAAATTCAGACATTATACCACATGTCTATTTAACATGTACATACCTTTTTTTATGAAATACCCAATTTGCAAGTTGAAAATGAACAGCAATGCAGAACAAGTGTTGCCTGCTCATACAGCAATTATTATTTGTACAAGTATAAGAACATACACTTATACACACCCTTCACTCCTTTGATACGATCCAAATTCGGTAATTAAAAGAAAAACAAAAAAACATCATTGTATTTTAGCCTACCACCAAACTAGCCTACCAATAATTTATATAGAGATTCAAAGACTACTAGTAGCTTACTGGTATTGAGACTGCCCATTCATTGAGTTAAAGGGACCAATTACCAAATAACATTTTGCTCTGTACAATATGTATGTTAAGGGTCCCATGTCTCTTTACTATTATTCAAAATAGGAGCTTCAAATAATACTTCTATGAAGAGATATTGCAAGTTCCGCTGAACATAAACACGACTTGGGAGTAGACTAGTCGATGCACCTGTATAGATAGACTCATATACAGAAAAGAACTCGAATAGGACCAAATTTGGACTTGGGTTCCATGTGAGGGATTTTATGTTATCCTTCCTTTTCTTCATACTCCTTCACGGTTGAAACATAGGATGCCAGGCTAAGTTTTTTCTAGTTTGATTTTCTATGTACCAGCTGTACACAAATTATGTTTCTTAGGTAACTGGTCCCCTTAAGATAAAATTTGCTTCTGTATAGAAATTCATTGAATTAGCTTTAAAAAAGGACATCAGCACATAAAAGATTAAAATATAAATGGCCTCTCACACAATGCCTACAAGTGTATGTTGTTATATTACCTTTATTGAAGGCAAGTTAACGCTGTGATGCCTATCACATTAATGTCTACCAGATGGATTCGCAGTTCCAGGGTTTCCATTTGAAAACAAATCTCTCTTCTTATTCAGGAAGCAACTATCAGAAAGACATTTCCTACTATTATTATACATTTCAATATCAAGCACAAAAATCCACACCACTTTTTGTTCATCCCCATCCTTTCAAAGTATTTCTTTTTGGATGAAACATATTTAAAATAAATGCAATACATACCCATCACCATGCATCCTTGCAAATAGCAAGGAAAAAAAAGAAAGATTTGAAATAACCATGCATATACATGTACATGAACTATGAAGGAAAGTTATGGTAAGTAATGGTCAATATGAAACTGATTTGTAGCGAAACTGTGTGAAGTGGATAACAACCAACATGAATGTCACATATCCTCTGGCTGTGTTAATCAAATCGATTAATATCATTTACAGCGCAGCCGATCATTCAGTTCACACGCAGACCTGAACAATAGATTTCTGACTAGGAACAAAACCATCTTTGACATACATGTAGGTGTTTTCAAGACTACTACATATTTTCATAACTTTCATTCCACTATTTTCTTTCAATTAATTGAAGTCTTCTGTTGTTGTATTGTACATTTCTTTTTTGTATTCTGAAATGATGAAGAAAATAAATATCAAGCAAAATCAGTAGTATTTAGTGAGTGAGTGAAAAAGAATAGTTTTTTTAATCTACCTTGATTTTTCAATTTGACACACAAACATAAAATGTTCTTTATGGAAATTACTATAAAAGTTTCCTACTTGGAAATAAAGCAGGATGGATGCGACTGCACCTCCAATAAGCCTCCGCCTAAATTCATGGCTCAAAGTGTCAACGGTAACAAGAACGAAAATCCTGTAATTGCATGGTAATTACCCCAAATTCTGATCACTTTGTGTCTCCCTATTATGATGCATATTTGAACAAAATATGAAGCTCATAGCTAAAATAGTTGAGTTGTGGTGACAACAAGGCAACCCCCCCCCCCCCGCCACACACACACACACACACACACACACACAAACACACACACAACTTTCAATTTCATGCATGCAGACTTCTACATGTATTACCTTAGACCTTCTTCACCCAAACTCTGATCAGTTTGTCTCACTATGGTGATGCATACTAGTACTACGTTTGAAATTAGTGGCTCAAACGTGATACTGCTATGATGAGGCTAAAAACCCGAAATTTTATGGAAATTGTCCTAGCTATGACCTTTGACCGACTTACCCCAAAATCTACTGAGTTTGTCTACCTATGGTGATGCATACTAGCACTAAGTTTAAACTTCATACCTCAAATGGCTTATGAGATATCACAATAACGAGAAAGCAAATCAGTAGGAAGGACAGACAGACTACACAAAAATATAATGCCTATGGTACCACCTTCTTTGGGCTGAGGCATGAATATAATCTGGATGTTCTTGGTTGTACTGCTGCCCATAAAATTTGCAGAGATTCAGTGTGACATCAATAAATAGTACCATGAAAAGATAATGATTAAAAACTATACATGTCACATGCAGTAATGTTTTTTTTTTTAAATTAACCAAAAAAAAAAAAAACAAAAAACAAGGGGGGAGGGGCTCTTCCACTTTGTGCAGTAGGTTTTACCTTATTTCCATGCCCCCATGTTCCGACATCCCTATGTTTCAGCACTCCATTTGTATGTTCTGACATAAGCTACCACACAGGCTTTCCATATGTGAGAAGATTTCTCGTGGACAGTCCTAAAACTGCCCCATACATACATGTACGGGTATGGTACATGTACAAAATACAAGTGCAAGTGTCAGAACATAAGGTTACCCAAACAAAGGGTTGTCGAAACACAAGACAATCATTAGTATGAAAACATATTAAACTCACCACGTCTTCTCTTTTTCGTCTAATAAATATATTAAATTTCCAAACTCATCTAAATACCAGTTTCAGCTTTGACATAGCTGTCCTTCTTTTCCTCCTATCCTACCATTATCTAAAAATCTATACATAACCTCTTAAAACATCCTTTCATATATCCACACCTTATGAAGTATCTCTTCTTATATAAAATACATGTATCTAACTACGGACACAGTCCCAATTCTGTTTATTAACCTACTCTTTTTACAAACTTGCCCTTTCTCTATTCTCAGAACTTTATCTTACACTTTCTATGAAAATTTAAGACATTTTAGTAATATACATCCGGCAAGATCTACATGTAGTTTATAAGTTTCATAATTAAAAAAAAAAATGTACAATTTATAAGCAGCAATGATCTCATTTCCTCTTCATCCCTCTCCCACTCCAGATCTTCTCTCCAGGCTTTTCCTCTCGCTTCCAGTCTTCCGCATAAATTAATTCAAACTGAAAACAAAATTGCTGCTTGTAGTATGTTCCAAGAAGCCCTGAGCAGCATCTTATAAAATGGTCATAGGTCTTAAAGAGTACCAATCACCTGAAAAAATAATTTGTTTACAGATAGAGTGTATGAAACTAACCTCAAAACACTTTACCTGACCTCCCATGGGCTAATGGTTAAAGAGAATAAAGAAAATAAAGGATAACATAAAATCCCCTCACGCGGATCCCAACTCCGACTTCGGTTCCGCGCGGGCCCTAATTTGAGCAAGCGCATATGGGTGCGTCAACTAGTCTAGTCACAATTTACAGAACTGTTTACTTAAAAGAGTGTATTTAAACCTGTATTAACTCTTTATTGAATTAACATTTGAAGCTCATACTTTGAGTATAGTACATTGTATAGCGACAGTGAACCCCTAACATAGAGAGCAAAATATTTTTTGGTGATCGGTACCCTTAACTTTCACTGAAATCCCATTGAAAGGCATGCTACACAATTAACAAGTGTTACAATGGGATGTCTGCGAATTTGTACATACGTATCTGCCCGTTTCGAGAGATAATGCCCCGATTCTCAAACTCTCGAACTTTATCATACATCCATCTCATTTCTAACAGTCCTCTTCCACTTCTAATACAACTATGACTTGTCTACAAATCCCGTATCCCTTTTTACACCCAAATTTTTTACAAGCTACAGCTTTAGCAGGTTTTATCTTATGCAGATCTTCCTTTATAGCAATTGATTAACCCTATTCAAATTGGGCTTATTGGCATAAATTTGGTAGGATTTAAGATGAGATCTCTCTCCATTACCCCCAAATTAAAATACAGCACAAAAATAAATGTACAGCAATTTAAGTGTATGCCTTAATTTGTTTCTCTTCATAATTTCATCAAATATTAATTTCAATTATTTGTTGTTGTTGTTGCATATTTGCCCTTGATTAAGTACAAATATAATGCTTCAAGGACAAAAAATGGGCAATGTTGAGATGAATTATATATGAAATTTTTTTCCATTCGTTCAAAAATGTAGAATTTTTAATTTGTTTAATCTTTAGGTTGATATGTGACTACAGGGCCCCCGTTGCATAATACTTACCCATTAACTCTGCTATCAATGGTAACTACCATGGTAACATCACTCAACAGCCAGTCAAAATCAAGGTTTCCATGGGAGTTACCATTGATGGCAAAGTTACCGTTAATGGTAAGTTTTATGCAATGGGGCCCAGAATATGACTAACCTTGCATAGTATTTTCTGGTATTACCAAATGTTATCGTATGCAAGATATAAAACCCCCAAAACACAAAAAACACATGAAAATATGAACAGCAGGGCCCTGTCTTATAAAGAGTTACGACTGATTGCAAATAATTTGAGATTGATATTAATCGCAAGTCTGTACTTAAGAGATTGGAGATTGGAAATTTGCGATTGACAAGGTCCAGGTTCCAAGATTCTAGATGGGCAGCTGCACGCTCTGTATCTCAAGCTTTAAAGCTTTAATAGATTTAAGATGATTTTCTTTTAAATGCTATAGGGCCTACATGTATACTGCATCACAGTTTAAATAGCAACTGTTTTGCACCCAACACATATCTTACTGGTGAGTAATAACTGTTAACTTTCCCATTAAAAACAAGCTCGACCCCTGACCCTATTTTTGACAATTAAATTAATCATTAAATACCTTATCACATAAATACAGGATTCTAATGAGAAAGATATGCATTTCTGTTAATTTTTTCCATTATTCTTATAAAGCTTCAACTTCACACTGTGATGTAGAGAAATTAACCAATAGTTATATGGGTACACTTCGCATGACATTAACATATTTCATCTTCAAATTGCGATTCTATGCTACCACACTCAGATTGAAATCATACACTAAACTCCTTTGATATTCCTGAGGCAATACATTCAAGCACTTTACTAGCATAAGTAGAAATATTTTAAAAGGCAAACCACAACATTGGAAATTTTTATATTGACAAATATTTCTGAGATCCTGATAGAATAGAAGAGGGGTATTTTGCATTAAGTGAAATTCAATAAATAACAAAGACAATGACTTCCATTTTTTAAATGAAAATCTGGATTTACAAATGTAATAATGTACATATGTATTTCATTTTTGTACCTTTAAAGGGAATCACAAAAACACGTACAAAAAAAACTGACATTTTGGTGTTAAAAGAAAGATCAAGAAGTATAGTTAGTTAATTATTTCAACAAATTGCAAAATATCCACCTGCTATTCAATCAGAAAGACTATTTCTCGAACCTCTCGGACTCTTTTTGGGTGAAATCTTCGGGCTCTCCATCTCTTCCTCCTCTGGTTCGCTCCCTTCGTCAAAGGAATCTTCTTCTTCCTCCTCTTCACTGTCTAAATCACTATCCTCAGTGCCTTTCTGCTGAAAATTAATCTTCACAAGAAGTTTCTGGAATTTCTGCTGCTTGCTTGCTTTCACGCTTGCCTTTTCTGGAGGTGGTTTCCTAACAAGTCGCGGCTCCTTCCCTTTCTTTTTTTGAAGCGTGGCACTTTTTGTTGGACTCCTCTTCTTCCTTTCCTTCGCAGCTTTAACACTTTCTATCTTTGCTTTTTTTGCGACTTCTTTGCTACCTGTTGAGCTTGATCGCTTTGTCGGTGTCTTGGCGGGCGAACGCTTGGGTGATTTTGTTTGTGTTTTAGCAGGCAATCTCACCGAAGCAGGTGTTGCACTTGGTTTGAGATTCTTCGGTTTGAATATAAAGTCTGCGCTTGTATAGGATGATTTTGTTTTCTCAAGGTGATCGGCCACTTCCTTCATAGATCTTAATCGCTTTCCCTCGGGGCTGAAAAACAATTGCACAAGACAAAATAAATGAACAGCATTCGGCGACAATTAGAATATGACTATGAACATCTCACATCAACAAGGCATGTTATACAGTTTGATTCCCAGTTAAATGATTCATCACTTAAGCACCCTTTTCCTGACATCAGGCAGTCAGGAAATATTGCCAAGAATGGTGCAATATCCATAATTCATATTACACACAAAGATGCGCAATAACAAACATGGTGCATAGTGCCAACTAAATACCAATCAAGATGAAAATGTTTCAGCTTTAGAATATAGTTTCAGAAAAAAGAAAAAAAACACCTAGCCTCTGAAATAATTTGGAAGGAAATGAATATGAATTCCAGTATTAGCAATTTTGAGGTATATTATTATTCACAAAGGTCAAAGTTCATGTGACATTTCCTGAGTGCTTCCTAAAAATTGTACCTAGAGCCAAGGTTTGGATTTCAGCAAAATTTGACTAAAGCATGCACAGGCTTTAATGTGAAGACCAGATTTGTGGATCAGAGAGTCATAAGTATTGTAGTTCAGTGGTTGTTGTACACTTGACCAGAAATATGAAGGACATAGGATCGAGCCTTGTTATGGCACATACATGTATGTCCTTAATTTACAAATTTCTTGATCACATTGTATTAATGGGTACCAGGCACAGGCGGGTAGGATGCGAATGTCATAGGAGACAGCAAGTACACTCTTGTAAAATGGCAAGAGCTTGAAATGCATCACTAAGGACTGAAGAGTGTGGATAGAATTGTAAATGCATAATTTCAGTCAAATTCTTATCAAGAAAACATACATGTGTTTAGGTATTTTCAATACTTAAATGACTCCTACACTTGCGGATCACTGGGTCATATCATCATAGCTCACAAGATGCAAATAGGCCTAGTTGTTGCTTCTGAAAATTACAATTTTTATACAGAAAATGTTTAAGAAATGCTTTGCTATACAAAAAAAAAAAAAAAAAAAAAAAAAAAAAAAAAAAAAAAAAATGAATGCGACTGCGTCTCCTATATGCCTCTGCTTAAATTCAGTTGATGGCTCAAACTGTTCTTGAAATATTGTGATAACCAGAATAAAAAGCCTCTAATTACATGTTAATTGACCTCTTTGACATTTGACCTTACACCTTATAACCCAAAAGTCTGATCACTTTATATCCTCCTAGTCATGAATACAAAATAGTTGAGATATGGTGATAACAAAGGTAAAAAAAACATTAATTTCACATACACCTGTATAATGACCTCTATGACCTGTCACCTTTGACCTAGGTGAACAAAAATCTAATCTACCTACATACCCAAAAATCTAATGAGATCCTCTTCCTAGGATGAGTTCTTGAGTTATCGCGAGAACGAGGCTAACAACTGAAATTTCAGAAATTGGCCTCTGTGACCTTGACCTTTGACCTACGTACCCCAAAATCTAATCAGATCGTCTTCCTATGGAGATTCATACTAGCACCAAGTTTAAAGTTTATACCTCAAATGGTTCTTGAGTTATCGCTAGAACGAGGTTAACACCTGAAATTTCAGAAATTGGCCTCTGTGACCTTGACCTTTCACCTACGTACCCCAAAATCTAATCAGATCGTCTTCCTATGGTGATACAAGCTAGCACTAAGTTTGAAGTTCATACCTCAGATGGTTCTTGAGTTATTGCTAGAACGAGGCTAACACCTGAAATTTCAGAAATTGGCCTCTGTGTCCTTGACCTTTGACCTACGTAACCCAAAATCTAATCAGATCGTCTTCCTATGGTGATACATACTAGCACCAAGTTTGAAGTTCGTACCTCAAATGGTTCTTGAGTTATCGCTAGAACGAGAAAGCTGGAAGGACGGACGGACGGATGGACAACCCGAAAACATAATGGCCGGAATTCACAACGGTGGTTTCAATTCAGACCATGGTTTATGCAGATTTCGTGGTATAAATATGCTTGATTTAGCACATACACTTAAAAAGATCCAATAATGAAGGTGCGCTGGTTGCGCATGGTCGGCAAAAATAAACCATGGTCTGAACCATGGCAACTAGCGTGAATTTAGCGCTTTTGCCAATCACGCGTGACCGGCGCGCGTTCATTATTGGATCTTTTTAAGTGTATGCGCTATAAAATCAAGCGTATTTATACCAAGAAATCTGCATAAACCATGGTCTGAATTGAAATCACCTTTGTGAATTCCGGCCAATGCCTCCGGCACCACCTTCGGTGGGCGGAGGCATAAAGATAGAGGACCTATTCAGACCATTTTTTTCTTCAGGTTCTTGTGAATTTGAAAGTAAATTTTAAAGTTATCCACAAGTTGCAAAGCTTTACAATTAGCAAGGTATTTAGAGAATCATTGAAGGGGTATTTACCAAATCTAGGTCAGTTTAAGAACAATATGATGTAAATATGCATTCCTACCAAACATAGCTAAAGTATTTTTGCCCCACAACCTTCTGTCTTATTTTTTTATTAAGTGGTAATAAAGCAATCAGTGTTCCTGATTGAATGATACTTTGCATGCCTTTACATTTGACCAGTTGGAACTGTAATCTAGATCTTGTTTACACTCTTATAATGTATGATTTTTCACTAATCTTGTTTTTTTTTCAGTGTATAGTACGATCCAGTCAAGTCCTTAAAGGGGAATTAACCTCAAAATATAAGTGTGCTTATATTCAAAGATGTAATCTATTCCTTATGGTTGTCCTACGTAGTTTGGCATTAAAATATACGAGATGGGTATAAATCAAGATTTTCTCAGCAAAATCTATTGTCTGCTTGCGATACCAGGAGGCTGCCATTTTCTTGATGTGTACATAAAGATATTTTTAATCCGAATGCAAAATTGTCTTTCTTCCTGATACGAAATCCCATTTGAGATTTAAAATATTTAACAGATATAAACATATATTCTAAAAACGAAAATGTGTTTTATATTTCTTTGAAAATTACTATTTTACTAAATATAAAACTATTTTCTTGATATTATGACGTACGCGACTGAGCAAATTAATTCAAATTTATGGATGATAACTTTCCCGAGCGTCAATAGTGGCAAACTATGCATTCACCTGCTTTGAGATAATGGACTTCAATAGTCAGAATGCGCATTGTATAAATTATGTTCTGCTCTGCCAGGCAAGCCCAAGAAATAGATTTCTATTTAGCAAAACCAGAGAATTTAAAAAGAAATATATAAATTTCAAATTTTAGAATATATTTATACACCTGTTATGTATTTTTCATCATATATGGGGATTTTTTGTAATGAAGAGAAGCAATTTGGCTCTAGGATTAAAAATATCTTCCTGACCGAAACGGTTTCCAATGCTTCATGTACAACTCCATATCATCAAGAAAATGGCAGCCCCCGTATAAAGTGTTAGCAGATGATATCGTGTGCTAGAATGTCTTGATTTAAACCCTTTTCTGATATTTTATTTCTAAAGTGATACAGGCCAATGATTAAGGATATATTACACCTATGAACATGAGTACATGTATATTCTGGGGTTAATTCAACAAAATGAATCTTCTGAAACCCCCTTGCATTGTGCTTCAGAGTGAGTTTCAACCAAATCGTCTGCAAGGTCATGGTTTAGGACACAGAGGCCGCGGAGCGTTTTTGAAAGTGGGGGGGCTGAACTGATTTCACTCATTTAATGCACCGGTGTAAATTCAGTTAAGCAGTGGGGGTACGATCGCAACACTGAGGGGAAATTTCCAAAGTTTAGGGGCACCGATAAGGGCTATTTCTGGAAAACAATGGGGCACCTATATACAACGGGAAAAATATACAATCTCTAAACATTGTCATACATACCCTACATTGTGATTACATTTATAAGGATTTCAATTATGTTTCTCTCTTACATACTCTAATATAATTTACCTAAGTTTCAAAGTTTGCAGTTGAGTTTGATGACCTACATATTAATGTGCGAGCGAGCGAAGCAAGCAAGCAATTTTTTAAGATCTGTGAGGCTGCATGGTGATCAACAGCATCTTATAAAGAGAAAAAAAAAAGTTCTGAAAGGTGTTTAAACACAGTCTCGGCATGAGAGACTGAAAAGACTTCTAATAAGTAACATAACAATATCAAATATAAATGTGAGCGAGCGTAGCGAGCAAGCCTTGACGAAATTTAAATAAAGTTGCTCTAAATCGCTATAAATTAGGGGTACAAATTATGGAGCAAGAAAAAAGGAGCCCTTATCATGAACGATAATTGCACTAATCAAAAAAGAAAAGGAGCAGGAGCATGCCATATTAAAAAGAGCAATTATCAGAGGATGAAACATGTGGTATTTGTCGCACATGAATATTGACACTTTATACCAGAGGTAAAAAGGGCACTTATGAGAATGGAAAAGGGGTGTTTTTGTTTTGTTATTTTTTTTTAAAGGAAGAGGGGCTCTTATCAGAAGGAATTGTACTTCTTAGAAAGAAAAGGAGCCCGTTTCAAAATGAATTAAGAAAACTTATCAGAGGTGTAAAGGGGCACTCATCAGAGATATCATGTGTCATTTAACAGAAGGCGGAAGGGGCACTTGTTGAATTAGAACGGGCACCTCTCAAATTTGAATAGAGGATATGGCCACATGTAAAGATGCACTTATCAGATGGAAAGGGGGTAATTCTTGTATCTGAAAAGTGAGAATGGAAAAAAGGCAGTTATTGAAAGAGATTAATAGGTACATTTGATGCAAATGATTTAAAAGGGAATTGTTGAATGAATGATTTTATTAGGAGTTTTATGAGAGATGAAAAGGGAAGAAGCTCGTTTATAAAAATAAAATAAAGGGAGCACTTATCAGAAAGAATAGGGGCAATTATAAGATTGGAAGGGGGGAACGTATTATAATATAAAGGATACTTATAAATGGGGAAGGGGCACTTCTTACTAAGGAAAAGGGACAGTTGTCAAGGAAGAAGGGGCACCTCTCAGATTTTAATATTTTAAGATTGTGGAATTCAACAGGCAGGAATATAAAGAACAGGGAGCACTTATCTAAAGTAATCTATATGTAAAACGGGGAACTTCTAGGATACCCAAATTCCTGAAATACTGGGGACACTGTACCCCCTCCCTCCCCCCCCCCCCACAGCACCTGATTTTAAATAATCCTAAAATTTCTCTAAAGAGTTGATGCGTCATTCTGAATCCTGAAAGAAGACTCATGAACTTGTAGATGTGATAGATAGACTGTCATTTTAGAGAATGCTGTACAGTCCCGAGAAGCCACGTGAAAATATCTGAGCTTGAACTACACTTTGTTTATAATACCATGCTTCATTAGGCCTAGATTTTGCATTAACTGTGCATTAAAGAGGCGGGGATGTATTGCCCATTTATATGGAAAACATGTTAGTAATGGACATGGATGAGAGATTTTGATATATAAAATAGGAAATATCGGGACATTCAAATCATATCTTTAGCATTTTATCTGCATTTTATGGGAATTCTCACTACAATAACAGTCTTTTATATTAATTTTATCAATTTTATCAATTACTAGAAATTATTTCTTCCTTGAAAATTAGGGGGGATTTTAAATTTTTTTTTATGGTCTACTCAAAAAAGTGGGGGGGGGGGGGGGGGGCTGCAGCCCCCCTCCCCCAGCCCCCCGGTTCCGTGGCCCATGGGACAGACGCGACATTTGCTATATTTCATCACAGACAGAGGGTTTACAGTTGCAAATGGTATAATTTAGGCTTCACTGGTTTTAAGGTTTCAGATGATGCTTGGTTTAGGATTTAAGTTACTGTAGTAATTCACTAAGTATAGAAAATTTGAGAGGGAGGACACTCGTCTTTCCAAAGGTTCATAATTTTGAAACACTAATTTCCCATGCCTGGGGGTTCATAATTCCGAGCTTTTGTTGCATTATTCCGAAGGTTCAATTATCCCAAGGTACATACATGTAATTCCTCAAATGGAAAAGCATAATTTGTAATTAAAACAAAAAAAAAACTCCTCCTCTCTTAACTTGTCCCTAATTTTTTTCTCTATCTGTCTTCCTTCTCCTCCCCCTCTTTCCTTTCTCATTCTCTTGTAGTTTTCTTTTCTCTTTTTATCTCTCTCCCTTTTTTTGACCCCTGATGAGGAGGGGGGGAGCTTGGTCATTTCAGCCCCTCCTTCCCCTTTTTTAGGTACCTTAATTCACTTTCAGAACTGTATTTTATTTTTTGGGAATTATGATCATGAACCCTTTTTCATTTTCGGAGTTATGAACCCTTTTTTCATTTTCAGAATTACAAACCTTCGGAAAGACAAAGCTGAGCATACATGTGTCCTAGAATGGATTTTATATTTCACATTTACCTAGTGAGGTACACATCAAATTTTCCAGCAGATGCCCCTGACATTCTTTCTGTGATCTTCCGTGTCCATCCCGGAGGTAGACCAAATGTGATGGGATCGATCTTGGGCTCCTCCCTTTCATCCGGCATCTCATCTCCAGCAGGCGTGGATACCGGTGCTTCCTCCGCAAGCGATACTTTCCTCTTCTTCAGGGGCGCTGATACTTGGCGTTTGTATTCCACCTTCTCCTTCGTCTCTTGATGTTGCTCTTTTTCTTCAGGAGGAGAGTTTCCCTCATCAATGACCAATTCATCTTCCTCATCATCATCATCTTCACTGTCATCTTGATTGCCATTGTTATCCTCCACCTTAGGTTCAGATTTCCCCTTACCAAAACTTAAAGATGTTAGAGGGCTTATTTTACACAACCCAACAGCTTCATCACTTGATTCTGAAGATCCAGATCTGTTTGCATCATAAAGAGTAAAAAACGAAGTAAGATTTAGAATACCGGTAAGAGAACAAGAGGTCATTTATTTATCTCACATTCAATCACATTCATTTTCATGGTATGTATAATGATTTTTATAAAAAAGAAGAAAATTGTAAGACTCTGGAATTGACTTTAACACTGACATTCTGACCTTAAAGTACCTGTATCAACCCACATCTATTTGTGACAAAATGACCTCAGAAAATATTAATAACAAATAAAAAAATACAATAATCAGCAATGGTTCCATCCAGGGCCCTGGGAGCCGGGGGTGCTGGGGGTGCTGCAGCTTGCAGCACCCCAAGAATTTTTTGAAGGCTGAGGATGCTGTAGCTAAAAAGTGAGGACCTTTTTAGGTGGTCTGTCGTAGACAGATCACCTTTTAATTTCGTCAGAATTTTCTTTATTATTATTATTATTCTTTATTTTTATTTTTCTCCCACATTCTTGTTTCCACTAAATCTCAAGATCCTCCAGGTCAATTTTCATCAAATTTTAGTCAGTTATCAGGCCATTATTGAGCAAGCTCCCACAACTTTTTCAAGGTCATCAGGTCATTGTGACGTCATCCAGGCGCCATTTTGTAAAATCACATTATCGATCATATCTTCATTACAAGTGATCAAAAATGAACTATATTTGGTACACATGAACTTCAGGTCAAGGGTCAACATCACATCTCATCAAAACGCGCGCACGCGCGCGTCAAAATTTAGAAATGCTCAAAATCACTTTTTGATCAAAGTAGAGTACGGTTCAGGTCATTTTAAGCATTTCAAAATTTTCTGTACGTACGCGTCCGCGCGCGCGTTTTGCGCGTGCGCAGCACGTACGGAAGGTAGAAATGCCGTTTTTTTGCATGGGATCGATTCCTGATAAAATTCTTGACAATTTCCAATTAGTTTCAGTCATTCTCGACATCTAATAATGCCACACGCGCGCGTCAAACTTTAAACTCCGCGCGTGCGTCAATGGGCAATATAATGTAAAAAGTGGTAAAAACATGCCTTTCTAAAATCAGCCATAGCTCGTCAGAAAGCACGGTTACCCCCATTTTTTTTTACATATTCTGAAAGCCTGTGAGTTGTAGATTTGAATTCATGCATAATTTTGGCCGATCGGACATTCTTACGTCATCATATCAGCAAGTGAACTCAAAATTATGATTTTGAAAAAATTACGTCATAATTTTTCTATTGATTTGACAGTACTTCAGTCATATTGGGTCGATTTTCTCCCAGCTTTTGATATGTTGTAGCTGAGACAATTCTCTACAAGCTCAGTCAACACCATTTTTCATTTTGACAAAGGCATCATGGCGTATTTTTGCGATTAAAGGAGGTATGTCAATTTTTCACATTTTGCGTGTATTCTCTATGGGACATGACTTTTTCTCAAAGCTTGATTCTACATTCCCGTCTTCTTTGAGCAGTATCTCTGTTATTTCTGCTCGATTCTCTTCCAAATTTTAGTATGTTATAGCTGAGACTATGAGCTTTTACAAGTGTGCCCTCCAATTTTTGATCAGATGTCGGGATCATGCCCAATTTTTAACTACAAAATGTCATTTGAGAATCCCGTTTTTCGTCTACGTGTTATCTCTATTGGAAATATTTTGGTCCATTGGTAAAGCACTTGCCTCCCATTCCGGCGACCCCGGTTCGATTCCCGGTGGGTCCATTTTTTTTTTTTTTTTGCCTTTCATTTTACCATCTTCTTCGACTATTATAACATATACCATCTCAAACAATGTAATAAACTGCCTAATTTTGCGTGTTATGTCTATTGGAAAGTAGTGTGCAGTAGTTTGTGTACAATGTGATTCCCTGCCTTATATTAAAGCTATGGGGTTCATCTCCCACGTATCCTCAAAATGGTCTTAGTCAATTTTCTTCATACTTTCGTCAGTCATCAGTCCTAATAAGGTCAAGTTCCCGCATCTTTTTCAAGGTCAACAGGTTATCGTGACGTCATCCAGGAGCCATTTTGTGAAAATCAACTGATGGTCATATCTTCATAACGAAATGTCATTTCTCTTTCATATTTGGTATGGTTAAGGTCAATGTCATTCCAGTCAAGGTCATTTCGTTAAGCGCGCCTACGCGTACGTCTGCACGTCAGTGAAATGCATGCTCCAAATCTTTCCCAATTATTTTGCACACGTTTTATGCCATTTCAAGCACTTTCAAAAAATTACCCAGAAAATTGAACCTGAAGGGGTGCTATGCCACTTAGATTATCGTGGTTATTGTCATCATTATTGTCAATATGATCATTATCATTATATCATTATCGTCATCATCGTCATCGTTGATCTTACCATATCATCACATTATCATGTATTATTATCTTGCACAATCATTATCACATCTTACAATTTACCATTTAAAGACAGACCACCTAATTCGTCCCCATTGACGAATTAAATGTCTAGTTTCTTTTGTTTTTTGTTTTTTGCTTGTCAGAGATTTTTGGAGTTAAAAAGAGACCCCAAAACGGTGAGGACCTTTTTTTTCTTTTTTCCTTTTTTTTTTGCTTGTCAGAGATTTTTTTGATTAAAAAGAGACCCTAAAACGCTGAGGACCCCTTTTTTTTGTTTTTTTTTTTTTTTTTTTTGTTTTGGAATTTCAGAGATTGTTGGAGTTCAAGAGAGACCCCAAAACGGTGAGGACCTTTTTTTTTTTTTTTTTGCTCACAGCATTTGTCTTTTTACTAATATTACAAAACAGAAATCTAGCTATCTTCTTAGGCATCGTGACTCGTGAAAAAGCTTCTGCAAGACTGCTGGGGGTTGTTTCATCAAACTGTCATAACGATCAGCAACATCTCAGCACTGTCACTCAACTTGTCCGCTGACTGTTTCACAAAGCCGTCTTTGCCAAGATCAGTGACAACAAATCCGATGGACTGTGATAAAGACTATATTTTTTAGCCGATGAGTATCAATGTCATTGACTTGAGTTGTCGTTTACATATTTTCGTGAAACAGTTTGTCATCATGTCCACGACATTTCCTTAGATCGCCGAGTTACGACTGTCAATTTTATGGAGTTGATTTGATGAAACGACCCCCAGACGAACAGTGGCAGCTCACCACATGCAACATTAAAGCTCATGGACAGTCTCGGTAGCAAAAATCATACTGGCAAGAAACTTATCTAACATAGTCACATACTATTCTCCTTTTATCATAAGGCACATGTATGAGATTATTTAACATTCCATTCACGATTTCGAACAAATTTTAGGTAAATATCTGTAAGAAACGCTTGGTAACGGCTTTTCACTGCCTCACGCTGAGACCATATCCACCCGAAGGTTCCCCGCACAATAAACCCAGCGCTTCGCACTATGTGTAGCGTATTCTATAACACACAGCAATCCTCGTGTCAGTAATGTGTAGCCATTGTTCGAATTTACATCCCCTCTTTTTGGGGCCAGGGATTTTTATTCTTTTCACCTCTAATTCGATAAATATTTCACTTGAGGAGGAAAAAACTTCACAGCATCTTAGTTATGTTAGTACCCTGCTATTTATCAAGTAAAATCAAAGAAATCTCACGAAAAGTTTTTGAGGGCTTTCAAAACTATCTTTACCTTTAATGCATCTCCAATAACCTCGCATAAGTGTGAGTGACATTAAAGGTGACTTCTACTAATCTTCTTCTTCTTCTTCTTCTAGATGAGTACAGTCCACCATCTAGTGTATTCACGTACTGTTTGACGGGTCTGGTGTAGTGTATGTACAGTGCCGTATAAAAAGACTACATGATAAAACTATGTGCAGCTAAAAAACAGCAGTCCCCTTCTACCGGAGCTGGATTTCCTGTACCTCCTGCTTGAAAGAGTTAGCAGAGGTACATTTGACGAGGTCTCCTGGTAACAAGTTCCATAGTCCTATAGAGTCAGGGAAGAATGACCTCTGGTAGACTAAAGTTCTTGCAAAGGGTAATTGTAGCTGTTGTGAATGTCCACGGTGTGATGTTGTTACCGGCAATAGATTGGTTCTAGGGATGTCTGTGAGCTGGTTGACAATGCGGTAAATCATCATCATCTTGAGCTGAGCTCGACGTTCTTGAAGAGATGGCCACTGGAGTTGGTGTAGCATGGTTGTGACACTGCTTGTCCGGTGATAGTCTCCTGTTACGAAGCGGGCATAACGACGCTGAACCATTTCCAGTCTCTGGATGTTGTCCTGAGTATGTGGATCCCAAACTGTGCTGGCATACTCTAGGATGGGACGGACTAGTGCTAGGTAGCACAGTACTTTAGCCTTCCTCGGACAAGGCCTGATGTTTCGCTGTAGAAAGGCACTGATGTTACTTGCTTTCTTGGTGACAGCTTTTATGTGGTAGGTCCAGTTCATGTTGTTCTTAAGATGGATGCCAAGATACTTTGCAGTCTCTACCTTTTCGAGGACCTGCCCATGGATGTTGTAGAGCCACTCAACGGGCCTCCTCTTGTTTGTGATGCTGAGAACCTGGCACTTTTGGGGATTGAATTCCATAAGCCAGTCTCTCTCCCACTTTTGCAGGGCATCCAGATCCTGTTGCAGTTGTTTTGAGTCGGCCTCCATATTGATCTTGCGATAGAGCATGCAATCATCAGCAAAGAGACGGACGGTGCAGCCAGGAGAGACATACTCGGGTAGGTCGTTAATAAACAGGAGGAAGAGGAGCGAGCCTAACACGCTGCCTTGCGGTACGCCTGAAGTGACTTTGGCAGTAGTTGATGTTGATCCTTCAAGGACTACTTGCTGGCTCCGGTTGTGAAGGAAGTCCATCTATGGGTGTTGTCTCTGATACCATAATGTTGCAGCTTGTAAAGGAGTCTAGCATGGGAGACCTTGTCAAAGGCTTTTGAGAAGTCTAGAAGAACGACATCGTGTTGTTGTTTGTCGTCAATGCCTTTGGCAAGGTCCTGGATGGCAAGAATGAGCTGGGACTCGCAAGAGCGCCGTTTGCGAAAACCATGCTGAGCATCAGAGAGAATGTCATTGTCTTCAAGGTGATCCATAATGGCACTGTAGATAATGTGTTCGAGTATTTTGCAAGAGACTGATGTAAGCGAGATGGGTCGGTAGTTCTCAGCTTTATTCCTGTCTCCCTTTTTGTAGATTGGTGTGACATCTGCTTCTCTCCAGTCATCTGGAACTACTCCTTGGTCAAGGGAGGTTTGGTACAGTAGTGTGAAGACCAGTGTGAGCTCCAATGCCAGCGCTTTGAGGAGTCTAGTTGGTATCTTATCGGGACCTGTTGCCTTGTAGACCCCAAGTTCCGACAAAAGCTTGTAGACACCTGTAGGGGTGATGGTGATCTTACTCATCACAGACTTCGTTTGCAGGTGTGTACATACACACTGAATGACAGGAAGCATGACGATATGACCCATTTCTCCTGCACGTTATGAACTTATGATGATCTAGCATGGTCAGGGGTCCTAAAGCTATGCAGGTCCTAAAGCTACGCACCCCGCAAATACGCGCAATACGACGCATTCAATGCGCCAAACTTCTGGTGTGACTGAGCAACGAGATTATCATTTACGTTCGGCAAAAAGAATGAGTAATTTTCCTTCATTTTTGGTGATATTATCACTATTTTGAAATCGGGGTGAAATTCCCATTAGTCAGCTTCAAAATCAAGATTTGCATTCATTTATTACGTGTGCGTAGCTTTAGGACCCTTTCATTTTTTCGACCAAATTCAACATGGGTATCGACATCGACTTGAAAATTAATGTTACTGATATTTGTCCGTCGTAATTTTCTCAGGGATTTGATTTAAGAGTATGTAGAACCAAGATATATGAAAGAAATTCACATTAATCATTGAAAAGGTGACTTTTGAGCGGCTGGAAACAAAGTGCGTAGCTTTAGGTCCCCCCATCATATAAAACTTCAAATTCAATCATACCCCATTACCCGATCAATGGGTGGGACTGAAGGATTATTGTGAATACAAGAAAGAACAGTCCGTAAACATTTCAAATTTTCAGGACGAAATTGATGAGACACGACCTTAGCTTACAGATACCAGTAGAGATCAAAAATATTATTATATCTAAGTTAGTCTATAAAATCCAATGTAATGCAAAATATGTAATAGTTACCCCGAATCCTGCGTTACTTTCGCAGCTTCCGACTCCTTGAGCGCCATTTCGATGAAGTGCAGCGCCCTCTACAATATTTTTGGATCACATCGCTCGCGCTCTAGCTCGCTTCGATCGCTCGCGCTCTAGCTCGCTTCGATCGCTCGGACAAAGTCTTAGGCCAGGAGCCTGTCCCGAAATAGTCACCCCATTTTACATATGAGATTTGACCCCTTAAAGTTACTAAGACCGTCCATGTCATTCACAAAAAGCTTGTCAGCTCGAACAAAGCCGCTGGGTTTGGCCCCCAAGAGCCCCCATAAAGGGCCCACGGAAGTCGCGTCGATTTCAACCCATCTAACCATATGCGCCAAACTTTGTCAGAAGGAAGGTGTATAAGTATACATTACCAAAACACCAAAACTGACAAAATTTTCCGTCGGGATGGGTTGTCAGACCGCCCCTAAAAATTGGAGCAATTTTTTCCCCTTAAGGCCCATGGACCAAATTTTGTCAGAAGGAAGAGTTATGGGTGTACATTATAAAAATATAAAATCTGACAAAAATTTCCATCAGGAAGGGAGTGTAACATTATGTAACGTATGTAAACCACCCCCCCCCCCCCCCCCCCACTGAGCGACTTTTTGAGGGCTGGAAAAAAAATTGTCGCCCCCCTCCCCCCCCCCCCCCCCCCCCCCCCCCCCACTGAGTTTTGGAGGGCTGGCGAGAAGGAAAAAAATACGGGTCTCCCTCCAAGCAGAATTTGAGAGTTAACAAAATTTGCTCCCCCTGTAAAAAATCCTGGGTACGCCACTGGTTACAACCCCTTCCCGATGGAAATTTTTTGCCAGTATTTATATTTTTGTAATGTACACCCATACCTCTTCCTTCTGACAAAATTTGTTCCATGGGCCTTAAGGTGAAAATTTTGCCCCAATTTTTAGGGGCGGTCTGACAACCCATCCCGAAGGAAAATTTTATCAGTTTTGGTGTTTTTGTAATGTATACTCATACATCTTCCTTCTGACAAAGTTTGGCGCATATGTTAGATGGGTTGAAATCGACCCAACTTTGGGGCCCTTTATGGGGGCTCTGGGGGCCAAACCTGGCGGCTTTGTTCGAGCTGACACGCTTTTTGTGCATGACATGGATGATCTAAGTAACTTTAAGGGGTCAAATCTCGTATGTAAAATGGGATGACTATTTCGGACAGGCTCCCAGACTATCTTTAAAAAATCATGAGGTTGGAGGGGAGGGGGCACTAATCTCTACACATGCTGTGCTTTAGGGGCACTGGTAAGCAGCACAAGTGGTCATAGTTAGTTGAAACTAGATGTATCTTGGGAGAGAGAGAGAGAGAGAGAGAGAGAGAGAGAGAGAGAGAGAGAGAGAGAGAGAGAGAGAGAGAGAGAGAGAGAGAGAGAGAGAGAGAGAGAGAATAGAGATGGAAAGGGATAGCCTGGTAGAAAAAAAATTACTAAATGAGATGATAGTAGTTTACAAGCCCCTCCCACATGCCCCACTGGTTGGCCCAGTTCTATCGCATCCATTTTCTTTCTACCGTTTTATGATCACTCAGGCTCTCAGATTTCTTCCACAGCCATGCAAGCGGCTAATTCAAGATGCATAATAATGCTATTCCACAAAAATTTAGCCAAATATTATATCACAGTTTTACAATATATAACAGTAATGGTATGGTATACAGATTGAAGGCTAAGCTTCAAATGTCTTTCTTTGTTTGTTAGTTGTTGTTTTTTACCCCACTGGTCTCCATTGGCTCTTTCCCATCGTTTGAAGCAACATTCCATACTAAAGGGGAGACTTTAAGTAAAGTAAAATGGTAATTTTTTAAACCATCTGAATGCATTATACTTGGGGGGGGGGGGGGAGAGTCGAAAGTGTAATAATTGGGTTAAATTTTGCACAAAAATATCTCCTAAATTTCCAAATTATTTCACTTTACTGGAGTCACAAAACAAAATTATATCCATCGGGCCTCTAATAAATTCCAATTTGGGGCTGCTAAATTCTTCTTCTGATTTACCACTGTTATGATATCGAAAAATTTTTGTCACTTTTATCATTGTTGTTGCAGCTCCAGCATTTTCAACCCTAAGCCATTGTCCTTCTTCACTAAAGGCTGAACTGCATACGTTAGTGCCGTCCCTCAACTCGCTGCTGTTTTTAGTGGAATAGCGTCATCTCGTGGCAGCTGCAGCTCAGTATAATTATGATCAGTTATTTTGATCATAGAAATAAATCATTTCTATTATGGTTTTGGCAAGTTACGTCAATGTCCGATATGAAAGGTTAGAAGCAGTGATGTATCTAGACCTTGGCTTCAGGGGCAGGGGCGGATCCAGGCGTGAGGCCGAGTCGGCCGCGGCCCCCCCCCCACCTTTTGAAACCCAACTGGCATACCTTAAGTACACGATTTAAAAAAATTGCCTCCTTAATAAGCCAGTTCGTAGATACAATCTGAGCATGAGCAGATAAAGGTCATCTGTACCAAATTCTAAAACCCACTGACACGAATACTTGATATGTGCTCATGAATGTCATGTAATCATTATTCAATTATTCACCAATGGTGCATTCCATGATACCCAGGTGGAAGTATGCTTTTCAAAAGGCGAAACAAAAGCTATTCATGAGGCACATCTATCACTTTGAGAGTGATTATTCTAAAGTGCACAAAGTTGGACATCTCCATTTTTAAAATATCTGTGGATATTTGGGGTCATTTGTACCATGTGCTAACTACGAACTGGTCTATTATATAATAGAGAATCTTCAAGGCATTTGTGTAATTAACACTTGAATGGTAGATTTCAGCATGACAGCTACATAGCCCAGATACTTAACAAGCTCCTCTATTATGTCTTGTCAAACAGGTGCAGATGGACAATGGGTGCGTTTACATAATCATGACAATATCATTTGACTACTTTTGAGAAAGCAATACAATTTTCACAATTTAATAATTTATCAATAAAATGATAATTTGACACCCAATTGCACCCCAAGAAAGTTACAATACTCAAAATTGTACTTTGTAAATTTGACATGAATTGAATGAGACACTTTGGAGTTATTAAGGTTATAATACAAAAAATGAGTTTTCTCTACACCCAGAGCATTTGGGGCAGTAAAGCTTGGTTTAGGGGCACTTTGGTGTTTTTTCAGCGGAATGTTACTCCCCCTCCCCGATGGAAATTTTTTGTTAGTTTTTATATTTTTGTAATGTACAGCCATACCTCTTCCTTCTGACAAAATTTGGTCCATTTGCCCCAATTTTTAGGGGCGGTCTGACAACCCATCCCGAAGGAAAATTTTGTCAGTTTTGGTGCTTTGGTAATTGTATACTCATACACCTTCCTTCTGACAAAGTTTTGTGCATATGTTAGATGGGTTGAATTCGACCCGACTTTGGGGCCCTTTATGGGGGCTCTGGGGGCCAAACCCGACGGCTTCGTTCGAGCTGACAAGCTTTTTGTGAATGACATGGATGGTCTGAGTAACTTTAAGGGGTCAAAATCTCATATGTAAAATGGGGTGACTATTTCGGGACAGGCTCATTATAATCCATCTCTATATAATAATAAGAATGAATTTGAATGTTTATCATTATTATTATTATTACTATTCATTGTAATTTCATTAGCCAGACAGGACAATGAATTCATACCTATTCGTTAGGGAGCAAAATTTTGCCTCATTTCGTTTTGATTAAAATTTTCAGGTAGGTTATTTCTTTATAATTCTTGCATAAACTATTGGTTTGTAACTATAAAGATACTTCAGATTTTATTTTATGCATAATGTAAGAATGGTGTTAAAATTCGCTCCGTTGGGCTTGATAATAGGCCCACAATATGAAATTTGTTTATGTTTTGAATAATATACTCACGATATATTGTTCTGTTTTTGTCATGACTATGTTACTCTTATCATTATTATTATTATTATTATTATTATTGTTCTGATTATTGATGTTATATTCGAAAAAAATATTTATGGATATGTCAATAAAGTTCAATGAATAAATACATACATACAAAACTATACATCGTTTGGCGAGGTCGACCGAGCGAGAAATTTTTAGAGAAATTAACCATAATTTATGAGGTTTTAAGAGCAATTTGATTATAATTTACTTTGAAATAGGTTTTATTGTATTCATGGAAATATCACTTACATTTTTTTTTCACGGTTGAAAATTTTCCGGGGGGGGGGGGGACTACCCCCTCCTCCTCCTTTGGTGTGGAGATCAAAGGGAAGATCGGGGCCGAAAAGGAAGGGGGCATGGCAGTCTAAATGCCCCTCCCCGCGATTGATGCCCCTCCAATATATCGTGTCGGACACATAATTGAGAATATCAGAGGGTTATTGTATTTAAGAAATAATGAAGGGATTTTGCACTTTCTCGAAAAGAATGGAATCTTCCATAGGCCTATATGCACTGCCAAGGAACAAAAAAAATCATCCAAGAGGCTAACTCATGTCTTGGCGTCATGTCTTGCCCAATCGTAATTAAAAAGAAGTATACAGAGAGAGAGAGAGAGAGAGAGAGAGAGAGAGAGAGAGAGAGAGAGAGAGAGAGAGAGAGAGAGAGAGAGAGTGAGAGAGAGAAAGAAGATGAGAAGAACTACTTTCGCAACAAGTTATCCAACTTGATAGAGGACTAACTTGATTGATGGGTAAAGTGTGCCAGCATAAATCCCCATAAATCACTCTTTAATTTTGTTTTCTTCTTCTTTCTCTTTACAACAAACAGACACAATCCTTTTCATGAGTATGCGGTCTATATATATATATATCATTAAAAATGAAGATCATATTGGACTAATCATTAAGTATAAATATTCATGTGATTACAAAAGCCTATATATACTGACGTAAAACACAAAGTAGCCTCCAAAACAGAGAGAGGTCGAGATAGTGCACGAATATCACCAACTGTAGAAAGATGATAACAATATTTTTTTTCTAATTGCCATACATGTTACGTCAAGTAACAGTGACGTATATAGGGATTACGGCGCGCCCGGGCCGGGGCAAACAATAAAATTGCGCCCACTCTCTCTCCCATCTGCACAAACTTCTTCAGCTTTAAAATTCAAATAAAATTAGTTCCCGCCTTTAATTCAAGAAATATTAAAATACTTCGAAGAGATTTTAATGCTTTTACAAAGGGATCGTCATCAAAAGTTTCATAAATAACTACAAGCGAGAGAGCAAAGCGACCGAGCGGTAATTTTTTGTGCAATATCAACCCTCCGAAATGCAATTTCTGATTCTTGTTGCCCTTTGAGGAATAAAAATCGCAAAGGAGCACATTAACCTAGATTCAGAACAATGTTCTGTTCACTTAATTCTTCATATATATTTAGGGCGCAACTGGAATCAAGGAAATACGTTTGAGGTATCTAGCAAGGCAGACGAAAGTTGGGATTTTTTGTTGTTGAAAGGTGAACCTTGGGGGCACAGAATATAACAAGATTCTTATGAAAATTATACACTAGGGAGCAAAGCAAAGAGTGCGAATTTAAAATCCTTTAACAATACTTATGCACTTTATCCTATACCGTGGAAAAAATTACGAGATCCTGAAGAGAGATAAATATGCGAGGGAGCAAAGCGACCGAGCTTTAGATCTTTATAGAAAATGTTTACATTTTACATTTTTTTTTCTATGTACTTTATACCCTGCATTGGGGTGCATTTTATAAGACCACAACTTTTCTTCCCTTTCTTTCCACTTTCTCTCTCTCTCTCTCTTGCGTTTATTTTTACGCCCCTTCAAGTGCCGCCCGTGCCCCCTCTGCCCCCCCCCCCCCTGCCACTGTCAAGTATAATAGCGTCTGTCAAAGTATGGTTATGACTGTTCGTCTAGCTATGCGTTTGAGCATAGAGATCCCATGGTGTGTTTTTTTAGTTTTAGCGCCATCTGCGTCGTGGCAATAAATTTGTTTTAATAATAGAAAGTGACATCATGCTTTGTGCCATTACGACTCTACAGATCAGAGGAGGGGAATTAATAAGCCTATGAGAGGGGTGGGTGTGGCTTTTGTGTTACATTGTGTAAAATACTGGTTTGCGAAAACCTTGTTCTAATGGCAAATTTTGGATTTCTTAAATCGAGTAATAAAAGTGACCCTCGAAAAAATATTATTTTCTCACTCATGCGTCTGATCTTCAAAGCAGACTGCATTTTTTTTTTTTTAAATAAAGGCTATTATTTTGTCCTAACGTCAGTTTCGTTCACATATTTCATCATTCTGTTAACTCCCCTCATGAGGTGGAACGTATGATCTCTATTTAGTAGTTCCTCATCCTTGTCATGGTGGTTGTAAGTTGGCTTCGGCTACCCCATAGAAAGGTGGCGTATCCAGTGAAGCCGACGTAAGCCCCCCCCCCTCCCCATTTTGAAAGCCCAGTGCAAGGACATCGGTATGGGGCTGCTTCGAGTCGATACCCCTTTTCTGGATTCACCAATGTACACTGTTAGTCTCTCCATGCATTATATATGTTCACAGTGTTCATTGGCAAATAATTTCCCTCATCAGTTTAGACCTGTGATGTAGGGTAGTGTCTATCGCATTGCAATTATGATAACACATAGTTTATAAGCCTGCGTAAAAAAAAGAAGAAAAAAAGAAGACAGAAAATGAAGAGAGAGAGAGAGAGAGAGAGAGAGAGAACAAAAAAGAAATCAAGTTGAGGAGTAAATATCACGCCTTTTCTCCAGTCACCCCCCCCCCCCAATATCTGTGCTCCTGCTACGCCTCTGTGACCAACAATCACATACTACCATAGTATATTATTTTGTTTATATACATCAAATTAGACATGATGCTGTCTGTTGTCTGCAGGTCAAGAACACACTGATCGGACCCTTCCAATCAGACTGCATTTGGGAGTGAAATATCATAGAATTTCCTAATAGAAACAGGCCTAACAGTTTTTGTAGGATAAACACGAGGAACCACAGGTTTCAACTGTTCATTTATCACCCCCCCGCCCCATGAACGATGTTAGTAGAAAAATTCTCTCATAAACTAACAACGATAAATTATTGATCATTAATATTGCATTATGGATATTACCCGTTGAAAAGAATATTGGACATTATCTTATGTATAAAATTCGTATAATGGAATAATAATTGGGAAACGATAAAAACGAAAAAAACAACAACAAACACAAACAACAACAAAACAACAACAGACATTTGTATGAAAAATCAAATCTTAAAAAGATGACGATAAATATTTTACTCAACTCTAAATAAAATCAGAGAGAAAAAAAAGTCTCATACAAGATATTTAAGGAGATTTAAAACTTACATCATCTAATTTATAATCATTTAATGGTTGTTGGCAAATACGATTATTTAATTTTTGTAAGCTAATTAAAAAAACATTCATAGTGAATTTGTTTTTTATTGCTTGCTTCTTTGAAATTTTGCCATAACTTCTTCATAGTATAGTGTCTGCATGTTTTAAGTTCGCAAATGTTAAATTTTGTAAGAACTTTTATTCTTGTAGAAAAATTTCTGGAAATTTTCGCCACCCCCACTTCAGTGACGCGACTGTGTGTCATGCTTGGTCACTTCAGTTGCGGAATATGTACTGTATAAATGTTATCCTGATATCAAAAAAAAGTAAATAGGGTCAAATGGTAATTACCCCTCCGCCCCCCACCAAAAAAACCCCCAACAAAACAACAACAACAACAACAACACACACACACACACACACACACGCGCGCATACACGCACACACACACACACACCCACACACACAAGATTAAAAACGCACTAAGGCCAATGTTACAGTTGCACTTTTAGAAAAAGGAAGTACCAGGGAAGGAGGAGGAGGAAAATAATAAAGCTAAGTGAAGAGAGGAAAGAGAAAAGGGAGGAGGAGGAGGAGGAGGAGGAGGAGGAGGAGGAGGAGGAGGAGAAGGAGGAGGAGGAGGAGGAGGAGGAGGAGGAGGAGGAGGAGGAGGAGGAGAGCTATATAGACTCGGGGCAACCACTTCGGAGCCGAGCGGCGCTGATGAGAAGAGTTCTTGGAAGAGGAGGTAGAGGATGAGGTTATATAGAAAGATTAATATCACAGCCTTATCACAAAAAGGGGAGAAAATAAAGAAAAAAAAAGGGGGATAACATGGGGCCGGAGCAGCTGGAGGGAGGGGGGGGGGGTGCGGCCTAGCCGTCTTTTCCCCTCAGCATGCATCTTCCTCATATAGAACGCGCGGAGGAAATGATATGATACTTTAGATATATTCTGCTTCATTGACTAAATAACGTTAAAATGGCATTAAAGAAAAAAAATCAAGGTGAAACCCTCAGTCGGGTCGAGGGCCCCCCAAGCCCTGGGCCCCGGCCCCAATCCTTGAAATGGTCACACACAGAACAAACGACTATCACTGGTCGACACCTGCCCTAGGCCGGTTTGAAAGGTGATAGTATTATTGCGCAGTAAGTAAAGTAGTTCACCCAGCGTTCTAAATCAACTTGTTCTGAATAATCAGAGAAAAATCATTTTTCGTCGGAGACCGGAAACAATTATCAATTGCTAATATGAGGACAAATTTTCTTTTACAATATAAAAGATAGAGATATCTGCTTAGAAAACAAAATAAACCTATCATATAATCCATCCGCGCTGTGGACAATATGCTAGTAGTACATACAAGATATTATACGTTAATATGATAATGTAGAACCGGTTTCGTAAATAAGGCTAGGGAAAATGGAGGGCTGTAAAACACGATCAAAGTGTCCTCAAGGCAAGGGGTTGTAAGCAACGTTGGCATACCCCTGTTTTTTCGAGATTTGCCCCCAGTTACTGCAGGACACCCACCCCAGAGAACTTCAGGAAATTCGGAATTTATCTTGATCGTCGACTGGTGTATGGATATGGAAGTGTGACTTTAAAACAAGTTGTTTCATCGAACATGTCGAATGGATGCAACCCACACAGTCGTTTGTGGAGCTGCCGTGTGATAAATGTTGCGTAGAGAAGCAATGCCAATAATGAAAATGGGAATGTGTGACAGCATTGCACAGACCAAGCAAGTGATCGAAGCGGTAAGGGAGTTTTACTCTTTTGATAATAAAACATTGTCACAAGTTCGTTCGATCTACAGTTTCTGTAGTCTGTAGTCAAACTATTTAAATTATAACAGTGGTCTAGCAAAGTAGCAAGTAACAAAATTGAATTGCACTGCACAAAATATAGATCTAGTTTCATTCAAGTTAGTATGGGGGGTTGCATTTCCGGACAATTAACAAAAATTAGCCTGTCAATTTTGCCATCAGATTTTACGAAAAACATGCATCAAGTAACACTAAAACCAGTGAATATTTGCAATTCACATGATTTTCAACCTATCCTGTGAAAGATTTGTGACAATTTGCATGAAAATTGTTCGATTTACTGTTTTAAAATGACCTGTCTGGATTAAACAACCTGTACGGAGTTACAACGTCTGGGTATAGGTCTAAATTCATTCACATTACAACCATGAGTCCTAATCATGACAGTTTTTTTTAAATATAATTATTTGGGAAGGGATGGCAGTGGTATGATTAGACTGAAAGCTTTTGAAATATAAATAGATCTATAAGAAAAACTAAGATAAAAAGTGGAATCTTCTCATTCATTATTTAAGTGTGTGTGACCCTGTCATTTGTAAATGAAATGAAGTTAATTTAAATTTTTTTGTTTTTGTTTACAGAATTGGAACTAAAAGCAACCCAAGAGCGATAATAAATTCAGATCTACAAAGAGGGAGAATCAGTTTTCACGTCACTTATGTTGAGTGAATGACTGAGGGCTCCCAATCCCGTAACTTAACCAGCCCTTACCAACTAGCGTTACAGTAGACCTGTACTCATCGATTGTTCAGCCACCTATCCTGCAATGCAAGGGAAGTGGTCAACAATTTTTCATCATGGAGGAATTTACAATGGACATACCAATTGAACAGTGTGCTGCACCTGGCAGCAGGCCAATTTGCTACTTGTGCAAGTGTGCAATAGGCAGTGAAAGGGGTATTATTTGGAACACTCTAGTGTCCAGGTAGTCCATAAAACTGGATTTTTATCCAGTTTTTTTTTTCTTCACCAACACCCTGGTGTTCACTCACGGTTGATTCCCTCAAGTGAGTAACTTTGCCCTAAGCCCTGCTTGGGACTAGTGTAACGGTTGTGTTTGGGTGAACTTGGTTACCAATCACAATGAGTAAGTCAGAGGGCCACCACAGCAGCAGCTCGCTGTCAAACGGAGTTGCGTCGTTGGAGGAAAGAGACACGGACGTCCCACATGAGAGTCATAGCAGTGGGAGTGTGACTAAGCGAGGCAGCAAAGGCAAGTCTGGTGACACACAGACAGAGGAGGCAGTAGCTGCCGATGCCAGTCACTCGCAAGTAAATGGCGAATCAAGTATGGGAAACAACATGGTGATTTCTAATCGCAGATCTCACAACTTCTCGGATACTAATGTGAATGTTGAATCCTTCCACCACGACAAGGATACTGAAAACTCAGAAAGTGCAGCTGATACAAAACACACAGGAATCAGTGATGATAGTAGCACCACTGGATATAGCAGTAGATTAGATAGCATCGGTGATAAAGAACTATTAAAAGAAAAAGTGCCTGATACATCTGTTCACTTAGCAAATTCACAGCCAAATGGAACTGCTCTGAAGAGTGCCAGGAAAGACAGTAACATGAAGCCAGAAAGAGGTAGAATCGCCTCCGGAAATGGAAAGAAAACAAAGTCAGTTGTTATTATGGCTCCTGTAAAGGACATCACTGAAAACGGTCACCTAGAGGTACACAAAGAAGAGAAGGTTGAGCGTTTGCAGATAGATGAAATGCCCGATTCTGATTTCATGAGCAAAGAAAAACGTCTCCTGCCAGAGAGCGATGAAGCAGAACCAGAAGCTGTGGAAGAGAAAGCCATTGCCAAGTCTGCTGATGGCCGCTTCATGAAGTATGATGTGGAAGTGGGACGGGGTTCCTTCAAGACTGTGTTCAGAGGGCTGGATACAGAGACTGGAGTTGCAGTGGCATGGTGTGAATTGCAGGTTTGTACTTTAAATTTTCTTTTTACTATTTCTCTGCAATAATCAGTCCTTTACACTACTCATACAAGGATAACATTTGAAATTTGTTATTAATCATATTGTTTATTTACTGTATGTTATACAAGTACTTAGCGAAAGATGTGTTTGTTGTACATGTATGTGTTAATACGTGTTTTGTTTCCCATAACTTATTCTGGTTGGATCAGCAAAATATGAACAAAGTACATGTATAATTAAAAAAACTTGCTAGAAATTCTGTCTACTGAAAAGCACAATTATCATGATAATGTGCACATGACTGAGTTTTATACATATTGGGACTACTCCACTGTACATGTAGTTCTATTCTCTTCTTTACCCATTACTTACCAGATACATTTGCTATCAAAATAGTTTGGCAAGTATCTTTAATTTGTAGTCTAGAACATTCAGTGTATGTTTTAATTCTGTGAAAATCGGATTTTTGTCATCACCAAAACTTATGATTATCCTTGATTAAAAAATAGACAGTGGCTAACAAATGCCATTTCTGTGCACTACTGTTTTTTGTACCACATGCTTTGTACTGTTGACACAATGAAAGGAATGCATATATGTTTTTGAAGAAAAAGAAGTGCTGTTTACACAAGATATTTATAAAGTGAATTGGAGATTACTTCAAACATTTTGCATGGTTTTTATGTCACTTCATATCTACAAATGTATCTACATGTATAGGCAAAGTTTCAAGAGTAGACTGTACATGTACATGTACATGTACTTTAAAACTTTGGAATTTGCACCAGCATTGTTATGTAGGCCTACATGTACATGTTTTAGGTAATGCTAAAGTTTCTAAAATTTCTAAAATGTAGTTCATTTATCTGGGATTTTTTATGAAGTAAACCTCTCACTGAATTTAAAATAAAGGTGTTTGAAAATATTTTCTTCATCAGGAATATTTTGTGAATTATATGAATTCATACCTATTTCACTAATTCTGTATGGATTTTGCAGTCATTTTCAATGTAGACTAAAAGTGGTATTGTGAAGTGACAAGTCATTTTATATCCCTGCTTCCAAACAATCAAAAGACATTCCAGTGAGCCCAAAGGAGATTATAGGGTTATTTTCAGTTTACATAGCTCAGACTTAGTTCAAAGGGACCCATGGAGGGAATGATAGGCATTGGTGAGCAAACTTAGTAAACAGTAGGGCCTACAAATGTAAAAAAAAAAAAAAAAAAAAAAAAAAAATGTTTGATTGTAGGTGGTTACTGGCTCATTGCTGAAAACTAAATTCTTGAGTATTGTTATTGAAAATGGAATGCTTTTTTGTTTATTGGTTCATGTATTTTATTTAAAGACAAAACCATTTACCTGTAATTTTATTATGGGTGTACATATGATTAATTAGGTATTTACATGTAGGCACTTGTAATTTTAGAAATTTTGTTACTTAAAGGTATCGTACAGTAGTGGGAAAGGTGGCGCTTTGGATATTTAACTACTTTGTCAGCTGGAATGGAAATTATTACATATACTGTTGTGAAATGATTAATTTCGAACATAGGTGATGTTTGTTTGAAGAAAAATGGTTTAGAAATGGCTAAAATGTCCAAAAAAATAAACATCGAATTACAAGCGTGATACCGCGCTTGTAATTTGATGTGAAAACAGTGTGTGTAACAAGTGTGTGCGAACCGCTATGCGCTGTTGAGCCGGGAGCATCGGGGTAGGTGGTCCTTAGCGAGGGTATAAGGTAACCGTTGATATTCGATCATTTGAATTATTTTACTGAAAATCACCGGAAATCATGTATAGAATACCGGATTATCTCACTCATGTATCTTTAATTGAAGCCGAACAATATGAGACTATATTTGAGCAGTTTCATGGCAACTTTCATTTTGCTACCACTACTGTTTATTACCTTTAACCTGAAAAGCTGGGTCTTTGAAGATATTTGTGGTTGTTTCCTAAATTCTGTAAAATATGCACTAATTTTTAATCTATATTACATGTATTATTATGGACAATCCTGTAATTTGCATTATTATGGTCAATACATACATGACATATGTTCCTCTGTGTTATAGCTGTCCTTGTCAAATACTGATATTATCATTCTAGAGTGGAAATTATGTTTGGACAAACTCATGAAAAAAAAAAAAATAGTTTGTGTTGAAAGAGAATTTAGCAGGCATATATACATGTACATGTAGGCCTATACCTTATACAAAGGGCAATACCAGACATTGTTTATTACCCTTTTTTTTTTCTTTTCGAGTTAATTACTCAGATGTCTAAAATGACATGCATGTATTTGAATGTATAGACTACTGCAAATGCCATTGAATTTTGTGTACATGCTCATGTACATGCATACAACATGTACTGTACTCTGTGCTGTGTAGTGTGTACACATTGTACTCTACATTATTCAAATGTACAGTAGGTGCTATGTGTACATTATATCTATAGGCATACTATAGGCATACATGTACATGTACTGTATGTAACCATACATGTGTGTTCATTGTGTTTATGCATGTACAAAGCGTGTAGACCCACTCTCCAGATAACAGTTTGATTAAATCAGAAGAAATTTTCTGCACTGTGGATGTAAGCCTAGATCTTGTAAAATATTTTTTTAAATGGTACATTAAAAAAATATCCAATGTTTTTTTAAAATACAGATCTGTATGTACATGTACATGTAGGTTTCATTCTTGTAGGGTCACATAGAGGCATACATTTTATGTGTACAATGTACTGGTATCTAGACCCTGATCCGTTTCTTTGGTCTTCATAGAATAGGATGTAGACTGATGAGTCTTGATGACCCACTACTTAGATAGAAAAAAGATCAAGTTGAAATATTGTCATACGGTTTTCATACCATTACATGTACATGTACATGTACATTGTACCCTTTAGTACATGTATACTGTATGTACACGTAGGCCTACATGTATGTACTCATGATCTAAAAACTTGTGCATGATTAATTGAAGCTCTTATGTATTCATGTTACTAAAGTTGCAGAAGTCTATTCCTTGACAGTGGACAATATTGTACAAACAACCATTGGCATGATGTTTCAACGATTATATCTATCATATTCTTTTTTTTTTTTAAATAGTAATTTCATACTATTCCTGAAAGGACAGTAAGATATATTGTTGTTACACTGTATATGTGTCCAGGCACCACAAAACCACCAAAAAGTCACTGTATAAAATTTTTTAGTTAAGATCTGATTCTAACAGAGGAGGTTCTCAGCTTTAAAAGTTTGCTTCTATTGAAGCACTCTGACACCTGAGGTATTGTGCAAAGGTGACAAAATGAGGATTAGAACTCAATATAAATTTCTATGAAGGGATTATCAGATTGTCCTAATACTTGGCATACTAATTAAGCACATCCTGTTCATCAAGTTGGACAAGTATCAATACAAGAGCTTTCTGTGTTTTACAGTTATGGGAGATCTAAATGAGACAAGTATTCAGGGTCATAAACAAAAACAAAATCCAGAGAAGACAAACATAGGTCTACTAAAACCTGTCAAAAATACCATGTTTAGATTGTTTGGTGCTTCCGCATTTTAAAATTACCTAGAAAAAAAGTATATTCTTTTGAGAAATACCAAAAACTGAAATTTGACTATGCCGACTCAAAACACCTTTATTGAGCTCTAAATGAATATCACATAGTGGGACTTTTTGGTGGTTTTGTAGTGCCTGGTCACATAAAATACATGTACTTATGTTATCACATGCTGAAATTTTCTTGCATCAATGAAGGTAAAACACAATCCCTAAAATTGTCCTGTGGAATGCCTGTATTTTCAAAACATCAAATGTTCATTGTTGTTGTTTTTTAGGATTTATCCTTAATTGATGTACTTACAGCAGATTCATTAAGTTAGAAATGTATCAGGGATGATTATTTACAGAGCATAACCTTTCAGATTCTGTTCAAAAGATAAATCTCAAAATACATGTAAAGTTATACCTTTCTGACCAGACAGATAACCCTAGCTCATTTTGATCTAAACAAAACACAAAAAATAAGTTCCCCCTAAATCAAAATGGCGTAACTTTTTAACAAAAAGGTTTTGAGCATAATAACTTAGTCGGAGTGTTCCTACTAGCTAGTTCCTACACTTATTGACTAAGTTCTGTGTGAAAATGACATTGATCTGTCGAGTCATGCATGAGTGAGCACCCATTAAAGGCAAAATTGTCATTTTTGAAAAGTCAAAAGAGTCATTTTTGGGGGTCACTTTGGTGAATTCTGCTTCTGGTGTATGCTCAAGTGCTGTAGTTGTTTATCATCCATCGTTAGACCCCTTCGTACCTATCTTGACACTTCGTGTTTTTGCACCGTTTGGTGAGCACAATTTTAGTGGAAAATTGCGACGTTCAACCCTCCTAAATTTGAAATTGCAAAATCCATTCGGATTATAGAAACAACATCAGATATTGCTACCAAAATGTGTTGTCAATTGTTGTGTAAACACAAGAGGTAATTGTTGTGTCATGGTTGAGTGAGCACACTTTAAAATAAAGCAAGAAATGCTAAAATTCACTATTGATATGGCATAAAAAATGACTCCCATGACTTTTGAAAAGTGACAATTTTGCCTTTAATGTGCGCTCACTCATGCATGACTCAATGGATCAATTTCATTTTCACACAGAAGTTTATTATAGTCAATAAGTGTAGAAACAATCCTGTTAAGTTATTTTGCTTAAAACCTTTTCGTTAAAAAATTACACCATTTTGCTTTAGGGGGAACTTAATTTTGTGTTGTCTGTTGTGTACTTATTATATTTTTTTAATTAGTAAAAAAACATATTGCTTTGTCTTTGGTCTTCAACCAACCATATGCTCCAAGAATTTTTTTTTTACATTAAGTAAACTTTAACCAGTGCAGTATTGCCTTTAAAGGACAATCCAAACTTTGTAATTTTTTGTGAAAGCAGAAAAATCAGAGAAGCCGATTGGTGAAAGTTTGAACAAAATTGGACAAACAGTAACAAAGTTGTGATTTTTTTTTTGAAAGTTGTAATCACTATACATATGGGAATTTTAAATTGGTGAAATCGGTACAGTCACTGTGATGTAGCGGCAGTCAACTTTCCCATTCGCTCCAACACACAAAATGACTAAAATATCAATTTTTCAAAATGTATAACTTTGTAGGAACTTTTTCTTTTTGGAGGATCTACATGTGTATAACATTGTGCTATCTACAATACATTTTCAGTACTGCCCCAAGGGAAAAGGCACTCAGGAGAAAATCAGAATTTTATGATATTTTGCTGTACTGACAAATTGGAGAGTTGACCATGAATATGTCACAATCGACCCACCAAATTGCCAATTTGCCAATTTGAGATTCGCATAGATGTAGTGATCTTATTTTAAAACATTCATAACTTTCTTATATTTTGTCTGATTTCTTTCATACTCACACTATCATGTTTCTCTTATTTTTCTGCCTTCACACAAATCAGCTTTTTAAACATGGTGGATTACCCTTTATAATGATGAAAACGGAACATACATGTACATGTACATGTACATATATTCTATACCGAACATAATAATGTCCCAAGTATTAACTGTTGTCAGCATCATGCATGCAGGGATTGATTACATCTCTGCACCATATGGGGAAAGCATTTTGGTGTTTCTCTTGAACTGAGATTCTGCTGAAGAGCCATAAGCAGTTCAAATACATTACCATCTGGAAGACTTGTGTGTTCTTAGGAAGTAAAGTGGTACATCTGATCAGTACTGATTTGAAGCAGTGATTCAAGTTCACCTTCATGTACATGTA
This sequence comes from Heliocidaris tuberculata, assembly GCA_025618425.1. Taxonomy (NCBI): domain Eukaryota; kingdom Metazoa; phylum Echinodermata; class Echinoidea; order Camarodonta; family Echinometridae; genus Heliocidaris; species Heliocidaris tuberculata. The sequence goes on along the minus strand of CM046832.1, from coordinate 25,183,197 downwards.
AATGTGTACAAAAATATCTGCTGACTTACATGTACATTGTATGTGTATCTGCCGACTTACATTGTATGTGTATCTGCCATACAATTTATACATGTAGTAGGTTGATTATCAATGTGTTGCTTCCTGTATGGGAAGTTGCTAACTGTAGGTGTAGATCATGTATTCTGGCAAATTTGTTTTTTGTCTGCATGTTTACATGTAGCATTTGTACATACAGTTGGTCCATGTAAATAAATACTTTTGTATAGGATATGCATTTTGCTTTCCTTGCCACAGTGGTACACTGAAATCAAAAGCTTTTTGAGTGAAGAAATTTATTTTAATGTTTAAAAACAATTTGTAGGTATATATATATACACACATGTAAGCCTATAAAGAAGGTAATACATTGTTCCTTGGCACATTTGTAGCTGATTTTGTAAGATTGTTGTACTGTACATGTATATGTCTGTACCATATAGTACATGTATGTGTAGGTTTTGGTTTGATGTATCGACTAAGAATTATCTGTTTGATGGAGATACTAAAATGATTGTCACTCCCAGACATAAATAATCAGACTTGGTTGATACACTATTAACAACAACATGTACATGTATGGAAAGGCCTACTTAACAAGAACAACATTGTATCAAGTCATTGTTTGAGGAAATATGTTAATGTAAAGTGAAATTACATCAATATTTTACATTTTTAAAATCAAGTTGGTACATGAATGAGCTCATAATTTATATACTATGATTAATTACACCCAACCTCCATAGGAACGCAAGTTGAGTCGGTCTGAGCGGCAAAGATTCAAAGAAGAGGCAGAGATGCTGAAGGGGCTCAGTCATCCCAATATTGTCAGCTTCTATGACTACTGGGAAGAAGTCAGTCCCAGAGGAAAGAAACATATAGTACTTGTCACCGAACTCATGACATCTGGAACCTTGAAAACGTAAGCTCTCGCCAAAATGGTCATTTCATAGCTTGTATAGATCCCTTGCAATGATAGTAGAAACTACAAATATATCCTATTATATCCTTCATATGAATGGATAATTTTTCATCGATAACGTGTGAAAAGTGCTATCGTTATCGGCCTCATAGACCACTGTGTAAACCGCGGGACAATTTTATAATTACTTTGCAAGATTCGTTGGAGGGATATAAAACAAATATATCATGCACTGTTTCGAGCCACTAGTGAAATTATGGATTCCTCGGTGACAGAAAAAGCACCATTTTCTTCGGGGCTATGCCCAATCCATACTTTCAGCTAGAGCCTCTCAGTGCATGGTATATTTGTTTACTGTATCTGACTCATTTGGGCTAATGAAAACAAATCGATTTTAATGCAATCATTATGAAAATTTAAACTTGACATGATATTTTCCTGAATGCATTACTCACTTGTATTTTCCTGGTAGAGTGATCACTACAGAATGTACCATTTTTAAAAAGGTGTTAAAGCAATGTAAGATAAAAAATACTTATTTGAATTGAATTAAATGACATTCATACATTTACTTTGAAAATATCCTGATGAAACATATTTACAGCCAACTTGTTTTTCAAGTATTTATTTTCTGAAAACTGGATAGTATTTGATTTAAAATGAAATGTAATAAGAAATGACGTCAAGTAGCAAATCATTTCTTTCATTGAAAGGTGAGTGAAACAGTATCTTTGCAACTACTTTTGCTTTTGTTTTGTTGAAAACTTTTAGATATCTCAAACGTTTCAAGGGTGTGAAGAATCGTGTGCTCCGAAGCTGGTGCCGTCAAATTCTAAAGGGTCTGCACTTCCTCCATACAAGACAACCCCCCATCATACACCGTGATCTCAAATGTGACAACATTTTCATCACTGGCACTTCTGGTGCCGTCAAGATAGGCGATCTGGGTCTGGCCACCCTCAAAAAGAGCTCCTTTGCCAAAAGTGTTATAGGTAAGTCTAGAATCATTAACAAAATTGATATGTTGGATGAAATGTTCAAGTAGAAGGTACATGTATTTATCAGAATTTCAGTGGTAATAGATAATTTATGGGTTAAACTTATGTGGGACCATGAAGTTCACTGACAGGAAAGACCCAAGTTGTATCAATTAACAAATTTAATGAAGAAACTAAAGGGGAAGTACATTTTTTGGATTTGCCAAAATATGATTGAGGGGAAATGATCATCATATGTTTTGAACTTCAGCTGTGGAATTTATACTTAAATTTTTTTTTTTTTTTACTTATTCTCAAGGGAAATTAGATGACAAGGGAACTTAGATGACAATAAATTTGTACTATCTTTCAAGTAAAATGTGTGTTAATTGGTGGTAGTTATGTCTGTATGATTTTAGGTTCTTTACACCCAGGAAACTATGATAGTGCTTGCCTGTACAGCAAAGCTCACTTTTGGAGTGTGTACATGTTTGATGTTTGTGTTTTAAAATGTGAATTTGTCATATACCCTGTATACTAACAATGATAATACTTTGTATTTCAGCATTTTCTACTGAATGAATTTGTAGTTTATTTTTATTCAGGTTTTTTAGAAAGACCCTGTGGAGGTGAGATTCAGCTTTTTATTCCATTATGGTTGATGAGAATTGTTTAATGGAATTTCATTTGCAACAGTGTTACTTAAGAATTTTTATGTGCAGAAGATCTTACTGTGCCAAAGTTGAACTGAATTACTTTTTCGAAATGAATGCAGTTGCTGTACAATTTGCAAAGGAAAATTCAAATTTTGCCCATTCTTAAAGTAAATGATCTTTACTCTTTAAGTTGAAACTCATATCAATATAAAATATTAAGACTATTGATTTTCATGTATAGATCTATCATGTAATGTGATTCTCTGAAATGATTTAATTCATTTTTGTGTTGTAAATCGTATGTGAAATGATTGTTTTAGCAGGATTCCTGTATATTTCAAGCAAGCCGAGATGAGACCTTCAAGATCATAACTAACGGATTATCCTCCTTTTGCTGTGGTGTTTTTTTCCCCTTCTCTCTCCTGACAGGTTAGAAAGTTTTCAAACTCTACTCCTCCCTCCCTCCTGTTTGCATTCAAGGTACACCAGAGTTTATGGCTCCAGAGATGTATGAGGAGCACTATGACGAGGCTGTAGACGTGTATGCGTTCGGCATGTGCCTCCTGGAGATGGCCACTTCCGAGTATCCATATTCAGAGTGCTCCAATGCTGCACAGATCTACAGGAGAGTCACAACGGTAAGATTCAATATCAATTTCCTGCTTTTGATTGTGTTTTTTTTACCCTTCTGGTTGTTCTTATTTGTAATATATGAAATAATTATAAACTTTTATGTACTTCCCATCATTTTTACACGGAGCTCTGCCTTTGATTCCTAGATTTTTGTACTGTGGAGTGATTAACGTACTATAGCTGAGCCTAATCGGTTATTCACGTACGGACCTTTGACAAATTTTGAAAGTTTGAAGGCCTGTGGAAAGTAAGTATTTAATTGAAGAGAGCTATTTTATGTTTCATTGTGAAGGGCATCACTGAAGGAGTTAAAATTTGATAAAATTTGGTTTCCATGGTCGCTGACTAAAATTATAATCCATAAAATATTCATTGTCATGGACAGACACAATGCCTACTCTTAACCGATCAGGCTCAGCTGAATTTTTGGCCACATAGTTTGGTAATGATATTCCGAGTCTTTATAAGGATTATGTAGTTTGAGTAATAGTAAAGGTACATGTAGCAGGATATGTCCCTTAACTATGTGTATCTTTTTTAATGTCATTGTGATGAGTAATCAAAGTTTCTATGTGAGTTTAATGTGATACCTGTCATCGGACATGTCTCACCATGGAATCTAGTTCATAGAGGAGTTGACTTCAGAGAGTTAAGCCTGCTATGTGAATGTAGGTTTGTGGGCCCCATCAATACCTTTGAGATTCTGTCATCTGTGGCATCATCAAATCCAGTTCCTGTTGTGGTCTTGGTTTTGTCTGGTCACAGGAAGTTTGATTAAAGGTACCGCGCGAAGGAAGACATTTGTGACAAGATAGATAGTTCCTGTTTCAAGGAATAGACAACACCTCCGTCTGTCATTCACAGTTGAATTGACCCTCTCAAAACCGACAAATTTGGAGAAAGAGGAAATACCACATGTCAAACATGTTTTACCTGTTTTACCTTTACATGTATATCAGAATCAAAACAAATATACATGTATGTACAAAAGTGTAATTCTTCTTGTCATTCTGGTACCTAAATATGGTATACAGTTGAATTGTTTTGTATTAGATCAGATTTACTCAGCAGTCTAAAATTCAGTGCGATAGAACAATATGTTGTGAAGGGGTAATGTGTTCAGCAGACACTGTAGGGAAGAGGTGCTGATCGACACTCAACTACATTTTAGCAAGCACATCAAATTACATTACCTCATGGGTCCAGCTAAACCACATTTCAGATAGACAGGATGAACCCTCACTAGTGTAAATGATTCATAGTATGTTGATATCATGCTTGAAATAACTTGTCATCATGAATTAATCCATCTATCATTCATTTCATCCGCACTGTAGATATGGTTTATTCATGTACATGTACAGTAGTTGTATCTGTTGGTTAATTTGACTTCACTTTGACATGTTAGTAAAGGTACTTAAAATGTCTTCTGATCATCTTCCTCTTTTTGAAATGGCTTTCACTTTTTGTTTGTGAGGAGCTTTTAGATAGATAGAATTATATATCTTGGACATGTATGTAATGATGAATAGTATGTACACATCTATCAGGTATCATGAATGATGTGTGGGTTATTCATCTGTATGTACTCCCATTGTAGTAAACGAGCTAGGTGATTGGTCAGGGAGTGGATCAGGCAGTCACCTCATGTTTCAAAGTTTAGATGTGATGTATGCTCTACCCACTGGACTGGACAAGTAGGCCTCAGTTCATCGGTTTCAAGTAATACTTACATGTATGCTTGATTGCATTGCAAGTTGTTTATGATCTTACTCACAGTGCCCGGTTAGATATGAAGTTCATTTCTGAAAATGACAACATGGGACCTGAGAGTCTATGACGACTCAGGGTAGTCTTCAAATTCAGACTCCACAGTGACACTTTTGAGACAAATTTCATGTTTTCAGTTATATTATATTCCCATCCTTTTTTCCATAAAGATATGCAATCCAAAGAACCCAGTTACACATGTATTAAAAGGGATTTTTGTTCTTACTAGTCATCCTGCTTTCACATTCTATGATGGCATTAGATTTCAAGGAATAATTCAAATTAAAAGTTTAGAGTCAGACTGATACTATATGTATATTCATCATCATCTATAGCTTTAAACTATAAAATTCAATGATAATAAATGAAAATTCTTTTTAAAATGTCATGTCTATTTCTGTATAGAAGTCACCTATGTTGCACATACTGTAATGTCTACAGGGAAAATTGATTCTGTTTTAACCAGATGAACATGGTTTGATATAGGTACATTAACCTTTGTTTCCATAGACCCCAGCCTGGGATACTTCAGAAACTGTAATCAGTGGGTTTAAGTTCACACTGTGATTATAGATTTCAATATGTTGTTATAGTTTCTGTTTTGAAAAATAGTAAGAATTTGTTTTTATCCATGAAAAGTGTATGCAGAGCTGCCAACCGTTACGGAAAATTCATATTTGTTACAAAAATCCGAAGGGAATACGAACATACGAAAGTGCATCAAAAAAGTATGAATTCACGGGAAAAGAATGATAAAAAAAAAAAGGACCAAAAAAAAGCATCGTAAGTAGACTAGGTGAAATAATATAGTATACACAGGTTATGCAACACGTACGCGAGCGCTGAATTGAAAAACGCGCGCACACACAAGCCCCTGCCATAGGCACCTGCATGAAAGTAACTCCTAGCGGAGCTTTGTGAATATCTCCCCAGGGTTTCGGCGGTGGGTTGATGGGGGAACCGTTGATGCTAGCTCGCTCGTCTGCTGCTGCCACACTCGCTGTCTCGTAGAAACGACAAACGATAGTTTGATTTTGGATTTATTTCAGGCATCATTCACATGATTTTGTTTTAAGGGATATTTCATCCAGTGTCTGATTTTCGGAATTTTGGAGCTTATATATCTTCTAACACTCGTAAAATGTTTATGAATGCTGTCTGCTGAAATTGTGATTTTTTCCGAGCTAGCTGAGCAGCCGCGATGAGTTGACACACAGCGGAACTTCGTGAATATCTCCCCAGGGTTTCTGCGGTGGGTTGATGGGGGAACCGTTGAAGCTAGCTTCCCTCTAAGCTGCGTCCGCTTGGGCAGAAATGAACACTTGACTTACGATTGTTGAATTTCGGATTTATTTCAGGAATTACTTAGCAGTAAACATGATTTTAGTTTAATGGATATATCATCCACTTTCTGATTTTGCATCTGACATATCAGAATTTTCTGGTCGTTTTGAGTTACTGGATCAAATCATTTGATGGCGAAAAAGTCATCTGGAAAGACTACCGGTAAGACAAAACTCCATGAGATCAATATAGACGGGTGATTTTGCGGCTGAAGCAAGAGCTTAGAAATAGAAAGAACTGTGAGTTTGCAGTCCAAGTTATTTAGATGAACATGTACAATTGAATGTAATGTTTTAAAATTTAATTTAGAGCAAAAATATTTACCTCGTAGTATGCATTCGCGTTGCGTTAAGATATGATTAGCTTTTAAAATAGTTGAAAAGAGGGCCGGTTTAAAAGATACAAATTTTGAAGGAAAAATACTAATTTTGGTGGTGCTGAGTAATAATTTGTGCTTCCAAAGGTTGGCAGCTCTGTGTATGTGCATTGTATACTACTGTGAATTTGATATTGCCCACGTAAGATTATCAGGTGACAGAATTACCAAATGCTGATGAATTTATTTTTGTCTTGAGGTTATAACTAGTAGGGGATTGTGTTTATTTTTGGCACAATATTGGTGCATGCATAAAAATAGCTGCAATATAATACATGAAATGACTGCAACAAATTACAGGGACAAGAACATTATTGCAGGAGTCCTTCAGAGTGGGGATTTGTAAGCAACTCCAATTGCATGATCATGTTTTGTAGGGGGCATAGGATCATGGAAAAGTGGAAATGATGCTTAGAATGCAAATATTGATTGACTTTTTTGTGGCAAAAAATGAGAATTGGAGATTATGTTATGCTGAAAATTAGACCATACTTGTATATGTAAATGGGAGTAAATTAGTTTTTATCAACAATTTCTGATCTGATTCTGTTTGAATTAAAGAGGTGTATGTAGAAGGTCAGGTCTGTGAAGAAAGGCAGCATATCAGGAGGGTGGGGGTTTGGGGATGGATAGATGGCCAGTAATAGCAACACAGGGCCAGGGGGAACTGGCTTGTCTGCTCACATTTCCGTCTGGATCTAATAAAGTGAAATTGAACTGCATACTGTAAGCACCGGCATCTTCCTTGGCTGTGCAGATGGAGACTGCAGCCTCTAATCTAATTGTCTGGTTCGCTTTAATGCATTTGTAATGTATTTTCAATCAATTATTCCAGGCCAAGTGATGACTATTCTCTCTGCATGTAATGAACTTCATATTTATTTCGTTCTAAATTTAGGGTTAAAAAATTCAATTAAAAAGCTTATTGTGCTTATACATGTACATCTAGTTTAAGTGAAAGCTGCATGATCAAAATGATTATTTTTTTCTCTAATGTATGTGTGTAACTATGGATTGATTTTATTTTTATTCTAAATTCAGGGTAATGCCCCATTTACACTTGCTTGCATTTTGGTCCCGCACAGGCCCTCATTATTGCGTACCAGTGCGTGCCATTGAGTGGTCATTGCCGAATTGGGGGGTCAAGTCTGATTCATGAACAATTTACGCCATGTTTACGCCAAAGTTAATCATGGTTCACGCATCAATTCGTCATTCATTTTCACGATTGTTCGGGATTGACTGGATTAGTACAGTGTCTCCTTTTTCGTGAGGTTTTTGAAAATTTCTTGATAGAGGCTGCTAGGAATTACAAATTATACATGAGCAGAAGGATAAAAAGTCCCAGCAAATTTTTAGTTTATTTTCAGTGATGTACTTTGTACCATTCATGATCGGATCTATTTAGTTGACACTAATCATTACAGTCTTGGAATTGGCAACGCAGGGTAATTCCAGCGTGACAGACGGGACATCCAACCCTCACATTTTTATGTTTTTATTTGATATTTCATATTTCATTTAAAAGTGATGCTTAATTTGATGTAGAGATGTGATCTATAGGGTTTGGTCAATAAAATGGGGGGAAATTTTTTTTCAAGCCCTGCCCACAAATTGTGGGTGGGGCTTCAAGTTCAGCGTGACAGACGGGACATGAATTTACCAAGCCATTTCTGCTTCGATACTTTTGGACTAAGCTCTCCTCACTGGAAATCTTGAAACAAAATATGTGTATTCATGTTATCACTTGTCGGTACCTTTTTGAAACCTGCTAGTATACATTTGAAATTTCATCTTACTTTTGGAGGAAAATGCCAAAAAGTGAGCGTGACAGACGGGACAATAAAAACGTGACAGACGGGACACATTGAGATTGTACACAAAATAGAATTTTTAAAGACAGTCAAATTTCCAGCATTAAATACCTTATTCTCATGTTCTAAAGGGGTTAAAGGGTCATCTTTAATATCATGAAACATAATAGCAAAAGGATTTTAATTTTCATCCATCGGAAAATTTTCATGTAGTCCCATCCATACATATTTTTGCTGTAGATGCCAAACGTGACAGACGGGACATTACTTTATCAATCATAATTATCTTCATAAAATTAAAATTCTGCCAAGTTAGCAGTAGAAATGAATTTCCCCCCTACCAAAGAGCAAGACTGCAAAATTTTATTAAAAAAAAATGGTCTAATTTATTGTAAATGCAAAAGTACCTTAAAAACATGACAGACGGGACAAAAATCCATTTGACCTTTGACCTCCATTAAATCAGAAGAATATTAATATTTCTAAAATTTTTGTATATAGACATAAAATTCCCCTTAGTCCTAACTAGATTTGGCTGTCTTTATTATTATAACAGATGAAATTTCTAAAAATGACTCAATATGTAATTAACCATATTTTACCATAAAAATGTGTAATTTCATTTTTGGGTTAAAAAATGGCCATTTTGGGTCAAAATATTCAAAAATTTAAAAAACTGAATATTGTTCCATAAAGTTCAAATCATGCATATTCAAGTGACATAGAAGGAAAATGTTCAAAATAAACTTTGTTTTTTCACCAAAAGTCGACATTTTCATGGAATTGCCAACGCAGTGTAAAATATATACGCCCAATCACTATTCTAGTGTACAAATTGGAAATTTTTCTGTTAAATTTTGCAATTCTCATTCACACTTGTTCATTTGATAAACATTTTTTATTTTTTCAAACTATGTAGGAGTGAAATAAGATTAACTGCTGCCAATTTAAGGAGGGAAAGCTGATTAAGATTTCTTACGTAGAGATCAGTCAAAATGACCACAGGTTTTGATCACATGCTCTACATGCGTAGACTATGCGCATGTTATGCGAAAACTGCGCGGGTAGTATGCGTAACGAGTGCGCAGATTCGAGCAACTTATTCATGAACTATTCGTGAGCTAGTCTGGAACATGTGTGCCACTTTGCTGATGGCACGCACTGGTGCGCACTGACACGGTTATGTTGCGACTAGGTTGCGTAAAGTTTATGGGGTGTTCATGAATGTTGCCAAAAAATTAACATTAAACATGTTTGATTTTCTGTCACGCAATTCAAGCACTGGCCCGCATCCTCCAGCATCCTCCTGCACGCTGCCATGAATGCGCAAACTATGGAATCAAATTTTGGGAAAGTGTAAATGCAGCATAACAATGCAATTATAGATCTTGTTGTGTGGATGGAAACTTTATATTATAGATGATCATTTGTTTTTCTCTAATATACAATATCTGTAGATAAATTACATGTATTTTGTATATTTCATCTTGTAAGGTAGGAATAGGAACATGCATATTTATGGTTTGTTCAGGTATTATAATACACATGTACATCATGAATGTAATTACTTGTAAATAGTTGACAAATTGAAATTTCAGTGAGGAACACCCTTGATGCCAGGTCATTTCTTTGGAGCCAGGTTAATGATAATTTAGGATGGTAGGTATTAGAAAGGATCAGGGCTCCAGGCAATATTTTCTATTGATGTATATTTGACCACTGAGTCATTCATCCTACCTACATGTATCTTATCATTGACACATACATGTATGACAGAGCCATCTTCATAATTTTGATACTTTCTTAGGTTACATGTAGTGCGCACATTCTATTTTGCATAAGCTTGTACTATTGAAGTGTTTTAAGTCAAGTTAAATGAAGTATTCCATTTGTAGAGAAATTTGAATCTTATGCTTATTTCCTGTTTTGTTTTGTATTGTTTTTTTTTGTAGGGAGTAAAACCGCAAAGCTTTGAGAAAGTCAATGACAACAAGATCAAAGAAATCATTGATGGCTGCACCAAAACAAACAAGGAAGAGAGGTATGTATTCACAATTTATGATTAATAAATCAAGTGTAATTTCACAGTCATGATTGAATATGTGTACATCACAAAATGTGTATTAATTCGAAGTTATATTACTGACTGGAAGTTTGTCACAGTACAGTAAACGTAATTTCTAAACGTTTTGTACGTGTGGCAACTTAATTAGTCTTCTTCCAAACTGTTGTTGTATGTGATTGTTCTATAGATATTTTGATTTATTCTTGCTTCTTTGCTTGAAAACAATGATACCTAAAATATATGTCTTTTTATTGATGTGATTGTTACAGTTGTTGTCAGTTGCATTTGATTCCTTTCCAGAATGAAATAGCATAAAATTTCATTCAGTGGAGAATTATAGCCTAGCTTCTATACACAACGAGTTTTTGTTCACCTCGCTGAAACAAATTTGACATTTTGGATTACAGTGCATGCACAGTTATCCCCTTGATGTGCTCTTAGTGAAAGTAACTGAATACATAGAATAAGTAGAATATTCGGGGTAACCTCGCTATTCATAAGGACCGCTATTCATAAGGACCACTTATTCATAAGGACTGCTATCCATAATGCGTGACTAAATGAATAACGGTTTTGTACGAATAGCGGTCCTTCTGAATAGCGAGCAAACCATAGACAAATTTCCTCGCTATTCATAAGGACATCCATTCATAAGCACCACTATTCATAACTACTCATAAGGACTACTATTCATAGCGCGTGTTAAATGAATAGCGGTTTTCTATGAATAGCGGTTCTTATGAATAGCGAGCGGACCCGGAATATTCTCCATGTCTACTTTTCATTTAGTGGAAATCACTTTAAATGAGTATAGAGTATGTAGAATATCTCTTCTCTTTACACCCCACCCCCCCCCCCCTCCCCCCCTGAGAGAGGAAATTGTCTTCTCATTCCTATCCAGACTTGGGTGATTTTATATTTGAGGGAGAAAAAGTTGTTTTGCCTGAAGACCAGACTAGGGGGTTGATGTAATATACATGTAGCTCACAATCTGTTAATTATCAAAAGAATTTAACTATGTGTGAAATACTCTGACCTTTTATCTGATTAAGTTATTTGCTTGTATTACAACAGAACACAATGTCAGTTCCAATCAGATACAAGATCATTTATAATTTTGCCAAGTTTCCTTTTGGCATAACAGTGAGGAAATGGGTAGGCAAAAAACAATTCATCTTAAAGGCACACATCTTTGTGTAAACATCGAATTTGTATTTTGGGGTATATTGCTTCATGTAGATTTGAACGACGGTAACCAAATATTACACATATATGCATTTTCAAGAAATCAATATTGATTTCAAAAGATTTTTATGTCCCTAATAGATTTTTCATATTATGGCTGAATCACACCATTTTGATTTTGATCACCAATGATAATGATAAACTTTTAGATAAGCATCTATTCATATAGACAAATATGAAAATACCAGTATTTATGGAATTAACTATTAGGAGAGCATTGTTCCAGGAATAACAGATTTGTGGGCCCTCAGACAGATGTTGTCCTCATATAGCTTTCAAAGCTTATTGAAGAAAACTGATTTTGAATTGGTCTGAGACAAAGAAGATGCATCATGAAGTACCATTTTCAAGAAATCCATGACCTTGACCAACACTGTATTTCCTTTCAGTTGTATTTTTAACTACAAATTTAATGAAGAAGTGTACACTGTATAACCAATTTCCTTCACTTTAGCTTATATACATGTTCATGTATTTTTAGGTGCCTTTCCTTCCTCTTTTGATTAATATATATATATATATATATATATATATATATATATATATATATATATATATATATATATATACATACATAAATCCTACTTAAGGCGAAGTCCTGTGCAAAAAAACCGACTGATGGGGGAATTTGGTGTAAAGGGGAATTTGGTGTAAAGGGGAATTTTTTGATTCGCCATAACGTTTTCGGCACTGTTTTTTCCCATTTCCGTAGAGGTAGGAGGCATTCTATCGATAATAAACGTAGAGGGTGCCAAATTACTTATATTACTGCAAAGTTTTGTTCGGTAGGGAGAACTCATTTTAGTATAATATAACGTGGAAAATATATATACGTATAACTCTTGGGGATCTAACGTCCTGAGGTTGGACTTAGGGTGATGTCTGTTTTTCTTGATTATATCAATAGTTTGGGGATTTACTAAAAATACCATATTGCACACAAAAGGTAGTTATTATACGATTCTTTTTGCCATAAATGCATATTGAATCAAATTAATTCTAAACATATACTAACATTTAGAATCCATTAATTCTCTGTAACGTCATTTCACGCTGATATACATATATACAATGAATAAAATTAAAAAATCGCCCCTTCATTAAATCTAGGTATATATATATAAATTCTGCTCATCTGTAGGTTTCTTTCTTTTCATTTGGCATTTTTATTCCTTTTAATTTCAACACCATTATACACTGCACACATACACATATGAGTTAAGTGTAATCATATTTCAATATTTTGCTGGCCTTCGTAGATTTTTCTTTACTTTTGTTAAAAAAACAAGAAAAATAAAAAAATAAATCTTAATAAGTACATCAACCTTTTAATTATCAATTTGTAATGTTGATGAACTCTCTGAATTCCTTGGCTGAGGGTTTAGCATTGAAAATAATTTTGACATTTATAACTTCTTCCCATTTCCTGTCAGATTTAATTAGGATACTTCTTTATGGTGCAGCAGAAGTAAAAGTGATTGTGATCTAGTTTAGAAATATGATATATTGCCATTGAAGAGTTTAGGCCCGTTTCGAGTACTCGATTAACCGTGTACTCGCCCGATAGGGTCACTACACGACTAATGAAATTTCCATCGACTACTCGAAAACATAGTTGGAACTTGTGAATAACCCCCCAAAACCTCTATTTCAGAATAAAATATAGAAATCTTTCATTCAGTTAGTTAGTTCTAAGATATTCTGATGTCATTTGAATCAATAAAATTCACACGAGAGCGTTTGTTTTCGGTAGCTAAGTTCTCGAAGATCGAGCAGTAAAAACAAAGTCTGGCTGTGCATGCTCCTGCTACATCGGAAGCTGCAGTTTTTAGCGGGTGTGTGAGCCAGCCACGCACCAACCGGCCACCGTGATGTGCACCGTATACTATAGCTCACCGTGTCAGCGAGCTCCTATAAAGTGTTTGTAAAAACGAAAGGACGGGTATCAGCATAGAATATTTTCAGCATAGTAATAGATGAAACTGACATCTAAAGTAAACAAGAAATACTTCATGCTTGCTAATGCACCCTTGTTCGTTGGCGATGGGGCATGTACGGGCATGCCCTTGTCGTTGATTTATGGAGGGCATTGAATTTGATGTCCACTCAAGCTCAGAATGAACACAATTTCAATACAGAGAAAAATGAATGGGATTTTGTGTACTAAAACACTACGAAGCCAACTGTACTTCTGGGTACGAGCACCACCTCTTGGCGATTGGTGAACAACTGCAATATCATGATTACGACTGTGACGAAAAAGGGAAGGAAATGACGATCTGTTTCGCTTTATTTTACCTTGATTTTAATTTATTCTTCATGAAAGTAGGTAGGAGGAGATAATTTGCATTGCTCTGAATTTTAGAAGCAACTCTGATCATTTTAAACTTGTTTAATTTTAACATTTTCATACGGAAATCGGACATTAGTTACGGTTGTTGCAAAGGCTGTTTTGGGACTGGTTTCATGGCTTTACGCTGGTGTTCCGGCCTAGAAAGGTGGCGGTCGGCCTGTCTAATTGACAAAAAGCATCATACCGAGTAGTCTATTACTCGTCCAAAAAAATGTCCGTGTAAACGACTACCGAAAGTGGCCTTTCAAAACGGGCCTAGAAGAGTTACATGTATATCTTAGTTGAAAAACAATGTCTGTTTTTCCTTTCATTTTCTGATTGTCAAATATTTGTAATTCACATATTGATCACAATACCTGATGTTGAAACTTTGATACCAGAAGTTTAGAGCACGTTCATATTAAATGATATTTGTTGGAAGTGTTGAAGTCATTATTTTGGAAGCTTATGAGAAGGAATTATGAAATCACTTCCTGAAGGTTGATTGGTATTTCTCATTTTAATGTGAAATTCAATTAAGTTGAATGTTGATGAAAATGAATCAGTTGACTCTTCTATTAAAATTTTTTTTTTTTCTGTTTTTTGCAGATGTAATATTTTCTTCTTTAAATTTTTGTTGTTGTTGAGAATAGTTAGAAATGATAAAACTGATTGTAATATTAGATATTTTGTGCAAGTTGATAGTAGTTATCTGATCGATTTTCATAGCCAATGAAAAGAAATTGTTTGAGAGAGCAACATTTGTAGAGTCTTGGCACTACTGGGAGTCTGAGGGCAAAGGCAATTAGAATACTACCAAAGTGATCCTTTCATAAAAGTTAGTGTAAAGCCATGCTTTCTTACACAGAACTTCTTTCTTACATAGTGCCTCAAGAACTTTTAAGGTTATAATAGTATACATATGCATTCAATTCAATATCATTATTGATCTGTAATTAAAAATGAAATTATGAAAATAGAATGGTCAGTAAATGAGTAATTGGGGACCCAGCTTGAATGTCCTCTGCAATCAGTTTACTTTACAGGGCTCCATAGTAACCTTTTCATATTTTAGGGTCTGTGTGCATGCACCCCCTGTTTAAATTTCTATTAAAAAAAAAAACAGAGTGTGGAGCCTTGACTTAGGCAGAGCAACCAGGCTACCCTCCCTTAGCTTAGAGAGGATATCAGGCTATCTCTTTCCCAGTTCAAGTTTTTGCTCATCACCATTCTTGTCACTTTGTTCTTTCCTCGGGTCCTCACCTTGCACGGTTTCCTCTTCCCTTTGCTTGCCCTCTTTTATCGCCTCAGGTTGAGCCAAAGTTTTGGAATTCAGCCAGGATTATACAATCGATCCCTGCATACGATACTTCTTGCAGGCGCTAATGACTAAAGCATCGCTTGTCAGTAGTTGAGTTATTTATCAGTGCATCTTTTGTTCTTGAACTTGATGTGTTACGAAATGTATCTATAACAATTACTATAGAATTGAGGCATTTCATTTCCATTTTACAGCAATATTCCTAGATAGCACCATTAAGATGCTGGTATTTATGCAGTTTAAAAATTGCTTGATGAATTTAAGGCAAGGTCCCAATTAATCTTTTTTAAATTTCCTGAAACATGGTTAATTTGACTGGAGAAGTACACAATAGACTAGAGTGCATTAAAGGGCAATCCAACCTTGATAATAAGATGATTTGTGTGTAAGCAGAAAAATAAGAAAAACAGGATGGCGAAAGTTTGAAAGAAATCGGACAAGGACTAAGAAAGTTATGGATGTTTGAAAAATGAGATCACTACATCTATGCGAATCTCAAATTGGCAATTTGGTGAGTCAATTGTGACATTTTTGTGGACAACCCTCCCATTTGTCGTACACAAAAATATCATTAATTTGCGGTTTTCTTCGAGGCGCTTTTATCCTCGGGGCAGTACTCAAAATATATTGGAGATAGCATATTGTTATAGGTCCTCGTGAACGAAAAGATCCTGCTGAGTAATGCATTTTGAAAAAAAGTGACATTTTAGTCATTTTGTGTGTTAGAGCGAATGGGGGAGTTGTCCACAGCTACATCACAGTGACATTACCTATTTGGCCAATTTGAAATTCCCATATGCATAGTGATTACAACTTTCAAAAATTCATAACTTTCTTATTGCTTGTCCGATTTTGTTCAAACTTTCACCAATCTGTTTCTCTGATTTTTCCTCTTTCTTTCAAAGCAACTTGCTATAAAGGTTGGATTTCCCTTTAATCAAGGGAATAATTAATTTTCACTTGAAAGTGTTATTATTATAGCTTGAAGGTATAGCCATGGCTGTTTACGGTAAAGACCTGCAATAAATTAGCCTGGATGATGTGACATGTCTCATATCATGGTCTATTAACGGGTTGTAGTCATAATTAAGGACATGCTCATCTAGCATGAAGGTGATATTAATGTAAAGAAATTGTCAGAAGTTTAGTTAACAAACGTTTAAGCATATAAGTGGGGTTACTACAAATTCATCTCATTGGGGAGTTTGTTGAAATAAACTGGAACTCTGACAATATATTGTCTCTATTGTCATGGAGATAGAGAATATCCAGATATCAAAACAATCTTAAGGATTGCATTATTTATATTCAGATAAACACAGAATGTGATTTTAGAAAATTAGCTTGAGCTTACAGCGATTTTGCCCAGTGAATTTTGTCAATTGGTTGTGACATGTAATGCCTAAAAATATCTGAACACGTTAGTTGGACTTGAATCAGTCCTTGAAGAAAATATATTTTTTTCCTGTGGCCGCATCGTCGTTGTTGCAGTGATCCTGAAAATTTCCTGTTTGTTCCTGGTGAACTAGGTCATCATATTGTGATGGTTCATGATTCTGATTTGATTGTTACTATTAGAATTTAATATGCTTATCGATTTTCAGCAGGGTACTTTCATACCTGCCAAGTCATGGAATTTCAAATATGCCAGGGGGGCGTTTCATGAAAGGAAGTTGTCGGATGTTTTATCCGACAACTGTTATAAGCTACTGAAATCCTTGCATCTGATTGGCTGAGAGCAAATTTGTCGGATAAAATATCTGACAAGTCCTTTCATGAAATGCCCCCCAGGTTCCTCTCTCTCAGTCGTCAAGAGCTCACAATATCATTGTATATATTTCCTCTGTAATTGTATTCCATTTCAGTTAGGCCTCTATTTGAAATGATAATCTTCGATATGATCATGTCTAGTTCATCGCTACTGTAATCGTCAGATAAGCCACATTCTAACTTACTATTTTTCTTTAGTAGAAGTTTTGATGTGTCATTTATGATTGGAATGTAAGATTTGCGAAAGGGCTTTCGAATGGTATAATTGTTAGTAAATACTATTGGATATGTTGCTGTCGAGAAGGGACAGCATAGATGTTCATAAGTAACATCTAATTCTGAATTATGAAGTGAATGGGTTGGGAATAGCTCACCTCAAAACAAAGCAAAACCAATCTCTTCTCTGAAAAGCAATTTCAGAATAGAACTTGATATATCTGTTAGGTACATTTTGAATACATGTATACATGAAGGAAGTGAAAATACTTTTGGATTGTGCATGTAATTGGGATCTTAATTCAACTAGTTTAAGATGCTAAATAACATCAGTCCTCTCCAAATTTGGGCTGGAGCAAGTTTGCAATATAATCTAGGTCTTCTTGTTTAATATATGTGGTTTTGATATCTGGGTAAATCCTAACCTGCATTAAAAACTTAAAAGGAAACACAAATTATCTGGTGACTTTTTACCCTCTCGTGCTATCGGTGGAAACATGTTTCCCTCGAACAACATTTATCGGGTTAACACGATACCATTGTACTTTTATAGATAAAAGAAAAGACAGAAAGATTATGTTACGCCAGGAACTGGCTGATTAAAGCATTAGCTGGTTTAGACAAATTGTGATAATGTTACCATCTACATTAATTTAACATTAATAATCTGCAGCATTAGCGGCATTAGGCAACAAAAGATACTGTCTGTTCATGTTAGTTTCAAGTCTTAGAAGGAGCTACTTATCAATTAACAAAGTGTTGCCATTCTTTATTTTAATTGAGAAATGGATCCACCAGATTTTTTTCCTTCATTATATAAGATTTTTGAAATATTGCACTCACTTTGACTGTTAGTATTTATGAGTAACTCAATTCAACTGTATTTCTCACTGTTCTTTTCTGTCTGTATCGTTCAGAATATGTGTGTACATGCATTTATTTATTTTCTATCTGAACCAAATTATTTTGTACAATTCATCACATGGAAAATTTTCTGTTTATTATCAAGAAACATTAACCTGTATTTTCATGAGTGAAAATGTTTTTAGGCTTAAATTCAGGCCTCCTGTTTTAACATACATGTGGCATAATTCAATTATTTCCACTAAAATCTGGTGCAAGGTTTAATAAATACTCGGATATCCGTGCGAGAGGGTTGGGTGTTGAGAAATTGTGATTGCCAACTTCCTATGGTTAGTTACATGTACATTTTAGATATCAACAATGCTGGACACTATCTGTCTCAGTATTTTTCCATGAATGACTGGAAACAATCGGCTTACATGTATAGAAAGTGATGTAATGATTAACACATTTAAAAAAAAAAATTTTGGTGAAAATGTTGAGCATGTTTTTAAAATACAGAGGAATTAAAAAAAAAGTGAAAAGAAATAGGGCTTGCATGACATCTGTGGCTTGTCATGAATACTTTTGCAACTAGTGAATGGAATGGCTTTTACTGTATCTATTAATGCATTGATTTGTTCCCATCTCCCCCCCCCCCCCCTCTGTCTCTCTCTGTCTCTCTCTCTCTCTGTCTCTATGTTCTTAGTGCATTGTAACATATTTTCCAAACTTGGCAAAGTTTAGGCAGTGTGATTAAAAGTAAATATTGGCAAGTGGTCAATACCTCCTCTTCCGGCTAATACATTCAGATTAGTATATGGATCAAGCAAATAATGGTTATAATATACCTGGAAAAAAGGATGTAAACATTAACATTTTTTCATGTTACAAATATCACCATAGGACAAGTGGCATTTCCTGTGTTTCTTGTTCAAATGCTTTCTTAGAATGCATACAAGTGCAAAAGCCGGGGGTCGGTCCTGTGATTTGTCAAATCCAGAAGATTATAATTGGATTATGTAATTGTCACATTAAATTTTTAGAAAGGGAGAGAGGGAGAGAGAGAGATAGAGAGAGTGGAGTTGTGAGAGAAAGAAAAAGTACATGTAGGTGTCTTTGTAAAGGAGGTTGGCAGCAGGTGGCAGAGCTTTTGACTTGAAGCTGCTATATTTTTGTTTTCATTTCAGGATTTAAAAACAAAAATGTGGGAATAAATAGCCAAAACCATCAACAGTTTCAGGAGATTAATGTTCACAGAAAACAGTCGTTTATCTATTTTTTACACTTTCCCTTTATAGAAATGTTAACAAAAGCAGGGGATGGATGTTGTTTGTTTTTATTGTGTACATGTACATGTATGACTTAAAGATGAAGTTGAGTTCTGGTCATGTGATAACTTTGCGAAAGAAGCTGTTTCAAATCAGTTGGGAAAGATTGATCGTATAGTACATAAGACTTGGTGTATGCCGTAAGGTTTTGGAATCACCGAAAAGAGAAGAAATTGACTCAATCCTGCTGAGAGTCACCTGCACAGAAATTTGTATATGGGACTAACATACACATGTTTGGCCCAAACATTTCAGCCACTTCTTGTCATATTTCGAATATAAGGGCATTTGAAGAGTAATCCTTTTCATGGGACATTTCTACTATGATGTTCTTCCAAACTGACATAAAAGAAATGAGAAAGCTCACAAATTATTTTTTACCTTTCCCAGAACTCAACCTTCCCTTTAACATGCTAGATAATGCCTGTCACCAACGCTTCTTCTTGTATCACTATGGTTAAAGTGACTGGTAACTTGACAAGGAATTCTCTCACTGCCCATTAAAGCTTGTGTTTGGAATATTTTCTACCTAAAGACTTGGTGTTGTGGAAACAGTCTTTGCCTACAGGACAAGTACACGACATGTATCCAATGACAGAGGAAGCAAGTCTCTACCAAGACATAAAACATTGCTGTGAAAGCCATCATCCCTAACTCGTTGATGTGTGTAGACAGCTATCCCCTTCAGTCAGTCACATGATAGTCATTATGTAGGATGGCTAGTGCAAATTGAATCAGTAAAAACTGGATAACAGATGATTTTGACATGAACCCTTGTTAACCCATGTTTGACCCATATCGCTGTATCAATCACAGGGGTGTGGTGTCAAGATGTCAGTGTGTTTTGATTATGTGTAGTTATTTTAAGATATATAAAATATGTATTGTACTTAACCTATCTTACATGGTAGGCCCTACATGTAACCCAACACGTAAGTCTAGGAGACCATGTCAACTTACACAGGCTTGCAGTGCCATCTCACATGATCTTAACAAAAATAAATAAAAAATGAAAATGTACACTGTTGCTCTGTAGTGATCATTGTAAGATATTTTACTGGACCACACCCTAATTTTTATCATTTCTTTTCTCTTTATAATATGAGTTAAAGAATTGGGATTTTGTAAAAGAAACACCTCCTGATTTTAGCTATTAAATCAACAAGCACTCTACTAGCAATTGCATAGAAACTTCATTGTACTGTACACACATTGGACTCATACTTGAACACACAAAGGTCTAGCATACATGTGCTTTTAATGGCTTAGAGACATTGCAAAGTTCATGTTGTCACACTGTCTGTGGGTGGCACATAGCTTGATAATGTATGAACACTTCCGAGCCTCGTTACTCTGCCAGCAAGAAACTATGAGTAACTAGGCGAGTGAAAAGAAATCTAATGAACCCTGTGGTTTGTTCCTTGGCACCCATAGTGGTTACAGAGAGCATTGAACAGATGTAGAGTCTTTGACTCCAGGTCACTTGAGTCAGTACCCTTAAGAAATGCTCATTGATATCCAGGAAGATTCTGTCTCTTTCTATGAAATGAAATTATTCATAATTGTGAAGAGATATGTGGTAGGAGATCATGCATTTAAGAATCATACACTGGTCTTTGTTCACTAGATTGATCTGTTAAGAAGGGGTGTATGGTGCTCATTATCAAAAAGGAGAAAGAGAACAAAAAATAAAAAGAGGAAACATTTACACATTATGATAAAAAAAGAGAACTTCTGGTCTGAGGCTTTCTGTGTATTGAGTCCAAACAAATTGTTACTCTTGAATTGTATTGATATGTTTCACACTGCACTCATGATCCAAAAGTGTGTTGAAAGAAAGAAAATTCCTGTTCTTGTGTATTGTTGGATATGTTAGATTGGGACATGGAAACAGGGTTGTGAATCTGACGGAGTTACATGTATTTTGTCAGGAAGATGTTAAATCTGCATGTAAGAGACGTAACAGTTTCCCTATGTTTTTGCTATACGAAATGAAACAGCAGGATTTGTTATTTGATAAGTGCAGCCGCGACAAATTGAATCAGGAAAACTTGGGTTGACATGCAGACATTGTTCTTGAAAATCGAAACTAAATAAGCAATAAGAATAGCCTTTGCAATGTCAGCTCTCATGTGGATATACTATGATTTATGATATGAATATGGATCTACAAAGTACATGTCTAAATGCTAGAGTTCAGGGAAGTGGAAATTTCAGGGAAAATACTGCATTGAAAGTGAAGAGTGAAAGTATAATTACTTCTGTTTGTAGGTGGCATATATTGAAACTGTTTAGCCGTTAAACAAATGACTTTGTATCACATTAAATATTTGAGGAACTCTGTAGTGCTTGTAAGTAATTAGCAGTTCTTTATCCAGAGGGCTAACTGACCATTTGTTACCTAAATGGTTTGTAGGTTTCAGCTTTTGAAGCAGAAATGATGCAAGAAAACCTAAGCACAATTGTCAATTGCCAATATGATCTGGATATTTGTCTAGTTTCATTTTCATTTCATCAGCACATTCTGCAGTAGTTGTGAGGAAAAACTTTCATGTGGATAATTTCTTGATGGTTAAGCATTAATGTTTTGGAAGCAACCAGATTAATACGGCTGTAAGTAAACACTCTGATCCTCATGAGTCAACTTGAACAAGGGTCTTCAGTACAGAAGTTCCAATGTCAAGGTGACTTTGTGAGGTCATACTCTGTCATGCAGACTTCTTCTTCTTCTGTCCCAATCTCCCTCGTGACCTCTGCGGAAGAATCTCAAACCCTTTCCATGTTTATGGCATTTCTACAAGTGTCTCAGACTTTTCCAATATGGTACATGTAGCTCAGATTGAGCAGGAAAGAACCAGCTAATTAGGAAACGTCTTAATAAACTGTCTGCTGCAATTTCCAGCGATGGGCTGCATGTTCAAGGGTTGTTTGTAGGCAGTGTCAATGAGCCAAGTCAAGATTGCCCTATAAATCCCCTTCCTGGCCTTCCTGTCCAGTTTCCAAGAGGGGATATCTCTCTCTCAAAGAGGCGTTGATAGTTCAGAGATGAGTACAGAGATGTTACCAACACAACCCTCATGATGAAAACAGTATTTCTTGAATGTAGGCCTGCATGTAGGTTATTGATGCAGCTGGCTTCATGTCGTAATGTATTAGCATACAATCCGTGAGGAATCTAAACAGGGGTCTTATGAATTGCTTCAGGAAAGCTCATAATATTCAATTTTCCTGGTAATTAAAACTGACCAGTAAGCAGCTCTGCCAAATTATAAGCAGAAACTTTGGGGAAAGTCCCCTTTTGATAGAAATTGTACAGTGGGAAGCTTCAAAATATGATAACATCTACATGTAGCTAACATGCTATGTTAAAAAATGTTACTACTCATTTCCAGCAACCTGTAGTTTCTGTTTTGCTCCTCTAATTAAAAAGAAATTAAGCCAATTAGAGGATATGAATAATAGGAACATTTATTATAGAAACATACAGAGGATGTTATCATTCATTGGCGAAAGTGTTTTTCTCTTATGCTTTTCAGATTATTTGACAACACAGTCAATCTGAAAAATCTAGTTGGTTGTATGCCAGGCACATTGGTTATTGACGACTGTTTGACTGCAAATTCCTTATTGTCCCCCACTCTTCATGAAAGAAATCAATGCCCTTATTGCAATCAATTCTCAGAAGAAATTCAGATTTGGTTCACATGACCCACCATGTTTTCAGCCACAATGTTTGGAAATCCTACAGAATACGATCTTGATGATATAGTCATGCATGTATATCTGTTATCTGTGGGGAAGAGCAAACAAAACAAAACAAAAAATTGGAACTATACAGATATTCTATTTCATGAAGGTAGGCCTACAGGTTTCCAATAGCCCTATACATTGTACATGCATCATGAATGGATTCTAATGTTCCCCCCCCCCTTTTCATCCAGTGCCTCAGTAAATTTGTTACATTCACTTCAGTCCAATGATGCAGTTGTTAGTTAAAAAATAATTGCTCTGTGTGTAAAATGAAATTGCCCTTCTAAGCATTCAAGGTCACTTGAACGTATAGGGTGGTTTCATATTTTGTAATATGTATGATGTGGGTGTAAAGCCAATTTATTCCAGTCTCTCTCTTCAGCAAGTTAATGTCACTCCAGACTTCTAATTAGAGATAGAGGGGAACATAATTAGTGGCTTTGCCTTGAAAGTCCATTTAGTACGCCATGGATACGGAAATAATCAACTTGAAATGTTCAGTAAAATATACTGGTAGAAAGCACCTCTATGAAATGTGTTGTGTTGAATGCAGTGAGTAAATACAGTTACAGAGTTGCTTTTTTTTTTTAATTGAATTCTATCAAGCTATTAGAAGCATGTAGAAGATGAAAAGCAGTCTAGATAGTATAATAGGCCTACCTGTAAAATATGATTTGAAATTGTACTGTTATACAATTTAAATGAATGATTCAAAGTATTAATAGAGCTAGAAAAAGAAATACAAAGTGAGATATTTTCTTCTTTAAATTGAATTCTTTCATAATTATTTCAATTATGCCAAATTTCTTGCCAACTTCCTTTGTTATTGTCTTAACATACATAGAATTCTTACTGGAAAAAGAAGGCATATTTTTCTTTAAACAAAAGCTATGTTTTTCAACATTTTGATAATAGAAGACTTTCAGAACATGGCACATGTACCTGACAGGCCCTATTTCTATCTGTATTAGACCCCATTCACACTCACTTCGTTCGAGCGGTCTGAGACCTGTTCCTCAAGAACAGTTCTAAAGTGAGTGTGAATGCAAAAGTGGTCCAGGAATCGGACTTCTGGACTGGTCCAGAAGACCACCTCGGGAGGTGGTCTTGAGGAACAGGTCTTAATAAGAACAGTTCTTAACCGCTCTAACGTGCAGTGTGTACGCGAAAGCGATCCCAAAGCATACTTCAGCCGGAAGTGACTGTGTGTGTGTTGCGCGGGGAAATCATGTGTGATTTCCCTTGATTTTCCTATAAGTGCAGGCCATTGCTGCATGATAAAATGATGAAAAGAAAGAAACATGAGAAAGATGGAAAGAGGAATAGATAGAATGATAAAAACAAAGAAAAACATAAGAAATGTAAAGGAAGAAAAGACGATAGAATAATGAAAACAAAGAAAAACATAATGAAAGATAGAAAGGCAAAATGATAGAATGATAAAAACATAAGAAATGTAAAGAAAGAAAGCGATAGAATGATGAAAACAAAGAAAAGTATAATGAAAGATAGAGAAAATTATAGAGTGATAAAAACAAAGAAAGAAAAGATGATAGTATGATGAAAACAAAAGAAAACAAGGAAAGACAGAGAAAATGAAATGATAGAATGATAAAACAAAGTATAACAAGGAAAAGGTAAAAAGAGAAGATGATAGAATGATGAAAACAAAGGAAAACACAAGGAAAGGTGAAAAAAAGACAAGATGATGGAATGATATGCACATGGAGAAAAAAGGAAAGTGGGAAAAAAAAGAAGCCTTGGAAAGGTATAAAGATAAATGCATCAGGCAGGCAGTATACGGTTTGAATTCTGCGCAAAAAATTTGACCGGCTGACCCGTGCTGCCACAGCAGCAAGACCACTTTGACTTGTTGATCAATTTTGAGACGTAAAAATGCGCGGAGTGTGAATGCAATCAATCCGTTCTTCAAGAACTGTTCCTCTAGACCGGTCTAACTAAGACCGGTCTAACAGGGAATGTTAATGGGGTATATGTTATTGTGGTTTTTATTTTGTGATTGTTCGGGATGGTTCCCTGAGCTGAGGTGTAGACTTATTGACTGAATGAATTGTTTATTCACATAGACCTTGAGATGAATAAAAGAGATAGAAGCATTTCTTGGGCTGACTCACTCCAAAAGTCCAACACATTGTCTACTCCTGGAGATTTGTATGAATTCAAGTTGTACAATACAGTTTTTATAGAGAGCAACTTCCATTGAAATCCTAAAGGAGATTGAGATGGTTTTATAGCTTATTAAAGCTACTATAACATTGTAAAGTGAAAAAAATATAAGAGATTTGAGTGTGTATACATGTAGATCAACATTGTCTTTAATGCTGGAACATGATTTTGATTTTTTTTTTTAAAGTGAATAAATTACAGTTTAGAGTAAAGGCTGCCCAGTGCTTTTATTTCAGGTGGGCAAATGCACATTAGGCAAATAGGCCTAAAGAAAAGGTCACTATTGTGCGCATATTTCATTTTGAAAAAGATATTTCACTTGATTTCACTTGAGTATTTTGTCTTAGCTTGCTGTGAATACTGTCTACAACACTGGAGATTGATTTTGAATAATGGCCAAAAATGTATTATGTTCCTGCAAGTTCTGTTAAGCTCTGATATGCACGAAGTATTAATGAAGTGTTGTAGATAGTATTACAATATTTTGTCATGGAGGACTAGGAATCGTTCAGGCATGAAATAAGCATGAGAAAACTCTAGACTTGAAATGAGTGAGGTGCAATGATACTGACGTGTCTCCCACAGCTTATAAGGGAAATAATGGGAGTAAAGTCTCCCAGTGAGCCTATCTGAGGTCAAAATTCACAGACATCACCCCCCCCCTTCCCTTCCATGATTACAATCCCCATGACCCTGCTATTAATATGCCTCATGATGAGAATACCCTCAATATTATAGATTTTATCATTGAGTGTTGGTACTCTGGACATGGATGAAAGATCATTGTGGTGGGGTCTTTGTCACTCCATAGACATTCCAATTGCACTACCCTGCCAAATGATGCATCTACCTTTTGTCTGGGGTGGTTTTATGTTGCAGAATCTGTCATGAACACCAAGCGTGAGAGTATGACCATTATTTAGTTGAGGGGAGGCTATCAGATGGGACAGCTAGGTCAACTCAATGTGATTAAAGAGACCCTCTGTAATAGAGAATAACGATAGTATCATTGCATGAAATTAACGTTTTATGTTCAGTCGGGGTTATTCGTTATTTCTGAATTTAACTGAACTATAAGAGGAAAACTATGTAAATTGTTTTTTTCCCCATAGAATGATACTTGATCTTCTGTTTTATCACAAATCGTTTATCAAATCCTTGCCATACCCGGGGGATACATTGAGGAAGAATTTATTTCAAAGTATGCTTAAATTGCTTATAGGAGGAAAATGAGTCTTAATTAGGGATTCCACTTTAGAAATTGCTTGAAGAAGCTTCAAGTATGGCTTTGATAGAAGGTCAGATCCCAGCTTCACTCGAAAGTCACATCATATCCTCATTTGAGATGTGGTTTACCTATGATCCTTCTCTCGAAATGAGAGAGGCGTCACCTCAGAGTCTCTTGTTGAGTGAAGGTAGTGACATGACCCCTTTCCCTTCAGCTGGCAGACAGGTTGCAAATTTCATGAAAGCATGCCTTGCTTGATTTATAATCCAGGTCTGTCTCATGCATTTATTATGGACACTTCTCAACAGCAACATTCTGGGGCCCACAAACCATATGCAATCTGGACTATTACATCTTTTATTCATTCCAATATATTTTTTCTTTGTTGTTGAGAGCTTCGAAGCTCATTAATCCATATCAGAAAGTGTAAGCAGTCGGAGAAAAGAAATAAGAAATATCTCTGCATGCATGGATAACATTTACATTGCGAGAAGTGTTTACTTTGTCCTGGGGAAAAGAGACTTTCATACTTTTTATGAATATCTTTTGATAAATATCATTTCCTCATTTTGTGGGATGGGGGGATTGCAGAAATCTTGTTTTGATTCGTTTGATTCATAATAGATTCTTACATGTACTAGTGTCTGCAACACATTCAATAATGCAAATTGCAGATGGCATGAAGCAAAATGTCAGAGAGAATGGAGAAGGGTGTCAGGCCAAGTTATTGATGAGGCAGTGCATTTTGGCAATGCAGGTCACATGCATTTGGGCAATCAGTGCCGTCTACATGCAGCAGTCTGTTCATTTGGGAGAGAAAAGGAGAATAAGGGAGAGATGAGAAGAGAGACGAGAGTGGGAGGCGATACATCCCATCCTGAGCTCATCATTATACGTGATCAGTCTTCCCATCTCCTCTGCTTTAGTATGCACCAGTCTTGCAGTCAAACCCATTTAAGATTTGAGTTTTCCCTTTCCTCATTCACATTGGTATTTAGTTGGGTGAACATTTTGTGTTGTGATTTATGATTATCACTTTAAAAAAAAAGTATACTGTGTTATTGTGTTACTGAATATAATGAAAGACATGTTAGTCATTGTCAAAGAAATAGCTACTTTGCTGTGTTTTCTTTCTAAGAAGCACTCTGCATGTTCCTGAATTGTAATTTTAATGAAGTACTTTTGGTGAAGCTATATAATTATTCGTATGAAAGGAAAAAAAGCAACAACAACATTTTCCCTTTAATTTGATTCAATGTTGAAACATACATGTACATGTAAACATACCCCATTTGATATCCTGATGTGACGAGTAACAAACTTTAGTTTTGTTGGCACCTTGGGTACAATTGTGCATATAAATACAGTGTGTCAGTGGTCACCGTTTTCTCTCCGTAGTCTTTGGACTGCCCCCTAGAGGCAAGCCTCAGATATTCTTACACTCTTAACCTGTGCCTGGCACGCAGAAAGCTTACTCTTGATGCAAATCAAACTTGTATGTCTTCTTTGCATCCTTCGTTTTATGGTTGTTGTTCCTGTACTTTCTTATTTTACAGGCCTACATCAATTTTATTAATGCACCATGTTTATTGTTAGAAACTTAAATCAGTAAATGAACAAAGAAGATTAAAATTTTTTCCCATTACTGTGTTACTATAACTACATGTATTGGTGTAATTAGATATATTAGAAATTTAATTAGTAAAAACTGGGCGAAAACACATTCAATCCAGGCACTGAAGATGAAACACCAATAAGATTAAGAAACCTTAAGATTATCTGCATTTACATGTTACATGATACTGATTTTGTTGGGCTTTCCAGCTGTTGATAAACGGTATCTTGTTCTGCAAGAACGCAATGAAATTTGAAATTAAAGTAAGAAGTATATTGAAAAGATTGTGCTACATGTAGAAACTGCTGGATGTTGAAAAGTGAAATCCATGACTCTTTTGAGGATGCCATATCTTTTTATCTACATGTATGTATATTGCTCAGATCAGAGTATTTGCCTATTTTTTTTTTTTGTAAGAGAACTCCATATCTCTTGAGATTCATTCAGATAAGGTGATTCAAGACAGAAATTTTGCCTGTTTCCTAGGCAATGAGCGATGCCGAGATCTTGTCATGTTTATAATTATGAAAGGTCATTGGAGAACTCATAATAGTACTAGGCTGCACTCATGCAAATCCTTGGCATTTATATGAGACATTCCAATGCATTTAGCTCATAATGGATGCTCTTTAATGTTATTGATGTGCTGTCGATAAGTAAAATCCATCTCTTTTGAGAATGCCATATCATTTCATCTTTGTGGAATGAATAGAATATATTCTATTCCTTAGCCTCAGTGAATGGCTATGCATTTCCACATGAAAGAATGAGGATGAGCTGTGTATATGAGTTATATGTTTAAAAATCTACGACACCAGAAATATGGAAATGTTTGTATATTTTGTTTAAATATATGCCACAATATTACACAATACATGTTACATGAAAGCACTTCTTTTTTGTCATAGAAATTGGCACACATCCATTGACTAAATGTGCTTATTTTTCCGGAAGTGAACTGCAATCGGATTCCTCCTCCACCCCCCCCCCCCCTTTCCTGTGCATGATTATCCCTATCCTGATAACTTCTGGTGAAATAGTACTCTTGGTAAATTAAGCTTGGGTTTACTAGTCTTTAATACTACTGAAGGGCAAGTGGAAAAACTAAAGAGCTGATTCCCTTTGCTGTCACAAATTGTGCCAGGTTTCCTGGGTTGTTCCCTCCCTCATAGTCATCTACCTGCTTTAAGTAGGTGCGTCTCCATCAGCCCGAGTTTGCTCAAGCTCGAGATTCTAGCCCGATCAGCGCTTCTCGAGAAAAAAGTCCGAGTTTGAAAAACCCCGTCTCCATCAGCCCGAGTTGAGCGATTCTTGGAATAAACTCGAGCTTCAGAGCATGCGCACTTCGAAGATGGAAAATTTTAAAAAATATATAGGATAAATGAAGAGAAAAGAGCAAAGAAATACATAAGGAAAAGATAAAAAGAGAGAAGGAAAAACAAAGAAATACATAAGAATAGAAATGAGAATAGATAATTGGGAAAACAAAGAAATATATAAGGAGCAAAAGGAGAGAAGGAAAAACAAAGTGATACATAAGAAACAAAGAAATGCATAAGGAAAAAAATAAGATAGAAAAACAAAGAAATATATAAGGAAATATGAAGAAAACTGGATAGAAAGAGGAACAAAGAAATACATAAGAATAGAAAGAAGAATAAATAATGGGGAAAACAGAAATAAGGAGAAAAAAAATAGAAGGAAAAGCAAAGTAATACATAAGAAACAAAGAAATAGATAAGGAAACATAAAATAGAAAGAAAAACAAAGAAATACATAAGGAAACAGATAAAATAGAAAGAAAAACAAAGAAATACATAAGGAAACAGATATAATAGAAAGAGGACAGAAAGAACAAAGAAAATACATAAACAAAGAGAGAAAAGAGGATAGCAAGATCGAAGAACAGAAAATAGGGAAAACAAAGAAATACATAAGGAAAAGATAAAAAGAGAGAAGGAAAAAGAAATATAAAGGGAAGAGGGTAAAAAACAAGAACAAAGAAATACATATGAATAGATAGAAGAGTAGACAACAGGAAAACAAAGAAATACAAAAGGAAAGGATAAAAAGATAAAAGAAAATAAAGAAATACATAAAGAATCATAAAGAAAAGAGGATAACAAGAAGAACAAAGAAATACATAAGAAATGAAAGAAGAATAAAAAATTGGGAAAACAAAGAAATACATAAGGAAAAAGATAAAATAGAAAGAAAAATAAAGAAATACATATGAAGAGAAGAGGATAGAAAGAAAAACAAAGAAATACATTAGAATAGAAAAAAGGAATAAATAATGGGGAAAACAAAGAAATATATAAGGAGAAAAAAGAGAGAAGGAAAAACAAAGTAATACATAAGAAACAAAGCAATACATGAGGAAATATAAAGAGAAGAAGACAGAAAGTACAAAGAAATACATAAACAAAGAAAAGAGGATAGCAAGATCGAAGAACAGAAAATGGGAAAAACAAAGAAATACATAAGGAAAAGACAAAAAGAGAAGAAAAACAAAAATATATAAAGAAAATAGGATAGCAAGAAGAATAAAGAATGGGGAAGACAAAGAAATATATAAGGAGAAAAAAAAAAGGAAAAACAAAGAAATACATAAGAAAAAGGTGGAAAGAGAGAAGAAAATCAAGAAATACATAAGGAAAATAACATTTCTAGGATTGGTGTCATGAATAAATTAACCCGAGTCAAAACCCGAGTGCGTCTTCACCTGCGAATTAGCGGGCTA
The DNA here is from genome assembly GCA_025618425.1 of Heliocidaris tuberculata. Lineage (NCBI taxonomy): Eukaryota > Metazoa > Echinodermata > Echinoidea > Camarodonta > Echinometridae > Heliocidaris > Heliocidaris tuberculata. Next base: position 25,152,041 of record CM046832.1, on the reverse strand, counting down.
ATTCGCCAAATAGCGCGCTATTTCACAAAAAACCCGAGTTGACTTAGGCTTCTAGCTCAAGCTAGAAACCCACGAGATAGCCAGCTAATTGCATCTTCATTACAAACTAGCTCGAGCTAATTCTGATCGGGTTAGTTTCCCGGATCAGAATTAGCGGGCTATTTTGGAAACTCAGGCTGATGAAGACAGGCCTATTGTGAAAGGTTGTAATTGAAAAGTGGTTCCTAAACCATTGAAAAAAAAAGTAAGACATTAATCATATGCATTCCCAATAAATCTTTACGATAAAGTTGAGTTCTGGTCATGAGATTGAATTGTGAAAGAAACTGTCTTAAAACAATTAGGAAAGGTTGATTATATAGCAAATAAGAATTGGTGTATGCTGTAAGGTTTTAGAATCACCAAAATTATAAGAAATTGACTCAGTACTGCTGAGAGTCACGTGCACTGCACACACAAATGTGTATGTGGGACTACATACAAATGTTCGGCTCGAACATTTCAGCTGTTTCTTGTCATATTTTGAATGTGAGAGCTTTTGAAGAGCAATCCTTTTCAGGGGACATATCTACTGTGATAATCTTCCAAACTAACATAAAAAGAATGAGAAAGCTCACAAATTATTTTTACCTTTCCCAGAACTCAAGCTTCCTTTTAAGGCTGTACTTACTTCCATATTTGATGGTATAAGAAAGACAGATGAGTTGCCATACTGTAAATATCGTTCGATTTGATTCTAAACATTACAGTTTTATGAATCAAACTGAATTTATTCTTTTATTTTGATATTCCATTTTTTTTTTAAATTTGATTTTGTAGGCTCTATACACTTAATATAAACTTTAATATCTTAGCTTGTCATGTAGTTCCAAATAAAAAAGTTTGAGCAATTTGACCAGATGATCTATTTTGTCTGGCATATATTCCCTTTCCCAAAGAGATTCTAAGATATCAGTTGCACTTAAAATATTTTGTTCCAGTAGGCGCTTTCACACCTACCCGATCAGGAAAAATACCCGTAAATTACGAGAACTTGTTCAGGCCCCAAAATACCTGATAATTATTTCGCGCTTTCACACCTCCCCGAACCAGAGCTCTTCGAGGAAAGTTCTCGAAGTTATGAGCATGCGCAGTACGGTTTATTTTGCAGACGAGGCGCGCGCTTTCAAATTCACTGCTTCTGCAGCGGCGGACGTGCGATGCGAGAGATGGCCATAATAGCTAGTTCTCGTAATTTGCTTTCACACTGCAAATATCCCTGCGACCTTGGAGAAAGTACGCGTAGTTTTGAGAAAGTACCTACTAAATTCCGGGTATTTTCTTGCGGGGATATTACGAGTACTTTCGTTTCACACTGGCAAAATACCTGGTATTTTCTGATCGGGGGAGAATACCCGATCAGAAAATACCAGGTATTTTTCCTGATCGGGTAAGTGCCTATTGACCTATTTCCTCTAAAGTATATATTTTGGAATATGTAGCTTGTCATCGGAGATTTAGTGTTTGTACATGGGAAAAAGAAGATTGTTCTAATTTCATGGGTCATTGCCAAAGCTCATTTGTACCTTTCTTTGATGTGGTCATTATGGTGTTCATCTGTATGATTACAGTATTTCGGAGGAGTCATTTTAAAGAGTATGTTGTGCCTTAAAGAGAATGTTGAGTGCTTGTCTTGCAAAATTGTGAAAGAAATCATCTGAAGGTCATTGGGGATTGAATTGTTTTTATTTACCTGGTAGGACATAAGAATGAATGTGTGTTGTAAGGTTTTGGAATCATCAAAATAATTGATTCAATCTTGCTGAAAATGGCATACATTGAAAGCACTGCACATGAATATGGGTGAATGGGACTACGCGTATACACTTGCGACATCAGAATTTGGTCTAAAGTTAGCATCATCATCATTAGTGTCATCATTCACGGGACATTGCAACTACAATATGTTTCCATGTAGGATTAAAAAAGAATAATAAAGCTCACAAATTATTTACCTGAATCGACCCCCTCTTCCTAATCCTCATTCCCAGTCTCTTCTTGTCCTCTTGTCCATTCTTTCCCTCCTCCAAGGGCAGGATTTATTATAGCACACATCACTGAATTATTAATATCACAGCTCTGGGAAAGTGGAAGAATAAGTGATGATCTCCATTCCAAGAGACACCTGCTTATGGTCATCTTATCATTAACTCCTCCAGTCCCCGACAGGATTCATAGGGGCTCATTTCTGATTGATGCTCATCCACCACATGCAATCTGATATCAGAACAATTATACTTCGCAGCATTGCAATGTGTGCTTATTTTTTATGTTTTTTTTTGTGTGTTTAATATTTAATGCCAACAATTTCTTTAGTTCTGCTGATCTTATTTGCTCAGCATCAACAAATGTCTTAAGTTTTAAATGCAAATTTTATGATTTTTACCCTCCTATATCCCATATGCTATCTTACTCCTGTCATAGGGTGTCTCCCCTGTTGAGAAGGAAAAGAGAATTTTTTACTCATTTGTTGAAATTACTTGTTATTAGGTGATATTTTATGCTTTAAAGGCTGCAGTCTTTTTCAGACCTTTGTCAGTTAATTTTCTTTTTTTTCATTTTTAATTGTTGGCACAGCAATTATGACATCTTCTCATAGCTGTTGCTATCTTGTTACCTGTATCCAGTTTCCAATGATGAAGGTCACATGACTAATTAATGGTCAACTCTTCCTCTCCTTTCCAGGTATCATATCCAGGAGCTTCTGAAGCATGTGTTCTTTGAGGATACTGCTTTCCGGGTGGACATCGTCCATGATGACAACAAAGACCAGATACAGCTCCAGCTGCGTGTGGAAGACCCCAAGAAGAGGAGAGAGAGGCACAGAGATAATGAAGCTCTCCAGTTTGAGATTGATTTGCAGAAAGATGATCCTGACCAAGTTGCAAAAGAAATGGTAATCACATGTTTTATATAACTTCTGACAACGTAGCTTGAGGATTGGAAAATTACTCATTCCCTGTAAATTTGGGACTGAATATATGTTATCTAGGTTTCTAAATAAATGCACACTTGACCAGAACATTCTGTTTTTCTTCCAAGTGTCCTCTCTTCATCTGTTTAATATGGTTCAATTTTTGTGTTATGTAGAAATTTGGCCTGCATGTAGTTACCTGACCACTTTGAGACAGTATTTAGCAATGTGACCTAGTCTGGGGAATCTGGAGAGACATCTTATTTTTAGAAAGGGTTAACGTGATTGCAATGTGATTACTCCTCAGTAATCCCCTAAAAGGTGAAAAATGTAGTCTCAGAACCCAGGAACCAGGAATTTCAACAGTGACTACTGGTCAAGACTTTAATATCCCTGTTAGAATAGATTTCAAATAAAAACACACTTGAAGTTGATGGTAGCAGTATCAGTGAATCAGTTTTATTTAATTTTTAGACTATTTGATTGCAAGCTTATCAACATGGAGGCATAGATACTGTGTAATCGTTTACAGTGAAGTGTGATTCAACAGTATACTAGTTGTGAGTTTCCTTCAAAGGTCTTGAAAATAAATGGCAAACATTAATTTTAGAACTAAATTGAAAATTAATTGTGATCTTTGTGTCAATTTCATTATCTCTTTGGGGAGATGTGAAAGGTCAGGAAAATTACTGTTGTATCCCGGGTTCAAAGTCGAGTCTGAGGATAATGTTCCTTAATTAACAAATACCCTTGGGTAGATTACAAGTTGTTTGCCTCCTGACATGTATGAGCATGTGCTTTGTACTTGCAGGCATGTTGATTTCACAGAAGGCCATGTTTGATATCGAATCACTTAGAATGCTTGAATCGATGTAGCAGCTAATGTTCGAACAATGTTCTGGATTAGTGTGAAATATTTTATTTTCATACATCTTTTTATGTGAGATAATATGTTGAACCCACAGGTAATCCTTACATTACTGGGTAACTTAATCATTTGTAAACCAGGTATTGTGATATAATCTTCATCCGATTCACCCAATTTGAGTAGAGAAGCTGGGATGGGAGCGATGAACAATACGTCTGTAAATGCTTATGATCATTCATTCATCACATAATAAATTTTGAGGAATATTGAATATGATGGGATTGTGGTTGAATCCACTATGCTTCAATGCCATAAGAATGACAACAGTGAGTTCATATGATATAGGCCTACGTGTAGCATGGCATGTCATGTGATTAATAGATATTTCATATGATTTAAGATTTCACTCTTCCAGCTCAGCATGTACTGTAAATGGTACAGTCTCAGCCATAGTTTGCATTGGTAGCACTTGACCTGACCCTGATACAACATGCAGTTGGGGGAAAGATGCATGAGCAAGATGGCAAAGTTGCTCCTGTAGTTGTAAAAGGTCATTTGGCGGTCAGTGCTTACATGGCCACACAAGCAGGTCAGTAGGTGTTTGCCTAGAAATAGAATCCTAGAGAAGAAAGAAATGGGAATAACTCAGAGAGGTGAAGTTCAAAAGATGGAGTGTTTAAATTTGGAAAAAGAAAGAAAGAAAGAAAAAAAGAAAAAAGAAAGAAAAAAAGAAAAGAAAAAAAAAAGATTGATGCTTGGCTCAGTCCTCTAATTCCTGCCAAGCCAAAATGTTCACAGTGCAGATGCTATATATATGCAATCTAAAAGTAGTTCACCTACATGTAGGCACAATGTAAGTGCTAAATGTGATATTTTTTCTTTCGGGTAGTAGGGTTTCTTCTTATTTTAAAACAAAAAAAGAGGAAAGAACCCTTAGCCAGTGTCTGACTATTAACAATGATGATAGATTTGAACTGAAAGTCTATTCGTCTTTCTCTTCTTCGGCTTTGAGTTTGGGGAAGAGCTGCATTCTTATGTCACTTCCGGGGGCTTGAATGGACATTGTCATCACCTTGTAGTATTATTTCAATAGCAGACAGGGAAAAAGAAATTGTGAATGATAGATGGGGATCGAGTGAGGATGAGGGACAGAAAGAGAGAAGGTGTGCAGGCAAGGAGGGTTGGGGTAGGAAGACAAATGAAGGAGTTCACTTGCATGGAAGGGAAAAATAACCAAGAGCCTTCATATAAGATTCTCAGCTTGACCTTTGACCTCAGGGGAACATGTATCCTTAAGTCCTCTAAGCATGAATTTATCAATCTACATGTAGACCAATATGAGCAAGAGTAGGGGGTAAGATGAATTAGTGATAATCACTATGAAATTATGCTTGTAGAGTATTTACCACACAAGTATAATCTGACATGTACATCATTGACCTTGCAGTGGAAGTCTTTAATTATCAATTTATTCATTTTTTTTCTTATCTGGATGTAACCAAGTCTGTACAAGGTTGTCAAGTCGAAGATGATATTTTCTCTAAGCCATTTGCAAGTGTTTGCAGTTCCTCAAAGAAGGGTGAAAAGTGCAAACATGTAGTCTTCTTAAATCATACTACATGTAATAAAACCGAGGTGGCCAATTCGCTCAAACAAAATATTTATTATGTATTCTACTTCTTCTTTGCCCTTCTGAAGTTCTATGATATTCATGTAGTATAAGTCTTATTTTACTTTAGGCCAAGTTGAACTGTTTTCCAGGATTTCAGCCATATTTTATCTTTCTTATGAGGATGGGGAAAAGTGTTATATATTGCATAACATGGAGCTTTCTAATTCTAATACTAATAAAATATGGTGAAATTAACAGAAAACCCCAAGAATATTAACAATGTATAAAATAACATTTTTAAGGGTTGTTGATAAAATATAATATATGAATTTCAAGTAAGTTATTACTAAACACAGGTGCAAGCAGTTTCAGAAAATCGCCAAGGCAGACCTATATGAATTATGAAAAAGAGATATGAAGAGAAAATCTTTGTTGTTGATTGTGACTATTTTAAACTCTGAATTACAGAAAAAAAAGAGTCACATAGATTCTGTTTGAAGGACACAATGAGTTGCTTCCTAGGCAATCACAGCTTGCTAATATGAGTTGTTGACCATAACATTTTAAATTAAAAAGTTTAATTTTGATAAAATAAGAAGATCATTGCAAATTTAATTGATCTAAATGTATTTTTTAATCTACAAGTGCTTGTCATATGTCATGAAATTTCATTCCCTAAGTTATAGTTCAGTATTTACTTAATTAGATGTAGAGGACTGATACTGCATTTTAAATATCATGCAATGTGTAATCTGCTGAGCTGCAAGTGATTTATGAACCATCTTTAAATGTCAGACCAGGGAGGCTCTAGCTGCTAGCAAGAATGTTTTATGAAAGTGAGCAGGAAAGTAATAAGGATAGGCAGCAATTACCCAGTAATGATCCACACGTTTCTCTTTATCATGTTGACAAAGATGTTTCCTAGTCAATGGCTATATAAAGCTAACTGACTTTCATTATTTTTTTTTTTTTTTTGGGGGGGGGGGGGGACCTCTTTGTGCTGCCTCAGTAGACAGAACATGGAATATGATATGTTGTCTGATAATTCATCCATGCCATAGGCTCAATAATTTTTACCCAAATAGAGATGTGTCCCAGATATGACAACTTTAATGTCACATCCAAATCAGAATTTTGTTTTATGAAATCAAATGAGACTTGGTTTGTGACCCCCCCCCCAAAAAAAAAAGCAGCAAAGCAAAGCTAGCTGTTTTTAATGAATTTTATAATATTTTCACATCATCTCATCAAGTTGTTTTGTCATAGTACAATTCACTTGTACATGTATATCCAAAGAGAATCCCATTTTTCTAATTAGAAAACAAACAGTTTTAGAGTTAAAAATTCATGCTATCTAAAAGTAAAACAAAGGAACTGAATGGCAAAAGATCTAAATAAACTAGTTTGTTGAGCTTGCTTAACCATCTATTTGACATTTTCAAAGTACATATGACTGATTTCGGGAGGAGGAACGGAGAATGAAAAGTATCTATTATTGCTCACAGACAAGTTTAATTATTTAATATTCTTTGTTCAGTTGTTGCATGATTGATTTTCAACCAGAATTGTCATTATTAAGCCTGTTACATTTAGAAAAAAAAAGGAAATTCTTTTTACATTTCGTGCAGTACTGAAAATGGTTTTACAAACAGTTCAGTGTTATAGTGTCATGTTAAAAGTGGGTTTTGTTTATAACACATGGCTTTATAGATAGGCTGAAATTCATTCATAAGTGAGGAGCTGTTTTAAAATAGAGTTCTAGCATATGTTACTGTCTCCCTATGTTTTGCTGCATTTTTAAATAATAATGCTTTTGTTTTCCATTGAAGCTGTAGAATTACTCATTGTGGTTAAAATGATTTTTCATTTTTTTCTTCTAGAATTAACTGCAAAGTAATTTGAATATGTCAGAGAGGCGTTTTTTATTATCCCTTCATCATATCTTTTCCTCGAAAGATTGTCTTTGATTTTGTATCACTAATCAGGAATTTATGCTTATTATCAAGTAGGAATAGGTTATAGAATTAATATGTGTATTTGTTCTATCGATGTGTCATAGAACAATATCTACATTACTGTGAAAGGTGTCAGAAATAATTCATTAGTTCTATGAAAACCGATTTTAATTTCATTTGCGCAGCTTTGCATACTTCACAAGCACCCGAAAGAAACACTTATTGTCTGCTTGTCATTTAGGCCTGCACTCTCAGGGTGGGAAAGAGGGAAGCCTCATTTACCTGCAGGCTATGTTATAAAACATTGGCCTCATACTTTGTTGTGCACACTCGTCTCAAGTGGACATAGGCATTGAATCACCCCCTCCTGTTGAAATCATGTGTCACTACTTGTTTATCCTATACATGACAGGGGAAAACTCTATCTCAAAGAACAGAATGAGCATTATGCCGTTTTTTACCAGGTACCGAGGAAAACAAAATAGGATGGATCGTGGAAATAACTAGAAATAAAACTGGATGGGTGTATAAGGAATTTTCTCTTCAGTTTGTTTCACAGTTTGAACTAAAGATGCCTCTCTAGAAGTAAGCCTAAAATAGCGAATGTAAGACTTAGAACGAACTAAACAAAGAAAATGTTGTGCATGTAATAGGATGGATGTTTTAAAGTGTAATTGTGTCCTTTACTTAGAGAGGAAGAACTAGTCACTGCATAGTAACATTTAAACTACATGGATGCTGAGTGTCTCATCAAGAGAATTATTTAAAATTACACCAATTGGCAATCTTATACTTGGTAAGAAACATACTCGTAGGTAGTGAGAAATGTGAATTAGTGGGCAACATGGTGGTAATCTCATGTTTTTCTGTGGTTGATCCCCACCTTCATGTCCAATTTCCGTAAATAGACTGACTGGTGGGTGTGCAGCTTATGCCATGTGCACGTAGTGTATGTAATCCCCTATGCTATTGGGTGGCAAAGAGTCTATGAGTTGGCTCCTAAAGGACACATTAATCATACATGTCACGAGACAAGTTATGTATTTGAAATGAATAATGAAGTAGCTTTTCTGCATGAATTATTCTGTCTAATGCTGCGATGAGATCTTCCTTAAAGGGATAATCCAGCTTATTGTATCCAAATAGATTCATGTAGATAGAAATAGAAACATAGTACATACAATTAGTTTAAGAAAACTATGACTAAACAATTATGTTATTGCACACATGAAATTGAATAAATTCTTTCCTTTTTTTTAATAATACACAAAAATATGATACGTGAAGTCTTTTTCAAAGCAATGCTTGAAAATATCTACTGACTTCTAGCTCAATTCATGAAAAAAGGAAATGCATAATTTCCAGCTTCTCACTTAGATCTTAGAGTTGGCAATGTGAAATTGGGCGAATAATGCTCATTTATTATGATTCAGAATGGATTCAGATCTTCATAATGTACTTATTCAGAGACCGGAATTCCTGAGTGCAGTATGGATCAATTCTATTCATCATCATTATTCTTAGTTAGAGTCAAAATATGCAGTACCTTTGCTGCTTCAAGAAATGATATTCTGAGTCATACTGATTTAGTTTGGTATTCGTATACATGTACATGTATTGTGCACCAGACACTGCTAGTTCTTGTAAATGTATATTAAGTTAAGAATTTGCTTGTGCAGAAGATTTGAATTGCCCTTTCAATTTGATGGAAAAGAAAGTCTCTTTTGATATTGTCCTTGTATGATATTCCAGCACTGCTTGCTGTAATGTTACCTATATTCATGGGTATGACATTTAACTTGCTGTCAAATATAGCCGGCATATTTGTTCCACAGTAGGAAATTTATTTGGAAGAGTAGAATAAAAAACTGTAAAAAATAAAAAGTTTCGTTAGCCACTATTAAATACTTATTTCATGTTATGTTATGTTTATGTTGATTACAGAAAATGATAAGGACGGAATGAACAAGAAGAATCTAGGAAGAACATTAATTTGAGATTGTTTATGAAGTATTAAGGAAGTTTTATGAATTGATTTTTCCAGGTGAAGATAATGTGACTATGAATAGAGACCAGTTCTAATTAAATTATTGCAACTACAATGGAGATGTTATTATAAGTGCACAAATCTTGGGAGATATTATCTGAAACAGTAATCAAAGAATATTGTGAATCGTGGTTTGTGCATTCATGAAGCAGGATGACGTGAGTATTTTGATTTTCTCTTGATGCTTGCAGGTACGGATTGGCTTTGTGAGTGAAGAGGACTCGAAGGCTGTTACCAAGGTGATCAGAGACCGCATCGGTACTGTATGGAAGAACAGGGAGAAACGAGAAAAGGAGAGGCAGGAGAAAGGCAAGCTGGAAGAAGACAAAGATGGCAGAGGTATATAAACTGAAATATAACCACAGACACAGAATGATATGTATAGTCTAGTTTTCAGAAATTTTGTTTCTGTTGTTAAAGTAGAATTTCATTAATTTTGAATATTGATTTAATTTTTATTATTGCATAGGTGAAGCTTAGATTGAACAAGGTTATCAAAATTCAACGCTTGGAAACATTTGAAGTAATGATTATTATCAATTATAAAATGATATAACACAGCCCTGCTATAGCACCTATAGAGCTCTTTGAACGCTGCTGAGATATGTGACGTCATACCGGGGAGCAATCCTTCCTAAGCAGACGATGCCCCATAACATCTTATACATTTTCAGTGCCTGTTTTGTCATCTCATCTTCACTTATTTCTCTTACTTCACTAGCGTCAGTATAAATGCTTATTTGTTGCCTCACTCTAAATTTCCTGCATGGTATTATTTTGATGAAAAATGCAGCGTTAAAAAAATAAAGGAATCAATCGATTGTAAACAAAAAAAGATGCCATTGTATTTTCAGCTGCATGCACCGTGGCATGTCGGCGTTTCAAGAGGGAACGAATACCATCCATGCTATAATTCAGCGGGCTTTACAATTCGAAAGTGTGATTTCTTTGATTGATCATTGACCCTTATCATGACTTTTTACAAACAAAAGATTTTAGTTACTAGAAACGGTTTCACTTCCCTTTTAGAATGATGTGAAATACGGTCATGGTGAAACAAACCAAACTCTTTATAATTTAAAAATAATTGCATTGCAGTTACGTTCACTTGATATAGGACGTCGTCTGCTTAGGCAGGATTGGCACCTGATGTGACGTCACGAAAACATCGGTATATTTCTGGCGAATCGCTCGGATATCCCAGATGCTGAGAAGTGTTTTTATTTGTGTTATTTTTTAATCATCTAACACGCAGTTAACATAAAACTTATACGATTACCATCTGCAAGCTTTCTAGTTTCTAGAGATACATTATTGAGCATATTTGTGATTTGCTTTGAATATTTACTTTAAAGGAAAATGTATCAGATTAGTTTGCTGGATTATGTTTGGCAAGTCCTGTTCTATAGTTCTATAATAATTACAGGAATGGTCACATGGAAAAATGATTTGTCCTGTTGTACAAACAATTTTGAAAGGTAATGTTAAGTTGTAGGAAAGCCTATAGAAATGAACAAAATCCTTATTAGTCTACATTTTAAGGGAATAACTGACTTTGTCCTCAGATAAGTAAATTAAACAAAATCAATCATTTTAAAGATTTTACGGGTTTTGAAAACAAATCATAACATAAAACATTTCTATAAAAAGCCATTTAAAAGAAGTTCAATGTTTCAGGAGCAGTAAATGCACCTTGATCAGAAAGAAATTGGTATATTAGAAAAAAAAAATGTTTTGTTGCCCCTCCCTTTGAACAGAACAACAACAACAAATATTTTATAATTTTTGAAGGTGAAGGCCGTTTGGAAATATATTTTTCTCCCTCTGATTTCAAACATAGTTGTAAGAAGTTAGTAAAGTGATGTTCAGAACAGACTGGAATTACATGTTATATTCTATTTTATATTTCACTTTGCGTAGCAGATGCTGGAACCTCGACCGCTGACAGTGGAATGGGTTTGTCAGGGGTGTCCAATGCTTCTGAAGGCTCTACAAGATTAGTGTCCAGTCAGGTACAGAGTTCAACGTCAACACAACCACCCATCAGCCAACAACTATCACAGCAACCTTCGTCTCATAGCCAATCTCAAATGCAGCAGCAGCAGGTGCCATCTCACCCTCAACAAACTCAACAACCAACTTCCCAACAGTCTGGAGCAACTCCGCAAGTCCAACAGCAGCAGGTTCAGCCACAACAGCCACAGCAACCACAGCAGCAACAACCTCAGCAAGTTCAGTCACAACCTGTGATGCAGCCACAGCAGGCTGTCCAGCAGTCATTACCACAACCACAAGTTCATTCTCAACCCCAACTTGTATCTCAGTCTGGTCAGCAGCCACCTTCCACTGCTGTTTTACCACAACAGGATCAACCACAGCAACAACCCATGCAAACACAAGCCCAGCAACCTCCTATTTCTAATGTACAACAGCAACCTACAATTCCATCCCCACAACAGGTAAATAACCTATTTCTTTATTAATTCACATTTCTATCATTATTTTTAAAGGAAACTAATTGTATGTTTTAAATATCAATTATTTACACATGTTAATATATTGTTTAAAGCTGAAATTATATTTCCAAAAATGTGCTGTTTGCGGAAAGCACGATCTTAATTTTGAAAATCCTATTGCTGATTAATATCATTGGCATTATTGTGTTGCACTGCTGCACACAACATGTGATGGACATTTTCACCTCACTAACGCCTTGATTTATAATCAATAGAAGATTGGTCTACCTATTGTATGTATTCATAACGCTGACCCACTTTAAGATTTCACTGGGTAAACAATTTTATTATTTGTATTGTCTACTATATTGCCATTGAGTTGGCATGCCCTCCAGTATATAACGTGTGCCTCCCAATCGTCTTCCAGCGTTGGCTGTATGCAATGAATGTATGTGTGTATGGTTGTGTGTGGGTAAGCTGCATTTCAGAACATAGCATACAGAAAGTGCTGTGTGTAAAAATCCAATGAATGTCGAAACCTTTACTGAGCCATTAGATGTCAGACATACATTTGTAGATCTTCTAGGCTAAATATTAGCTGTAGAGAAGTTTTATTATTCTCATAGGAATAATTGGTATGGTGGTAACATCATTTATTACATGGGCATTGTGGCAGTATCATCTATTTCTGGACTGATCACATAATCCTACCAAGTCCTTGAGATAGACATGCATATTTGCATCATGAGTCATGTATTGACAAATCTGCCTGCCACAGACCTAAGCCTTTATTTTATATTGCTTTAAGTCTGCGTTTACGTTGTACCTCTAGAATCATAACATACACACGTTTCAGTTTATACCTGTGATGCAATTCCCAATTGATCAATCACATTTGTATATTGCGCTGTAAGACTGTAGACATGACAGATTGTTTATCATGCACACTGTGGTGATGATACACATGGCATTAGGGTGTAATGCTAAGCTCTATGATATTTGAGGTGCATGTTTGTTTAAAGATTTGAAAAGACGAATGATCTGGCTATATATGACCTTCAGTTTTGAATCTAATCAACCAGCGAGAAATGGAAAGCAGTATTTCGTGGGATTCATAGTGTGCAAGGGAAGCAGTATTGATCTCCTTCCTAGGTTACTGATGTTAATATTTGAGATGTGGTTACGATGATTAATGTTCCTAGATGTAGAGGTGACTTCCTCCTGGAGGAGAACTTGATAGGCGTACCTACCCTGTCATGTTACCACAGGAGACATACTAACTGGAGTTTAAATCTAACCCTGGATGTAGAAGGGAGTGGCTTCAATCAAATACATATAAGATGCTTTTGAAGCTAGAATGATAAGCTCCAGGGCCTTGTGGAAGAGAGAAAACGTTAGTTGCCTCACCGCAGACCCAGACAGCCCCTTCAAATGAAAAGAATGAGATGCACACATGAAAGCCATTATGAGTAATAGTCTGAAGAATTAGGGACCTGATAGAGAGAAGGATGTAAGCATATTCTCCTTTAAAAAGTGCTACATTTACTCATTAACTGTGGGTGTAAGTTCAGAGAAACTTAGATTAGATGGATCAAGTGCAGTTCAACTCCTTTAGAGGCTCTGCCGAGCTTCATTAAAATCATTTGCTGCAGGCTCATTTTACAGACCCCCAGAATAATGTGCATATCCATTATTGGCTAATACAAAGATTTGTAAGATATTTAATTATTAAGTTCTCAACTTGTGGCGTCCTACATGTATGTGTGGCTGTCACATGGTTCTTTGAAAAATAATGGAAATGAATGAGGTGGTAAATGGACTTCTTTATTGTAATTCTATAATTTGGCTATATATCAGAAATATGATTACAATGTCATTTAAAGATTTTATGATTATTCCTGTCATCACATCTGATGTAAAAATCTATTATTTTAATTTTGCTTTTACATCTAAAAATAGTATTACAAATGTACTTTGAAGAAAAACTACTTCATACCTATTCAAAGTTTCCTATTGTGTGGAAATTTACCCTTTCCAAAATTGTTTGTAATTTCATTTTTTTTTTAGATTAGAAGGAGAGGGTTTGGATTTGTTAGAAATTCCAAAAACTTTGAACAGGACAAAATATTACAGTATTTTTTATATACATGTAGTATTCAATTTGGGCAAAACTCTTGGTAAGTTGCATTAAGGAGGATATTGTTTTCTTTAATAATTCACTTGTTAAACTATTATGTATATCTCAAATAAATAGTCATAGAATGTTTATGTTAAAGAAATGTCTAACATCTCTTTTTCCCCCTCTTGTACTGGAGAAAGGAAGAGCTCTTATTTTCCTTAAAAGTAGTTGGTATCATCAATAAATTTCTTTAAAATGATCATTGACTTTAGCCTTTTAAGCTTGTTGAAATTTAATTTAGACTTTAAAAAAATCAAATTCAATGAAATCAATTTGGTTCTCAGGAATGAAAATGTTCTGAACTATTCATGAGAGCAACACAATAAATGTTATAATTGAGTAATTTTCATTTAAAAAGTTTAAAGTACATTTATGTACATGTACATCAATGCACCTTTATTTTACTAATGAACACCTAGTTGACACCATAAAATGTTATGTATCTTCTTTCATTGTGATTCTTGTTTACATTGACTGAAAAGTATCTTTGCTTTAAATATATTGTTTATATAGCGAAGTTAACTGTATTTTTTCTTTGCCAAGATATACATGTAGACTACCACCAGAGGTGGCTTTTTTTTTCCTTTTTAAATTGTCTTCTACCCTGTCTTAAACTTTTGTGTTTTGCACTTTGTATTACATGTCTCTTATGCAGTAAGAAACATTGCATGTTTCATATTGATTCAAATTCAAATTTAAAAAGAACTTTGGCAAACCGAGCTCTCATCTTCAAACTTTGGTTTTACACTTTCTTCTAGTGTGTTAAAGAGGTTATTGGATGATCAAAAAAAGAATTTATAAATTAAACCTTTGTGAGTTTAATCTGAGCACACATTTTGTGTACACAGGCTTGTTCCAATATGCTCTCCATGTACACAATGTTCAAAGGGACAGTTGTGAGCAGTCCAGACTGTCAACTTTAAACACAGGTCTAGACTTGTGTTGGAGAAATGAAAAATCATTAAAGGAAAGTGCATGTACAGTGTTTGTTGTCTTTCTTCACCATATGGTTGTTTCAGAGGCAGCAAGTAAATTGCAAGACAGACACAAGGTGTGTTTGTATAAGCTCCAGTTGTCTCTAATGTTAACTTGCAGTACTGTATGTGCATTTAGGGACATCACTTAGGGTATGTAAGAGCTGCATAAAATATTCAGTTAACTGAAGAAATGGGAGCTCTAATGTCAATCAATATTTCAGTTATGTTGCAGCTTTCTAATGAGTTACTTCATCATAGCTTTATTTATTATTCCAAGTTGTAATATGTATATATTGTAAATTTTCTTGTTCCTTTGCATTTAAAAAAAAAATTGTCAATTCACAGAGTCAACCTCAACAAATACAGCAGCAGCCTCCACAACAGCAACAATTGCAACAACATCAGTTACAACAGCAACACCAAACACAGCATCAGCAGCAACAGCAACCACAATCAACCCCTAACTCTCAGTCTCAGCTGCAGCCACAGCAGCAACAACCTGTGCAGCAACCAGTACAAACCCAGGCCCAGGTGCAACAGCCAACCCAACTGCCATTGTCCCTACCATCCCCACAACAACAACAGCAGCAGCAACAAGGTCAAACACAACAGGTATAGTGTTTTCTTTCTTTTGTTTGAGACCCTGATCTGTTTTTTGTTGTTGTAATTGCATGATATGCATGAGAGTGACAAGGCTTTATTCCTGGATGTAAAGCCCATATATCTTTGAAGTATTGTAAAATTAGATGTTAGAAGTGGTACCTACATGAATCACAATAAGAGAAACAATGATATGTTATTTCATTGGTAGATAGGATAGAAATATCATTATGGTAAGAATAGGTGTGATCATGTTTTTCTTCGCAATATTCCTACCCTCCCCCGTTTTTGAGAGAGAGAGAAATATGGATACAGTTTTGAGTGAAAATATTT
Source organism: Heliocidaris tuberculata (assembly GCA_025618425.1). Classification (NCBI taxonomy): domain Eukaryota; kingdom Metazoa; phylum Echinodermata; class Echinoidea; order Camarodonta; family Echinometridae; genus Heliocidaris; species Heliocidaris tuberculata. The sequence goes on along the minus strand of CM046832.1, from coordinate 25,136,061 downwards.
TTTCATAATCCAGGTAGGTCATTGTTTCTTACTATTGAAAATATTTTTGACAAAAGGTTAAGCCCCTTTTGTTTTGAGAATGCTCATTAAGACAGGCCCAAAGATAGAATTTACAAGGCATGACTTTGCAGCATCGCTGCATTAGACAGTTGTTTGTGCAAAGTACCCCTTTGTTACTCTTGGAGGTCTGAAGGTTGTTGAATTGAAGTTGACAGTAGCCAAACTTGATTTCGAAGTCTGGCTAATACTTCAAAGTCAATGCATAACATGATGCTTAAAACAAATAGAAATTGAGAGAGACAATTTGAGATTTTGGAAAAGAGGATCGGGAGTGGAAAAGAGAACTGGGATTCATTGTTTATTGTTGAGATCTACAGTAGGTTTGAAAATTAAATGAGTAGTTCAATAATTGATTGACATCCTTGAAGTTCACATCTATCTCCTTAGCTGTACAACAAATTTATGGAAAGCAGTGATTAGTTTGGGTGGTAGATTTAGGGGGAAAAAAATTGGGGGGGGGGAGGGGGAGGATCAGAGGATAGTTTAAAAATTCAAGCTACATGTAAATTGAAGGGGGAAAATGAAACAGAATATGAACTTCATGTGCAGCAACAGATTTACAACTTATTGAAAATTCTGAATAAAGCAGAGATAAAGAAGAAATGGTACCTGTAATACTAAAAAGAGCGGAAAAGTCTGAAAGTACATTCATCCTGTAAAGAGTGGTAACAGCAGATAACATCCTTTGATCATGAATTGAGATAACAAGCAGCTTATCAGAGAATGTTCACAGGATACACAACAAGCTTTGTTTTCCATCATGCAATGCTGTAATAACAAGTCGGATGCCATGCCCCCTCATGTATATGAAGAGTCACCAACAGTGATGGTGTCAGTGCAGTTCAGGCAAATGCAAAGGATCATTCAGAGATGCATGGTGTTCTATTGTAGCACTTATTTTGATTTGTCTAAAAACTTACCTTTTTTATTAAAGATTAGATTATACTTCTGTTTTTTTTTCCCAATCCAACGAAATAAAATGTTTATTTAAAAAAAAGTAACAATAATGAAATAAATAAAAAAGGCTGAGTGTAATTGTTCAGAATTATTTAAATAAAGGATTTGATATTGAAGTTATGCGACTTTAAAATGCTTTCATGAATGTATTATTGGGGAAGTAATAAGTCAATTTTTAGCCTATCTAGCGATTGTGGTAATCAAAAGGGGCAAGTTACATCATACCTGGCACCAAGTTTGTATTTTCAGTCGTGTCAGTCACATGGGGAGGAGAGGGGGGGGGGGGGGGAATTAATGCCAAAGTCAAATTGTAAATTTAGGGGTAAAAAAAACAAAAGATTAAAAAACAATGTTATTTTACAGGTAACCTGTAAATGAACCATGGTTGAGGTTAGAGTACTTTTATGAGTGATCCTGATGATACAAACGGAACCCTGGCAAGGAGGTGATATTACATGTGCAACGTGACCTTCAGACTGTAGGGTGGTGTACTGCTTTGTCAAATTTGTTTGGGGTGATGTCAGTGAGGGTGGAAAACTACTGTTCCTAAACAACTCTGTTTCCTAGTTACAAGTTCCCACTTTATCCTTCTTACAGTTTGTGTATTGGACTTCATGAATTGCTATTAGTGACTGTGTTATCATATGGTCACCTTTATGCTGCATATTAGAGTAGGTTTTTTTTAACCATAGCACTACTGTGATCAAGCACCTTCTAAAAGTCAATTTCATTTTGTTTTTTCCAAAGTGTATTTCTCTCAATATTTTATATTTTATTATTTTATGTGAAATTTGAAATATATTGACCCCAAAAAGTTCAGTCAAGTATAGATTGGGATGAAAATAGGGGGAAAACAAAACAAGACCAACAAAAATATTATACAGGTTTTTCAGGCTAATGTAGAGTAATCCATAGAATATTGACATTTATAATAATAATGTTTTTAGCTGAGCCTTCTTTGTAGAAGATTTCAAGCATTGATAAAAGTGTCAAGTTGTTGAAACTACCCTGATTTTAAGATATTGTACATTTCCTTTGGATTTGTGCATGCTACATGAATGGATAAAGAGATTCTTAAAGTGATTGATTAACTTTGTGAAAAATTGTAAAATCAGCTCAAATGCCAGTGAATTGTGTGCAGTCCTCTAACTAAATATATAATTAAGGATATGTGAAAGTATGAGAGAAAATGGAACCCGTTCACTATCCTAAAAAAGAGAAAATCGCGATCAATCGCTAGCGCAAGTCGCTCGGCTTCTTCGCTGCGCTGCAGTCACAAATACCAAGCACCAGCGCTTGGCGATTTCAGAGCGGGTTTCCAGCCCATATGGTATTCTGTGATAGAGCGAGGTATGCCAACCGTAAGAGTTTTTTAGGGTTCGGTGGTACTCTATCCCGACATCAATGTTCAATCGTAAATATCTTGATATATAAACGACCGATCAGCTTATAAAACTCAGGCGATTCCTGTCTGAGCTAAAGGTTTGCAATTATGATTACAGCATTAGCTGGAACAGTGATTTTTTTTTTCAATCCTGTTTTAATCAATGCCTTTAATGTAATTATCTGATGAGGACTGTCTTAGTACTTTTTCTGGCATTGTGTAACGATTCTAGATGTTGATTGTCATTGCAGTGTAAATGTAGTTAACCCGAGATAGATCAGACACTGAGTTTGCAAGGTTCATAAAGTGAAAGGTCAATCAGTCATATACCATAATCTACATGTAGAAGAGTTTTTATGAAGGAAACATCCTAGATGTAGATCAGGGTAGCGCAGAACCAAGACCCTTTCAACTGCACTTGGCTAATCTGACAGAAAAAACTTCCCGTCCGTGGTTGGCGGATATGGGAGGGAAACCTGCAGCACTTGCAAAGACAATAGTAAACAGAACACCAAGGACATGTTGGCTCCCTGTGTCAACACACCATTAGGCCACCATAATGGTGATAATGTACTCTGAGTGTACCACGTGACAATCTTCAAGTGTGATCCCATCCTGTGTTTTACAGAGACAGACGGATTTCCAATAGCTGGTGTACCTTGTATCTACTTCCACACATTTCATTGGAGGGAAGTTGATATCGGTATGGATAGATTTGCCAGAAACTGTTTGTATCCAAGGTTGACCGCGGAGCCTCAAAACAGCTTTTATTTCCAGGGTTAACTGAGGTTACCACCATAGTTCTGTTACCACCATAGTTCTGTTGTGTCTCTCACATGAGATGGTGGTTTTGGTGATCGGGTGCAGTTCTAGAGGTATAAAACCTTGGTGAAATCACCTCTAAGCTCAAAAACTTACTGAAGAAAACAGTCGATATGGTGCACAGATGACATTTTCTGATCACTGTCATGCTGGAGTTGGCAAAATGATTTACATGTTTAGTTTTGAGCTCTACACATGTGCTGTGTACTATGAACCATGGAAGGTGAGTGATATTGCAAATAAGTATTTATTTTCTTTCTCTTGATTTTGGGGGACTTCAGAACTAAGGATTTAGCATTTACCTGCTCAGTGTTATATAAATGAGGTACTAACTGAACTGTACAAGAAAGAAGCTGCGACTCTAAGACCCCGTTCTCACTCACTTTGAAAGTGGACTTTTGGAGCGGTCTATCTAAGACCCGTTCCTCAGGAACGGTTCTTAGGTGAGTGTGAACTGTCAAAGTGGTCTTCTGGACCGCTCCAGAAGACCACCTCGGGGAGGTGGTCTTGAGGAACGGGTCTTATTAAGAGCGGTATGGACCGCTCTAAACGTGCAATGTGAACGATAGCGTACTTCAACCGGAAGTGAGCTAGTGATGTTCCGCGCGGAAAAAAAAGCAAAAGCAATCGATCGGGCAGCCGGCAGGCACGCTACGGTACATCAGTTTGTATTCCGCGCGAAAAATTTGACCCGCTGACCTGAGCTGCCATAGCAACAAGGCCACTTTGAATCGTGGAGCGGTTTGAGCGAGAAAAACTGCTCGGAGTGTGAACGCTAGCAAACCGTTCCTCAAGACCCGTTCCTCTGGAGCGGTCTAACTAAGACCACTTTCAAAAGTGAGTGAGAACGGGGTCTATGACTGTGCAAACTCAAAGTAGCAAAGTTATACTCTGATTATATTTACCTTAAGCTGAATGCAGTAAGCTGAGGGATTAGGATTCTGTAAGACACACATTTGAAGTAGAATAGGGTTGTCAGTTGTCACGTTGAAGAACTTTCACCAAAATTTAGTAGGCGTTCAGTTTTTGCATTCCCAGTAATTCTGCCATAGTTGCCAAGTCTTTTCCATATAAGGCAAGCTTAATTGATATAGAGATCACCAAACAATATAGTTTATCATGAACCTCATCTGGCAATGATCCAGTTAAATGTTTGCAGGTAAAGGAGTAATATAGAGCATGAATCTAGGTAAAGACAATATTGATACTGCACCTACTCCCAGTTCATGTAGAAAATTAGTCTTCCTCCTCTTGGTCTATCATTCAGTGAATAAATCAGACTAGCCTTTTGCATGAATGAGTGGATTACTACCAAATACTGAAGTGTGAAGGTTAAGAATACTATGTACTATGTACATCAAAATGCATATTTGGCCAAAAGCTGAGTTTTTCTACCCGTATCCTCCCAAACAGAGCGACTTAATCTTTGTCAAAAGTTTTTATGAAGAGGTTAACAGATGAAAGTTGTAAATCACTGCTTATCACAGTAATCAAGTAGGTCATACAAAGTATTTGTGTACCAAGAAAGCATGAATCAAATCATGAGCATTCCTAAGGCTTACATTCTTTCTTTCTGATGAAGGATAGAGCCATGTATCTAATTACTGTAAAACCAGAAATTTTCGCGAGCATGAAACTTTCACGAATTTGAGATTCGCGAAAGTTTCATGCTGCAAAATAATGAAATCACAGTTGAACCAAAACAAGATTTTAAAAACTGTTTATATAGAAACATAATAAGATGATTGCAATTCGCGTAAGTTTCTTGATGCAAAATTGGCTGTCTTTAATAATTTCCGAAAGTTTTAATCGCCAAAGTTTCCGGTTTTATTGTACATGTACTAGGATATGTATTTGTTATGGTACTCTGAAGGACAATCTCACTATTTTGGGGGCTTTTTGTTGGTTGTTTGTCACCCACTCATCACCTTCATTTAGACTGCCAACCTCTGTTGGGGGAAGGAAAAAAAAAACAAAACTTTGCTGACCAAGCGATAGCTCATTGTTTGTGTCACAAATGATTTCTAAGTTCTCACACAGTATTCCAAGGCAAATGTCTCTCATTCAGCCTTTTCTCTTTTTGCTCTCTCTCTCTCTCTCTCTCTGAGAACAGAGGAAAGCTTAACTAGGATATTTATTGTATACATTAAAATAATATTCATTATTGTTGAGAAGCCATGACAACCAAAGTCAGAATCTAAGCTTCAACAAAGAAGAGTTTGCTTGCCATTTTGATGCAGTTTTGGGACTGTGCTAAGTATTCAGTGAATAAAAATTAATTGTGTTTATGAACGTAGGAAGTTGGCAAATTAGTGCTTGATTGAGTATTGAGTATGTGTCCTTGAAGTGCAATTTATTTCTCAATTATAAACAAAGTTTTCAATATTTTTATTATTTGATTGGTAGATATGATTATCAGAATAGTACAATAATTTCTGTTACTAAATTGAGTGATTGGCAGCCTGCTGCATTCTTTGCATGATACAAAGTGAAAGTCTATGGAAACTAATTAAGCTATTTAAAGTTTGTCGGGTAATATATATCATATAACTAGTATTGAATTACTTGGTAATCTTTGTAATTGTATGAAATGTTTTTTCAGAGCCCCTCGAGTTCCATGAATGGTCAACATTCATCCTTGTCGTGGTTTGTTCCGATGTCTCCTCCTGTGTTTTATCAACAACCCCAGGTTTCTTAATACTTTTCAGATTTTATCCAACTACATGTATAGTCTATTAGCTACAGATATAACTCATTCAAACTCTAATTCAACCAAATATTTATCACAAATTGACACTTTCAAGTTACCTCTAATGACATCTCAGTATTGTTTCTTGTTTATTCAGAATAATGAAATGGGAACACTTGAATGATAATTTTGATGACATAATTGTCACTCATACATACATATATCCATATCGTATACATACTGAACGTCTCACTAATATTTATTCATCTTGTCTTTTTCCTTTCTCTCTTCTATATTCTTTTCTTTCTTTCTCCTATTTCTCTGTATAATGTACACATAGCTTCATAAATGTTTCTTATTTCCTCCTTTTAAAGTGTTCTTGGCTTCTAGTCTGCCCTCTATTTTTGTTTTGTCCCCCTCTCTTCCTCCTTCCCACCTCTCCCCCTCCCCCTCTCCTCCCCTTCCCCCTCCCCTTCCCCCTCTCCCTCCCCCTCTCCCTCTCCCTCCCCTCCCCCTCTCTCTCCCCTCCCCTTCCCCCTCTCTCTCCTCCCTTCCCCCTCTCCCTCCCCTCCCCTTCCCTCTCTATTTTTGTTTTGTCCCCCTCTCTTCCTCCTTCCCATCTCTCCCCTTCCCCTCTCCCTCCCCTTCCCCTCTCCCTCCCCTTCCCCCTCTCCCTCCCCCTCCCCTTCCCCCTCCCCTTCCCCCTCTCCCTCCCCTTCCCCTCTCCCTCCCCTCCCCCTCTCCCTCCCCCTCCCCTTCCCCCTCCCCTTCCCCCTCTCCCTCCCCTTCCCCCTCTCCCTCCCCTTCCCCCTCTCCCTCCCCTTCCCCTCTCCCTCCCCCTCCCCTTCCCCCTCCCCTTCCCCCTCTCCCTCCCCTTCCCCCTCTCCCTCCCCTTCCCCCTCTCCCTCCCCTTCCCCCTCTCCCTCCCCTTCCCCCTCTCCCTCCCCCTCCCCTTCCCCTCCCCTTCCCCCTCTCCCTCCCCTTCCCCCTCTCCCTCCCCTTCCCCCTCTCCCTCCCCTTCCCCCTCTCCCTCCCCTTCCCCTTCCCCCTCCCCTTCCCCCTCTCCCTCCCCCTCCCCTTCCCCCTCCCCTTCCCCCTCTCCCTCCCCTTCCCCCTCTCCCTCCCCTTCCCCCTCTCCCTCCCCTTCCCCCTCTCCCTCCCCTTCCCCCTCTCCCCTCTCTCTTTTTCTTTCTCTCTCTTTCCCTCTTTTGTTCTTTCTAACTCTTTCTTTGTAATTACCTTTTTTCTGTTTCTTGTCATTTCATTTCCCCCTCTCTAGTTGTAATAAGAGCACAATGTATGTACATTTGTCTATACTTGGAATGATGTACACAGATATTACAGTGCTATCATCAATATTCATTTTTATGAGATCATTACCTTATGTTGACACACTGTGCTTCTTCCAAATACTAAAGTGGAAAGAGGTTGGAATATATTTTTATCCTTGACAAAAAGAGGAAATTTCAAGTTGGCCCCTTTACATATAAAATCAAGAATTTTTGTTTTTCTTTGAATAAAAATACCTCTTAAACAAACTACTAACTTCAAATGTATGGAGTACATGTATATTGTCTTGTTAGAATGATATCTTTGAAAGTGTTTACAGGAAACTTGCAACAGTGTACTGCTCTTACTAAGGTCAGTAGTAAGAAAATAACAGGAAGATTGTAGGCTCTATTCAGACAATAAGGAAAATTCTTGGATCATTTTCACTATCTCAGTTCAAATTCTTAGCTCAGAAAGCTACAACATCAAGTAATTCTATTAAGTTTTCCATCTCAGAATGTGACATTTAGGTAAATATATCTAGAGCTTGGAATAGAAGTCATTTCTAAGTACAATATTTGACCTATAGAGTTCCTGTAAGGCTTTTTCGAAACTTGTCCTCAGTTTCTTTCATTTGCATGAACTTTTCTCATTTGCATGTTGATTTGATTTCTTCAGCTGCTTGTACTAATTATTGAACCTTTTCTTTTGGCATGCAGCTTTGGGGGTTTGATAACATTTGCGTAGCTTCGAATGTTGAGTTGGTGTTGGCCCATACTGATCGCTGCTGTACGAGCATATTCTTGTTGCCTTAGCTAATTCTCACCCCTGTAACTTCCAGTAATGTTTTTAACCTCATTATTTATGTATTGAAACCTAACTATGAAAATGGTTTCAATGTTTCTTTTTACTTGACACATACTTCTTTACACCAAAATCCAAATCTATCTGGGATTACCCTTTTATTTTGGTGTGAATTCACCAAATGTACTCAGCATTTATTGTCCGTATTTCATTTTGCGCATATTAGCCTAGTGTACACTTAAAGTCTTTTACATACTTCCATTTAAGCATTCTCAGTAGAGAATTTCTCTCTTATTCAATATGATAACTAAATAGAAATATGATAATGTACAAGATTTTCAAAGAGGAAACATGCTACATGTACCTTCCTTATGGTGACATTTAATGCTGTCATCACATGTTCATGTGTTCTATAGTCAATAAAGATAAAGGTGACAATTAAACATGAGAGAGACTCGTATGAAGCATGGAATTAATATGTCCTGCATACAGGTGTAGCCAGAAAAAAAAAATGTATATTGTAGGTGGGGATCATTTATGAAGGGTTTATGACATAGCTATACAAGATTTTGTTGATTCATTCAAAGAAACTATCCCAGAAACATTGTATGTCTTTGTTTCGATTTAAAGTGGGCAGGTGGAAGAAGGTGTCTTAATCACACAAGTGTATTTGATGAGTCTAGGTGAGGTGTATGGACCACCTCCCCCCCACCGCCAGTAACGCCCCTGGTTGTACATGAACAAGTGTTGACTGAGGATCAGTTTGAGCATGTCAGTCTCGGCAATGTAGACATTTCCTCTCTCCAGACATGACTATTTGCTCAATAACACATGCACATGAGTTAACATATAGTTTGCCCCCTCCTCATGGGACCTGGCATTTAGGGAGTTGTCGCCTCAGCACACCTCTCTTCTTGAAGAGTGTGTGGGCTGTGTGGTAAGGTGAGAGATAGGGGGCAGTGCGTAGGGTTGGGAAGACACTAAGAGGTAAATGTCTTGTATCTTGAAATAGAAGTTACATCATGCTTTCTTTATTGCTATCAGCTTCAAATAGTAACTTAGCTGCAAAATCATAGAGCTGACTTTGCAAAAGCTGAAGGTTGTTCCTTTACCAAGCAGTTTAAAGGAACTTTCTTTTATTTTTTAAAAATATTAAATGTATTCTTCCAGTAATGTGACTGAAAGTTCATACAGCTGTCAACAAATGTTTAAATTCATATTTGATTATTTAAATATAAGAAATAACAACGTTTATTTGTTTTACTTGTTTTTTGGTTCATTGGAAGCTAAAGAGCCTGTAAAATAGATGATGTTGGAATTTGAAGTACATCCATTTTGAAGTACGTGTAGAAAAGATGTTATTAAGTGTGAACTTCTTAGAACGCATCAATTACATTTGGCAAGCTATCTGATTTCTTAGGCTTTTTAGTTTGTAGAGCCATATCTTTGTTGAAATGTTGGGGGTTGTGGAATTTGTGGTAAGTACTAATGAGCAGCCTTCCTCCACAGGTGCCACTTTATCATTATTGTTCAAGCTGACAGATAGGGCATGATGAATCAGAGAAAAACATGTAGTTAGTAAAGCAGTAAAACGCATCGTGCCATGCCAGCAACAAATGCTGGTTTGTTGGAACACCCCTCCCCCTACAAGCTTGGTTGAAACAACCTTGAGGTTGTTACACAGGTGTTGGGCGATGTGAGAGATGGGGCTGAATCAAGGGAGACAAGAGTATGATGTGACAAAATTTTACTTTTTTTTTTATTAACCTAAAAAGAAACTGGGAAAGGGAAGACAGATATTGAGGATCTTTTATACCTCATATGTGGTTCCCCTTTATTATGAAACAAGGAAGGGAAATATAATCTCATGTTTAAGCCTAATGAGAGTCCATATTCTGGTCAAGAAACTTTTTATGTTGTAAAGTTTAAATGAAGTAATTTATTTAGACATTAGTGGTAGTCTGGCATTGAATTGTTTGAAGTAGGGCAGGTTCAAGCTATTCTCCCCTTTGTGGTAAAAATTTCAGACTCTTCATAAAATGAAAATATATACCTCATTTTAAAGCTAAAACCTTCAGTATTATGATTCTCTTGTAATTAACATCATTTGACGTAGAGGGCTCTAATAAGATTAAAAACTGATAATTCTCATAGACTTTGTACATTGGAAGCCTGTGTACAAAGTCTATTGGAGTTTGCACTTTCCGATCTTGTAAGCCCCCTCCCTTCTACAAACTTTCAACAAATTATTTGAACTCTTATTCTTTTGGCATTGAGTCACAAATCATGAAAAGTAATTTTCCATATTAAAGTAATAAATTATGTTTCGCAGAAGATGCCTGTTTGCATGCATTTTACATAGGGACAGATTGTCCCGTACGCCACACGCAGACCATCAGAGTCGCATCTGTTACACAACAGTAACATGTGGCACACTTTTTTCTTCATGGTTTCTAATGCCTGAATAGTTGTGGGATTGTTGTTTCAAGAAAAGAAATTCTTACTCTTATAGACTTAGGAGATTTTTAATAATGACTATTTTGGTTAAAAGATCAACTTTTCTCTGGCCCCGTACGTCGCAATTCATACTAATTAGAATTTAACTTCTTTAACGAACGTATGTGAATTTTTTTTGGTCATTCATTTTAGAGGTCCCAAGTAGCTATTCAAACATCAAATAAGATTTAAATTTGTGTATTCCATTTTGACACTAGAAAGGTTTAAAGCCTCTGATTTGTCCCGTACGTCACATGTCAAATAGCTTAGACCTAGTACCTGCCCACTAAATCAAAATGGCGTTGAAATGGGTAATGCCAAGGCTTTGATGTTTGCATTTTTTAAGCTCTCGAAAACACAGTCACATTAAAGTTTATGGATTTGATAAAGGAAAGCCATGAGAAATACAAAAAGACATCAGGAAAGGTGATGTAACCATAATGTGCAATTGATACATGTATTTTGATGTACATGAAAATTAAGTCTCCTGATTTAGTGATTATGTTCCAGTCCAGGATCTAAGTTTTCCACAAAGGTTTATATATGCTAATAGAAGTGTGCAGTACTTGGCTGAATGAAAGTGGTTTATAGAGGCTTTCCTTGTAAGGAAAACTACCAGCAGTTTTGTACTGGTGCCACAAATTGTTTTAATGATATCAATATAGAAGATGTTGTTTTTATTTGTGTTACCAGAATGCAGCTGTGAATGAATCTTCTTTTTATTAACAAATACTTTTTATTTCCATTTCTGCCATGTTCAGGCGGTACATTCTAACAAATATTGAATTTATAATATCAACCCATTAATTTCATTTCAATTAATAATTACTGTATTTTCATGATATTATAGAGTCCCTGCTCAACTACTTTCTCTCCTGAATTTAACCTTATCTCACCATTTGAGACCAGTCAGACAGCACTTAATGCTTCATTAATTCTAAGGACTGGCCTCTGACAAACACATGGTCCGTTATCACTTCAAATGTGCTAAAATTTATGTACGTTCCGTTTTACATTTATCAGTATGGTTGCTGAAAGTTTTAAGAAAAAATGGTCAATATTTTAAAAATGAGATCCTGTATTAATTTTATTGGAAATTGTTGTAAAATATCCACTCTCAGCGTTCATTTTCCACAGAAAGTATAGATAAATTCCTTGTAGTTTTGATAGAAAATAGTGTAGTTATGGCAATTGTAATGTCAGTGCAGTGATACAAGCTTGAATGGCTTTCTTCAGTCTGTGAGACCTATTCTATTGCTTATAGGATATGAATAGAAAATACAACTTACTTAGAAGTTAATGCATTGAAATGTATGTGTAGTTTCAATTGAAAATGTAGGTCACATTTTGATTAGTAGCTTGTTCAAATAACTTCTTGCTAATACAAAACAAAAATGTCTCTTTTTTTATTCTAAACCAGACTAGTTTCTAATTTAATCTTCAGTATGGTTTACTTCAATGAATATCAAAACTAATTACTTTCTGTTTTGTTTCTTATAGTTTGTGCAGCAGACAGGAAGCTATACACAGTTTTCCCAAGGCCAAGCTTATCAGCAACCTGTAAGCCAGGGACAACATCCACAGCAACCAATACAGCAACCTCTGCAACAACCTCTTCAACAGCCACTGCAGCAACCATTGCAAGTACCTAGCACTCCTCAGAGGACAACTTCTGATCAACATGCTAAGATCAAGAGAACATTGTCTGGTGGCAGCCAGCATCAAGCAGCACAACCACAGCCACAAGCAACTCAATCACAACCATTGCAACTGCAGATGCAACAGCTGCCGCCACTGTCAGTCCAGCAGCAGCAACATGTGACAGTTACCAAAACAACATCTGTACTGCAGCAGAGTATTCCTGCTATTCAACAGGTATCTCACATATTTTCTATTGATATTAGACATATCCTATATGAAAATGGGCTAATCTTTTCAGGAAATCAAAAATGATAACAAAACAAAAGCAAAGTAAAGTAAACCAAGAAGAAACAACCCCTCAGAAAGGGGGGGGGGGGGGGGGGAAACAGTGACAAGATTAGATATTCTATAATATGACATCAATGTAAGTAATATCCCTCATTTTTTACCATTTTAATAGGCTTGTGAATCTTCCTATAATCTCTTTCAGAAGCTGTTAGCAATGTCAAAATAATCTTTTTGTGGTGTTATGTTTTATGAACCCTTGAACATATGCGACAGCTTTGCCTACTTTTTTTCACACTTTGGTTTAACACAATTGTTCTTACTCTTTTTTTTTTTTTTACAGTCTGGACAGCCATCTCATGTTCCACAAGTAAGTCAAAACAGTATGCAACAAACCCAACAGCAACAAATACAAGTCAGCCAAGGGCAACCTCAGCAACAACAACAACAAGTAAGTGTATCTTTCTTTCATTCTCTGTATTTTGGCTGGATGTGGAACTGTTTTTTTATTGGCAAATGATCTCCTCAGTTTTCTGTAAATTGTAAATGTGACTGACAATGGTTTTTTGAGCATTGTTCAGAAAGGCCAGATAGAAGACTAGGAGGAAGTTGGAAGAAAATTTAAATAATGAATTTGTTATCACTTGAAAAAAATTACACTAAATTCTTTGTTCTTAAGGCAATAATGTTTCAACAGGACATAGATTTGACCTGTGGAGACAGTGTCATTTCAGTTTATCATGCTTGCCCAATTGGTTAAATCCAAAGAGATTCTTTGGGCTTAGTATACGATAGATTAATGCCTCGACAGAAATCCTTTAACCAGAGAGGCTTACATGTTCACTGTACAACCACAGCACCATCCAATCCAGCCTGGTACCACCCTTGGCCAGCCCCACTTGATACCTGCATCATCCACTGTATCGATAGCCGCATCGTCTGCAGCAGCCGTTGCAACCGCAGTCCCGGTATCACTTCAGCCACAACTCCAAGGTTCTGCTCCAAACTTGGCAAGTGCCACCTTCACTACAGCTGCGCCAACAGGGCCCTCCGCAGTTCAACAACTTGTGCAGGACAGCAGACCACAAACTGTGGATGCCTCTAAGGTATGGGTACTTGTTGTTGGCATTTTGGCTGATTGAAAACAAGTAGAAAAACTAGGTTTTAGCACACTCTATAGGCTAAGCACTGTTTTGGTTCGTGGTCCATAGTATTCAGGGGATGCACTTCTTTTTTTTTTTTTTTTTTTTTTACTTTGATGACTTTGGAAACAGCGCATACACCTTTAGTGTCTATTTTGAATATACATGTCATCTTTGTTGGCACTTGATTCTAGACATGAGGATAAATTGCAAGCTACTATTGCCTAAAAATAAGATAACATGTTTATATTATGTTGATATCCTACATAGCATCATGCTACCCCCCCCCCCCCCAAAAAAAAAGAAAAAAACAAAACAAAACAAAACAACAACAACACAAAACAAAAAAAAACCACCAAAAAAACCCCACAAAAAACATCAAACAAAACAAAACTACAAAACCAACAACAACAAAAAAGGAAGAAAAAAATTATTTTTTTATAGGTACTTCAAAGAAAGAAAAAAAATCCTCTGCTTTATACTGCATAGTTTCATTTCTTTCTCTCTGAGATTGTTACTTCCCACATTGTTTGGTATAGTATGGATTCTTTTCTTTTCTGAAGCCTAAGTGTAAAGTCATTGTATCTAGTCTCGCACTTTATCTCTCTCAATAATCAATCTCAATCTCCATTGAGCCCCGTAAGAGGTATGTGCTGCCCCTTCCTTCCTGCTACTCATTCTCTGTCTATCCCTGTCATTCTTTACAACAGTTTGGTTCATCTATTTTCATGCACTATGCTGCTGACTTGATCATTATTCATACCTTCCCTACAGTCCTTTCCTTCTGTGAGGCATTGTCCAATGTCTATTTATAGAGGTTGTGTTCGAAGCCTTAGCCTGTGTGCTACTTGTCAGCATACCTCATTGCCATGGGATTTATCACATCGAGGCATCAACCTCTTTCTGTGTATTATTAGTACTCGGGGATAGTCATACGGGTGGCCTCCTGTGTAGTGCCTTATCAGATCATTTGCACAAATTTTGAGGTTTGTCACATTTTCCTTTGTCCTTAAGATGCAAGTTTGTACATCTAACATCATACATCTAATAAAAGACTCATGCTCCCCTTTTGTTTGATAAGTGAAATTCAGATTACTTTTGAAAGGATTTTCTGCCATCCTTGTAGAGCTGATAATAATATCTGGATTTTGAGCGGAAGTGCTCTTTCCCCATCCCAAATCGACAGTCTGTACCCCATGCCAAAAGCTGTTGTCTTGTAGCTATGTTGTGATATGATGTAAAAGCAGCTTTCTTTGTTACTTCACAGGGCTTGTTGACCATACCAAAATATCTCTGTCTTCAGAGTATTCCTGTAAGGGGATTATCCAAGTTCTTGGCGTGCAATATTTCAAATCAGATTTGGCCGAAATTGACAATGTGACAACTCAAACTCTCATGCTGAAAATGCTTTTCCCTATCAGGAAGATGAAAATTTGGCATTGTAATTGATAATTGACAGTAATGCTGCTTAATTGGCAATAGCCAGCAGTGTTGATTAGTATGAGTTGTATTATGACTGGAGGAAGTCTTGGTCCTCTTACGCCTTCCTCAGGATTTAGCACATCTGCCTCTCATAACTCTTTGAGATCATATTTGTGGGATCCCGGGTGACAGTTAGAATTAATGATTCCCCTGGCAGCATCAAGTTGGATGAGAAACACAGGAAATTAATGAAAATCAACCAGGAATCTATGTGTTTACTACCCTTCCTTTTCAAAAGTGAATACTTAAACATGACCGGCATGACATGCACATTGCAAATGTACTGGGCTTGTGCAAACAAAAAAAACAACAAAACAAAACAAAACACAAATAGATAATACACAGAAGAATAGGGTGAGCATGAGACAAAGAAAACAGAGGTGCCTTACACAATTTTATGACATAGCAACTTAATTTCATGTGACATGACATAATCGCTCTTATAAATTGAGGATCTTCCTGTAGAAAATAAAAAACAAACAGATAGCCTTACATAGTATGTTGGAGAGAAACAAACACACACAAAACAAGAGGGCATGAATAAGAGGGGCACATGGAGAGAGAAGGAGGGAGAAAGAGCATGCGAGCGAGCGAGACTTCTAAGGCAATGCTAATGGAAAGTTCCATCACGGGGAGGGTAGACATAGAAGGAGGATCAGGCAGGAAACAGTGAATCAGTGTAATGTGACATTGTAGACAGTCCATCAAACTCTCTTCTATTCATCCCCGGGCCATTCACTGGTTATTGTCCTCTGCATGCATATTTCTAGACGGTGCCTAAAGCCAGAAGCTTCAAACTAATAAAGGTAGACCTCCCCCAAGATACCAATCTTTATCCGCTGTGGTCACGGAATGTTTCAAAGACTTCTTTGAATGTTGCCCTTTACAAACGAAGAACCACAAAATCTTCTTCCTTATTTAATTTTCATGCATGTGCAGTAGGGACACAAATAATGAGTAATTATCAAACAAGAATGTCTCTTGCTATTCCATTAGATTGATATTGATTGCCTATTTAAGATGGTAGAACCTTTTCTCTACTTCAAAAGACTTTTAAAAATCCAGCCCTCAAGCAAGTTGCTTTGATTAAAAATTGCCACTTTTTCATGACAAACTTTTTTTTTTTTTTTTTGTTGCTTTATGCTTCAGTTCTATTACTAATAAAATGTCATTCCATGTATGCTCAAAATATAAAGGAAGCCTTTTTCATTCATGTAAATAATTCAGATATAATTAAGAAATAATTCAGACCTGCTTACAAATATGTTGGTATATAAGGGATATATCGGTAGGTTGTCAAATTTTAGGAATTGCCACTGTTCCCAAGAAACTGATTTCTTCATGACTTTATGCTTCAGTTGTACTACTAATCAAATGTTATTCCATGTATGTTCAAAATATAAAGGGAGTCTTTTTCATTCATTTAAATAAATCAGGTATAATTCAGAAATATTATATATTCAGACCATTGTTATTATTTTTACACCCTGTTCACACTACCAAGCAACTCCACACTGGCCAAGAGTCAACAAAATTTGGGTCATTCTGGGTAACATAATTGTTTTTGCTTGTTCTCTTGTTGGTTTGCTGTCTGTCTCATTGGTGTTTAGGGGGGATGTGAAGGGGGTTCTTATGAGATGTTTATTATACCAGAGATCTGTATGAGATTATTTCATATAGAAATGAAATACTGAGCATGCTACTATCACGTCATTGAGCACTTTGCCTGCGTCCAGACTGCAACCAGTGAGGTAAACATTATCACTCACAAATGTTGCATGTGTTGTGCGCTGTTCAGGCAATGCTGTGGGCCAGAGATAAGGTATTCCCAGCCATCCAGGCTGAATGTTGCTGGCCAGCGAATGCCTGAGCCTGAGACAGGTGTGGCATGCTGGATGAATGTTATTGCTCACAAATGTTGCATGTGCTAGGTTCAATTATGCAGATAATCTGACCGGCACCAGATCTTTGGCATGTGCTGGCTCTTAGCTCCCCGCTGCCCTCTCCTTGACCTTGCTCTTCATCAACTACATGTAGGGTTCGTTTCAACCCTGACGGAAACCCGGCATTATACACTCTATCTCATGCTCCCCCTCAGTTGTAAATCACATACATGTCAAAACAATGTCAATTAAAGAACATTAGTATGAGCCTCCCAATCTGAAATCAACTGATCTAGAGGAGAAAGTGCAATTTGGGACTGTGATGTACGTGCCAGTTGCATTGAGTTTTTGAAAGAGATAAAATGTCATGGTTATGCATTAGACAAGGGATTTAAAGAGAAGATGGTAGGGAGTGCCAAGAGACTTCAAGACAAAAGAGATTGCCATGTCATTCACCACAAAACTTCTTAAGGGATTGAACGTGAGAGGAGAAAACACAAGATAAAGAAGGAGGAGAGGAGAGAAGGGAGGGAGAAAGAGAAGAGATGGAAGAGCAAAACAGAAGGAAATGAGACAAGATTAAAGGAAAATGTAATTCAAGACTTTGATGGAGAGAGAGAGACTTTAAAAGAGGTTCACTTTTGAGATTATGAAAAATATACCTTGAGAAAAGGCACACTTCAGACAATACTGAAGGGGGAAATGCGGTATGATATGGAAGCAGTTAAGATAAGAATTTGAACTTAGCTTTTTAAGATCACGTCCATACCCATTTACAGTTATCAAGAACACATGCATGTTTTCAAAGAGGAGAGAAAGAGATGATTTTGAGAGTGATTTGAATGTTAGGATAAGCAAGTGTTAAAAGAGTGTAAGAAATGAAAGGTGAGTGAGAGGGAAAGCTTAATGAAGGTAGGGGGGTATTATTAAAAGCTAGGTATGACTCACTTCATACCCCGGGATAAACAGAACAAGAGTGAGTTGAAAGATTGATTCAGTATTTAAAGGCTGCTTGTATTGTAACACACAAGGGTAATCTACTTTGTCTTTTACTTCTTGATTGAAATGTATTAAACCCCCCCCCCCCCCCTCCCCCCTTCTCTCTCCCCAATATAAGGTTTATGTGAACACTGATTCTGCATATCAACTGGGAAAAAAATAGTTTAATGTCCTTGGGTCACTTTGCTTTTCTTATCATGAGCAAGAGTGAAAATGAATAATTGACAACTCGTTATTCAGCTTTACTGAAACTTCAAACTTTTAAACTCCAAGTCAGTTGGTGTGTAGATCTATTTGATATTTCTAGGTTACAGTTTATTTGTGGCAGTGTCGCTTTATGTAATCAAAAGTGGGCATGGAAAATGTATCAAAATCTAATGAAGAGACTGTTGCTGTACTTGTATTTGATTATTAGAATAAATTGTATACTATACATTGACAGTACTACTGAATGATATTTCAGGCTGTAACACTATATTTATTTGTATGGGGCACAGGTAGCATTTTTCTGTGGGGTACTCTTTAAAGTATATCTTGGCATGCTTTACAACATGTGCACTTCATTGACTTTTAGATCTTCCTACTACTTACGAGAGTTGATGTTGCAATTAAAAGTGTGAATTTACATCCTGTCATTTAATTATAAACTTACTGCTATCAGTCTCATCAGAAAACATGCTCAAATTATTGCATGGAACATAATGGAACATGACAGAGAAGGTCATGAACGGGACTAAAGATAAACATATGAGTTAGTCTGATGTGAGTGAGAGAAAGAGCAAGTATTTGCCTACCCTGTCGGATTGTATTTCAGGAATATGTTTTTACTCTATTATTCAAAGTGTTAATATGGGAGTAGGCACCAATTAGCATGACTGAGAAAAAGAATGATACAGCAAAGGTCACGGACACGTTTGTGTAGTAGATTATGTACATGTAGCATGGGGCATGTCTTCTACACTACGCCATTCTATGCCAAAATGATTCTAATGATGCATGACATTATTGGATTACTGGTGTATTGATGCATACCTTTTTAATTTCCTTACTTCACTGGTGTCCCATTAATACTGGCTGTGCCCAGAAATCCATGACTGTCTTGTATTGTCTACCGTAGGTCTAAGGTAGTACATAACAAAGCATCTCCATCATGATACCGAGGAGGCTAGCTATTCCAGTCTCTGCATGAGACTTGTTCTCATGAATAACTGATTTAAAGCATAGAAATATGACAAATATGAAAATGCTTTTAGAGAAAAGAGTTCTGTATGATGCCTAACTTATATAGACAGTACTCAGAGGTGTGGAAGGGCAAGAATTGGTTGCTGTCATTCTGTCAGAGCTTTCTAATATAACTTTGTATGGGGTATACATTGGTAATTATTACCTATACAAGGCATTTTAACTGCAAAATAAAAAGCCGTATTTTGCACGCTGCTACGAATCCGTAACCGGAGGGGGCAATATCTGCCATATTGCCCTCTTCAGGGTTTTCCCATAGACCACTGTACTAAAAAAGAGGGCAACATTTTGCCATATTCCACCCTTTCTTGTCAGTGCACTTTTATCAAAGTGCATACGCACTGTATTGTGTACGCGTTAAAGTGTACAAAGATTTAAACAATGGATACGCGTGGTAACAATTTATGTCGCAATGGCTTGGCCCAGATTACATACCTGCGTGAATAACCTGAAATCAGAGGGAATGACAGGCAAACAGACGTGTTTGTAATTGCTACAAAATAGGCATATACATGATATAGGTAATAATAATAATATTGGCTGGCTCTACTTTTGGTGAATATCAAAAATATTGCCCTTAAAAGAACCATATTGCCCTTGTCTTCGACTGGGGGCAGTATGATTCTGTTGGGAGCAATATATTCTGATACCCCCCTCAAGGCCAGTCAATATTATATAAATGTTTCCAGCTGTAGTCTCGATCAATAATGAGCTGTAATTTTCTTCACACCAATTCACGGCAACTGAAGAGGGTTATTCTAAAATTCATGCAACTGAATAGATGTTGGATGTCCCATAACTATATGTACCTTCTCCCCTGAAATTCATAAAATCACAGATCACATTATCACACTTTATGACTGTATGGCCTTGCAATAGTCCCATTTATAGGTTTTGGGTGAGTCTTGCAGTGTAATAAAATGAACTGGTGTATGAGGTTCAATAGATGGGAACGACTTCAGTGTGTTTCAGATGAAAATATTCAGGCCAGGAATTTCTATATAGGTTGATTAGTTGAATAAAATGGATGGAGTAATGAGCTTAAAAATAGTATAGAAAGATATAATAGCCTTTTTCTTCACTGATCTTTTACTCTCTTCTATGAATCCAGTCCTTCGGTTTACTTTATGTCCTTTAATTACTATTTTACATCATGATTACACAGTGGTTATTGCCAAATTTTAACAATTATGTATTCTTCGAACTGGATAATGACTTTTTCCAAATGCTGGTATTTAATTGGGTGTGTAACCTTGAGCTGGTAATTTTATATATCTTGTAGTACCTCTTGCCGAGAAGCACTAAAGGATGGAAGATAAATGCCCAAAATTCAAAAACAAAAGTAAGAAGACTGTAATTGAGGCTTTTTCATGCAACTAGAAAAGAAAGTGGTTTGATACACTATGCTCTGTGGATGTTCGTATGTGCAGTTAGAACTGAAACTTCTTATTTAGCTATAATATTTCTATCCTTTGATTTTCTGTACTGTTATTTAATTTGGGTAAATGAGAACTTACTGCTGGACAGGATTCTGTTAGTCAATCATCCATCAAATTAATGTCCCTGTTATTTCATTTCTTAACGTGATAAATATTCGCTTTTTGTCATTGCTGCTGAGACAGCTAATGTTAATATAACCTCTTTAGAGGCCAGGCAAGCTTGCAAAGCATATAGGGGTACAAGATGTTAATTAATTTCCATTTTCCTGTAGGTTGTTGTTAGAGTAATTCCTCACAAATCCACGCTTGTTATACCGAGACCCCTGGAGTAGCCATTTTGAGCCACTTCCTCCTTAGTCACAGGTAACTGAAGTCAGTGTGAAGGTGTAAGAAAGTGTTCACACTCTTCAGGGCTGGTCTCATATCACCAATAACTATAACTATAACTATGAATTGGTCTCCAGAATTTTATGTTAAAAACGTATGTGATCCAAGAAAATTGTTGCTCAGTGTTCACTAGTGTATATCAGTAAGCAACACTGATATCTAGTACCTTTTCAGCATCTACTTCAGGAGACCAGTTATACGTACATGTAACGTACTGTTATCGGCGATGTGGGACTGGCTCCTTAACTTCATTATCCTATTCAGGCAGGAACATTTGATTGGGTTTTTGTAAGGTTTTGTAAAATTTGTCATGCTATACAAGTTTTCATACCTAGAAATCAGGTAGCAACATATCTTCATATCAAAATTTGAAGAAGCTGTACATAGTTGAACAGCCCAGAATATTTATCTCTTATTTCAGGTCAAAATAGTGATGTAAAATATCTGGGTAAAGGAATTTCAGTATTATACATGGATTTCTTTGCATGTTGTGGGTACATTCAGGGAACTTTTTACACTGGGGTATACATGTCCATTTACACTCCTTTTTGTTGAAATGAGCATTTTCATAGGTGTGTCCCATCCTAGAATATAATTGCAGTATCAGTGGAAAAGTTATTGAAGAAATTTCACAGTATGTAAAGATGTAGAAAGCATTGCTTTAGTTGTGTAATGATAATATTTGTGTGCATGGGAGCTCTTTAAATAATCAATTAGCATATTACTCTTTTTTTCCTTCATTTTCGAGAGATCTTTTTGAGATTTCTACAGAAAATCCCTCTCTGATCCTATGTATTTTCCACTGGAAGGCATACAAACCTATTGCGATTGTGAAAGACTGCATTTTGCGGGGAATATAGAGTACTTTATAATGAATAGCAGTCAGAAAACATCAAATCAGGTTGAAATTAACTCCCACATACATTAGTGTATGGATCAGTGAATTTTAATGCCCCAATCATTGGCATGACGTATGGAGAGGCCACTGTAAGGGTACAGAGTCTGAATTTTATTCACCGTGTTATAAAAACTATGCGTTGATCAGTTGAACAAACAAAAACCAAATAAAATTGGAATAGCATAAATACTTTAGATATCTACAACACCAATCTGACATTTATGATATTTACTTAATCATACTTGTAATCGGTGTCCAGTGTTAATTGTGTCTCATTTCCTCAACAAAACCTTTTTTCAATGAATAAAACAGGAAGTGTACATTAAGATGTATTTGTTTTGCTTTCTTACAATAATTGGCTGTTAGAATGGGACATCTGTTTGTAAAAAGGTTGAAATATCATTAAACATGATTCATTGCATTGATAATATTTCCCGATAGAGTCTTAATTTTATGATTTCTTTTTTTTGGGGGGTGGGGAGATTTTTCAGAGCTTAGCTTTTAACTATATTTCACTGGCATTATTTACAGCAGTTTGTACATGGCAGTTTCTGTTTTCTTCATGGCTAAGAAAATCACTATTTTGTCTCTTATCAAGCACCAAATTCTGACAAATCATTATGTACTCCATTCAGGAGCAAAAACCCTGAAATTTGAGGGTTAAATACTTGCATGGATTTTTTTTTTATAATTGTGTGTTTTACTAAAAAATCAAAATGAAATTACAATATTTACAGATAATCAGACTGAATGATTAAAAATAAAAAAGACAAGATTACAAATTATACAAATGATTAAAAAGAGCAGCAGAATAAGGTAGAGAGTATTTAAAATGAGGCCTGACACTGACCAAAACAAACAAACAAAAAACATACATTTATAAAGAGCATTCATTGAATAAAACAAGAGAACTGGAAAAACGGGCAAAAGGATGAACAAAGGCATAAGTGTCGAGGGTTGCGGAAATAAATCAACATAAGAAATAATAAATAAAGGTGAGAGTGTATGTCTGTGAGAAAGAGAGAGATATTGAACTACCTGATGCATATCGTACAATGTGAACAATGAAATAGATAAAATACATGTAGCTCCATCTAGATTATAGTTTGAAAAAGGAAGGAAACATGGAAAATCATAAATCAAAATGCCATTTCTTGAAGTGAGCAGGTAATTTGTTTCTTTTTTTGGCTAATAAGTATTCAGTTTCTCTCTGTTTCTTGACAAAGCATTTAAATGCAATAAAATTGGGAAGATTGTTATTAAACTTAAAAGTATGAATATGGATTTTTTTCTTTGTATCTGTTCTCATCTCATCACATTAATGTCATGTACAGGAACATTGCACTCTCCTTGAACTCTAGCTCACTATCAATTTGCATGTTGACTCAGAGTGATATTTTTGAATCTCTTTTGTCAACATGGGCATCCTTAATTCTTTCTGAACAATTGCCTCGACCAGATCAAAGTTTTTAAATACATTTCATAAGCCATTTGATCTGCTTTTGAGGTAGTTTATGCATTCTCAAGTGTGGATTATTCTCATTGAGGGAGTAGACTGAATTTCTTCCATGCACTGTGTCATGGGCACAAACAGGTGCCGCATTTAGAATGAAAGTGAAGACTTTGCCTGTCATGTTTTTGTTACACCTCCAAATTTAGATTTAGGACCAGAAATGTGCATCCATCAACGCCTCCAAGGATGGGCTTACACATACCTGGCAGAACAAGTTGGAGTTTTACATGTTCTAATCCCTTACTACTTGAAGGACCATTTCACATGCAACATTTACATTAACAAAACCAATTTCACAATGGAAAGTTAGCTGGGTTGTGTTTTTGTTCTAGCACGTACAGATTAATAATGATTTTCAAAGTGAGCATTATGATGAAATAACATTATAAACCAAAAAGTATCCAGTTGTAACAGGTTAGATTTCATACTTGTTTGTTCACGCTTTAGCTTTTCTAAACACCTGCAGGCTTTGATTGTTTATGCATCATGATATTGAATCACCAACTAAAAAAGCTTTCTCATCATTACAAATGCTCAGCAGTTTGCCATAGTGATACATGATGCATTTTTCAGAACAGTTGTGCACAGTCATCAAATACCTTTATGGATATAAGAAACAATGACAATTAAAATTTTAAACACCCAACTCCATTGAGTGTAGTTGCTACTCACTCTTGATTAAATACATCAGTCATTGCTTTTGTTTATTAAACAAGGTTACATAATATCCTTGAGCAGTGTCGGCTCAACATACACTGTGATGTCCATTTACATGGAACATTTTTATTCATGTAAATTAGCTCTGTAAAATGACAAGACTAATAACTAAATTGATTGATACATGCCATATTTAAAATGTAAGATACATATAATTTGTGGGATGACCGAAGCACACACATTGAATCTTTCTTCCCTCAGTTGACTCCTTGATATAGAGGTCATTGAGTGTTTACATATGTCAGTAAAAAAATAACACTTGTTCTTATTTCCCTTTCCCTCTTAGCAATGCCTTTTCATATTTTTCATAGTATTTACAATGTAATAAAAAACGGGGATGTTGATCAAGAAAAAATGACAAAATGACCTTTCACAAAATTTAATCATTGGGGGAAGTTGTACAGTAGAATTAAGGTTAAATCAAAAGGAGATCTTTGTCTGTAATGTGGAATGAGGTCGAAATAGTATGAGATAAAGGTTGCTTGCTCTTTAGCGTTTCACTCTTAGTCACCTCCATGCATCTCATTGTTACTTTAGGTCATCAGAGGGGCGTTTCATGAAAGGACTTGTCAGATATTTTATCTGACAAATTTGCTCTCAGCCATTCAGATGCAAGGATTTCAGTAGCTTATAACAGTTGTCGGATAAAATATCCGACAACTTCCTTTCATGAAACGCTCCCCAGGGGCCCGTTGCACAAAACTTGCGTTCGAACGCAACTCAGGAAAATCAAACGCAACTTTATTTTCAGCCAATCAGAAGTGCGCATTAAGGACTTGCGTTTGATTTTTAGGAGTTGCGATCAAACGCAAGTTTTGTGCAACGGGCCCCAGGTCATTTATAAAGCCGGTCTTTGATGATTTGATCTAGAAGTTATCTATGTACTTCGCTTTTGATTGTGCTTGCTGTGTGTATACTGGAAAAAAAAAATTCTCCATTAAAATTAAATACTGTTGTGGAATGAAATATCACAAAAACTTTTACTGAAACCTAATTTGAAACACCTGTATGGGGCTCTGTTTGAGTAGTTAGAAAATGGTCATGCTGTAAGAAATGGGAAAGAAATAAACTTATCACAGGCATATTTTGTGAAACATTGTCAACAAAGTTTTCACGTGTTGGGTGTTATCAAATGTTACCAGGATGGGTTCCTTTAAAATGACATCTGTCTTGACTACTTCTCATGGAGTATTAGTCCATCTGACATCCCTATTTAGTCTGTATTAAACCTAGAAAAGTTCTTTCTGTTGAATTTTTTTTGCTTGATTTGTGATCCCATGTGGTCTCCGAACAATTTCAGCTTTGTTGCCGAAAAATTGACTTTGGGCAATTTGCATAATTTGCATAAATCTAAATGGCCCCTTTGAGGTAATACCTAGTAGCAAAAGACAGCTTACTGTATAAGCCATAAATTTCGTGGCCATAAATTTTCGCGAATAGGACTAACCATACTATTTCGCGAGTGGTTGAATTCGCCGTTGGAAAATTCTCAAATCTACAAACGGCGGTGATGATGTACTTTTGCAAAGCGAAGTGGTGAATTTCTGATCATGCGACTTCTTATGTTGGCAATATTTTGACGTGTTGTTAAATTCGCGACCCACTCCCGATTCGCGAAATTCGTGAAAATAAACCCCCCGCGAAATATATGGCGTATACAGTATGCAGATTGTGTCAACTGATCTACATACTATTCTATATGCGCGATGATACGTGACTGCAGTTGTGTTGTTCGTCATTGTACATGGAACCTGTGAGACATCGAAAGGAGGTTACACGGTAATGTCCGATAATAATGTATAATACCTCTATTTAAGGGTTTTGTGGGGTGTAGAATCCAGTTTTAATGTCATTTTTGGGCAATTACATATCACATAAACTTAATTGTCCCCGCCGAACGAAGTTCGCGAGGGGACTATGAAACGGGCTCCGTACGTGTGTGCGTGTGTGTGTGTGTGTGTGTGTGCGTGTGTGTGTGTGTGTGTCCGTCCGTCCGTCCGTCCGTCCGTCTGTCCGTGTGTGCTCAAATGTTAGAAAATGCTACTTCTCCGTCATTTCTTGGCCGATTTTGATTCCAATTGTTTTATCTGATAGGGCTGGGTGGGGGCTTCCAAACTTCTACACAGAATTTTGAAATTCATTAATTATGCAAATTTATGCAAGTTTATTCAAAATCGACGAAAAATGCTACTTCTCTATTTCACATCGGATTTTGATTCCGATTGTTTTATCTGATAGGGCTGGGTGGGGGCTTCCAAACATCTACACAGAATTTTGAAATTCAATAATTATGCAAATTTATGCAAATTTATTCAAAATTGACGAAAAATGCTACTTCTCTATTTCACATAGGATTTTGATTCCGATTGTTTTATCTGATAGGGCTGGGTGGGGGCTTCCAAACTTCTACACAGAATTTTGAAATTCATTAATTATGCAAATTTATGCAAATTTATTCAAAATTGACGAAAAATGCTACTTCTCCTCTATTTCACATCGGATTTTGATTCCGATTGTTTTATCTGATAGGGCTGGGTGGGGGCTTCCAAATTTCTACACAGAATTTTGAAATTCATTAATTATGCAAATTTATGCAAATTTATTCAAAATTGACGAAAAATGCTACTTCTCTATTTCACATCGGATTTTGATTCCGATTGTTTTATCTGATAAGGCTGGGTGGGGGCTTCCAAACTTCTACACAGAATTTTGAAATTCATTATTCATGCAAATTTATGCAAATTTATTCAAAATGGCTGAAGGTTCATAATGTTTTCATGTTTTATATTTCAGTTGTATACATGCATTGTTGGTATTCTCTTCTTTTGCATGCAGTAACATTATTATTTTATTCACTAAAGTTTTTCACTGAAGTTTTAAGGTTCAGGCTAGTTAATTTCCACAGATCTGCACTTCCGGCGGGGACATTTATTACGCATTGCGTAATTTACTCATTCACTTGTTATACTTGAACAACTGAAAGTATATTTTTAAAACATTAACAATAAAAGTAAGCCTACTGATGTAACTTAAGGGGTTTAGAGTGACTGTCTTCATGTTTCGATCTTTTCTTTTTCCTGTTTTTTTAGTATTCTTTTTCAATTTCCTGTCACTTTCAGCCACAAGAGTTCAAAGGGGATGAATATGATTATGGAAATTTGTATTGAGAAGAAGCAGAAAATCAGGGAAGAATAGTGACAATTTGAGAGAAAAAAAAAAAAAAAAAAAAAGAATATAGAAAGTTAAGGATTTTCAAAAGCTGAGATCACTAATGATAACGGGAATCCCATTTTGGCAATGCGATCATTATGTGGGATGTCATAATTAAGATCCAGAACCCTTTTTATATCCCAAAATACCCCTTTGTCCATTTTAATGACAGAACAGACTTTTTGTCCATGATTCATTATGGGTAACATAGTTATTTTTACATGCCCTCACATAGGCTATGAAAAGGGATACACTTCAAGTAATGTAAAACAAATGGTAAAGTTCTATAATGACATCACATATCATGACCACATTATCAATGCGAAGGTAGCAAAATCACTAATGATCTCAACTTCCAAAAATTCATAACTTCATTTTTCTCTGTCCGATTTATCACAAACTTACACTAATTAAATATGTTTCTATGATTTTTCTGCTTTCATCCAAACTTGTTAACAGTCAGGTTGAATAAACAATCAAATCAACCAACCAACAGTAATTAAGCAATTTAAGCCCATTTTCTATGACAGGGTTAATTCCCGTTTAATTCAACGTCATATTTGAACACTCCCAAACCCTCTTACATGTTTTACTTACACTATTTGTATAAAGTCAGGTGTACTTTCATATAATCAGGGATTGTAGGTCCATGTTCTAACTGATGAAATACTCTTTCAGTTGTTTAAGTGTAATTACGTTGGTATTTACATGGAATTTACGTGATATTTAACTGAAAAAAATAACATTGAAATGGATTCTACTTCCCACAAAACAACTTAATAGAGGTATCAAACATTATTATCTGACATTACTGCGTAACCTCCTTTCAATGTTCACAGGCTACATGTACAAGATGAACAACACAATTGCAGTCACGTATCATAACGCATATAGAATAGTATGTAGATCAGTTGTCTAAATATTGTCTAGAAGGAGCCATTTAGATTTATGCAAATTATGCAAATTGCCCAAAGTCAATTTTTCGGCAACGAAGCAGAAATAGTTTGGAGACCACATGGGATCAGGAAGAACTTTTCAAGGCTCATAAACTGTCAAGTCGACTATATAGAGTGGGCTGTATACTGTGCAGAATTGCAATTGGATCCAATGACCAGGATAGTAATACACTGCAAATTGCTTTTATCAGTTACCTGTAACTGGACAGGCTCTATTTGAAAACCACTTTATTAAGTTCTTTCTTATGATATTTAAGTAAGGGCAAAGGAGCTCATGGGATTATCTCTCTCCAAGAGCTAATATTATGAACCCTTCAGACTTCATGAGATTGGGTTTGGTAACTTCCTATGGATGCGGTAAATTTGACTTATAATCGAGTATGTAAACTATCTTTAGTATGAAGTCATTTCCTGTTGGTTGTAGTATCATACATCCATTTTAATATACATTTTATCCCACAATACAGCTTTGTTTCCTAATAATTTTTAAAATCTAATGTATGTAATAATTTTTTACTTTTCTATTTTGTTGTTGTTAAGCAGATTGTTGGAGATGGCCAGGCATGGAGTTCACCTGCCCTCGAGAGGAGAGATGTTGCGAACACTGATACAGCTGGCACATGTCCTGGTACAGGAGAAGAAAGGTAATTTCCCCCAAACATTGACTTACATCATTCAAAATGATAAATGTTTTGTCTACTATCAATCAAAGATTAACATTCTAGTAGTATCTTGTTGATGTGTGTGTCCTTATAAGTCATTGTGAGACATGATCAGTTGTTTTGATACTTGATTAATTGTAAGAGCAGGACTCTTGAGTTACACAAAAACCACAGAGTTGTGTCAGGTAATGTGTTTGATGAAAATGTGTTTGTTCTTGTGCCTGTATATATTGCAAGGCCGCAACTAAAATGGTTTGATTTTTTTTTCGCTAGAGCAAACTAGTTTTAAATCATCCTAATAGTTCAACTTCAAGGAAGAAAATTCTTTAATCAGTCACTTTTATTTTGAAATTCACAGATATGAATAGAACTGTACCCTGCAGTTATAAGTTGTAATAAATTATAAATTAACGTAGGGCTGAGGTATCCTTTGTAGGTTTCCTCCAAGAAGATTGGACTGAAATGTAGCTGCAATGGTTAATCTCGATTATTTTACATTCAAGTCATTGCACTATACTCTATTTCAATATGTAGTTCTATACTATACACATACATTTATCTTTTTTTTTTTTTGCAGTGGAGCGGAAGGAAGTCAGAATGTTGAGAAGAGGCAGGGTAAGAAGAAGCATAGTAAGACAAGCAAGAAGAGGCCTAAGCTGAGCATCATATCTGTTGATGAGGATCAAGTGATCGAATGCTCCTTGGAGACGCACAGGGGAGACACTATCGTTTTCAAGTTCAGTGAAGATGATCAGCTGGATGGCATTGTCTCAAACCTGGTATGAAGGAACTTCTTTTAAAATATAGATTATAAAGTCTTGTTCACACATGATACTGCTGTGAAAAAAAATACTGTTTGCAAAATATAAACCATTTCACATGTGAATGAATGGCAAGTGGAGGTGAACAAAAAGAAAAGTAAGCTGTGCCCAACAAACACTGCTACACATACCCCCATATCTGTGTAGATACAGAGACATGAAAGCACTATGCTTACTTCATCTTATTTCACTTCGGCGCATCACGGGGGAATGAGGCTTTATAAGAGATGGTTAGGATAAGAACAAATGCCATAGAGCGGTCTGTTCTCAAATTTTGTTCGAATTATCAAAGGACTCTAGCATGAAGAAGGTCATCGGTTTGAATTCATTTCACATGATCTGCAAATTTGGCATTGTTTCTCATTAACTCCAGATAAACTTGGCATTATTGAATCAATAATACTTCCTGATAATAAACAGATGATTCATCCGCGAATGTAATGTGAATCTTAATCTTATGCTCCAATATAGTATTGGAGCATAAGACCTTGTGTCATGAAACTTACTCGTCATAACAACATTCCTCATATATATTTCATTCTTTATCATAAAAATATTGAGGCTGTGGTGATGAAAAGATGTACATGTACAATACTTAGTTCCTTTCTTTTTATAAGAACTATTAGGTCAAACTTCTGTCAGATCAGGTTTTGTGAGATAGAATACAATTTCTTTTTTAGACATGTGATCTGGAGCTCTTGAGGAGAAACATTGTGAAACCTTGAACAAGATACTCTGAGGATGTGTGTAGAGCCTATATTTATATCATTACCATATGTGCCTCGAGAGTACCAGTAGGTTGAATGAAATTGTGGATAGGACAGTCAAGCTAGTCATATTGTGCCATGTAGGAGTATTGTATTTCATTTTAGATCTCACAGGTGCCACCTCTGACTAACATGGAATTATTCAATATAAGTATCTCATGTTTTCAGACTTTTCTATTGGTGTATTGTAATTCAACCTTTTCTCCCTGCATGACATGATTACATATTATCAAAACAAAGAATCCCTGTTTTTGTTGTGGAGATAGGCATTGATAAATGATAGAGGGACTTTGAGCAAGTTCTTTAGGAGGAAAATTGCTTTACTTAGATTTTGGTGAATTATCTTAGTAAATAAATGCATTATGGTCCTATGAGAGGAAAAATCTAAAATTTATTGGAAAAATGAATTAATTCGCTTTTTATTTGTCTTTCCGACTTTTTTCACTTTCCTCTCTGTTTTATTCACTTTTTTTGTTCTCACCTTCTGTTCTTCTCTATGACATGATTATTTCTCATGTCATTTTGTAGACCATTGCCAAGTGGGTTCATGAGCAGCATGCATCCCTCTTCAAGGAGCAGCTCCTTAAGGTGATGGAGGATGCCAAACGTTTAGGACCAGGTTCCAACTTCCAGCCCGTTCAGTCGTCTTCTACCACTGGAGACGATGCCATCACCAGTCAACAGCTCCATGAAGGGGTGGTTCCTCCAAGCCCCAGCAAGGCTCTCACCTCTTCCGATGCCTCCCCTCCCAGTGGGGACGAGTCTCAGCAGCAATTGGTATGGTCCCCAGCTCTCAACTCACCTGCTTCACCAATATCTGATCCTTCAAGCCCAAGGCTCAGCCCCCTTTCTTGGCCCTCTTTGGTGGGTTGGTGGGACTGGCTCTCTCTCTCAGTTTTCTCCTTTTTTTTTTTGAGTTTCCTTGCTATGTGCAAATTGGACTGCTGTGGTAGCTGGCCTTGGAGTGACCAATTTCTTTTTATCAGCCCCCTCCCCCTCTTCCTGTCCCATTTGGTTTGAATGTGTGATTAGCAGCCTGAACTATATTCATTACCTCCTCAATCCCTTCTCATTCCTAATGACCTTGCATTCCATTTCCCCTCTCTACATTCCTAACCCTTTAGAGTGTAGTAAGAGTATCTTATTATACTCTGTATATGTTGAAAGACTAGATAAGAATGTCGTCTCACTTTGATATGTATTTATTAGGATTATATTTTGAAAAAAATAGAGCATATACTTGATGTAATTTGTTGTCAAATGGTTCGGAAGTAGATAGAGTTGGATAAAATTTATCTAATGCATATATATATACCTGCAAATTAGAAATTAAGTAAATTTAGTAAGATATCCCATGTTTAAGAGGACATCACCATTTTGGTTTCTTTACTTGCAGTGACTGGGGATGAGGGTGTTCTGCTATGCTTGTTGATAACTGCAACTTGCTTTCCCTGGAATAGCCACTTGAAACACCCTCTAAAATCCATATCTGACTTTACTTCACTTTCCCTTTGATCTCTATGGAATTGTGGCAAAACCAGACAAACTTTGTGACAAATGAAGTGTGGTAGTTTTCTGATGTATTCAACCAGCTTTGATATTAAAATGTTACCAAATTTAGGATTTTGCATTTTTATGCCCTGTCCTCTGCACTTCAAGATATCAATAATATTGAATTGTCAAATGGAGCAAAACTAATTACATAATACTAGTGGTTCTAGGACAATTACCCCCTGGGCAATCATCCCCTGGAAAATTACCCCCCTAGAAAACTACCCCCCAAGGACAATTACCCCCTGGAAAATAACCCCCGCCGGGGACAACTACCCCCAAGGACAACCAACCCCAGAGGAGAATTACCCCCATGGAAGAAAGACAATTGATTATCGTTAAAATAGTATTTCCTCATGAAATTATGTACTCTAACCGTTTTTGATAATTGTTTTTCTCAAAAATCAAAATTTTTCAAAAATAATGTTTCATGTCACTAAAAATCATCTTCCTGCATGCCGGTTAAATATCCTGCTAAAGAGCTACAAATCAAATGAGATTAATCTACCAGAAAAAAGATTATTTAGTTTATTTGTAAGCACTGTACATACTGATAAGTCTTGAAGGCAGATTTCATTGTGAAATAATTGCTGAACCAGAAAACACAATATCTTAATTCACCATGAAATGGATCATGAGATAAATCGTGAAATAGATCATAAAAAGGCAAATAAACTTGATTAGCAAAGTTACAGAGGATGCATAAATGATGAAAACTTACAACCTATTTTCTTTGTAGGGGCCCCCTTTTCTTTTCGAGACGGGCTATAAGGCGTATACTCACTCATAGATCTGCACGCAATGTATTGTTAAATTTCTAGGAAATTTAAAGACCAAGTCCACACTATAATATCAAGTTGATTTGAATAAATAGAGTAAAATCAAACAAGCATAACAGTGAAAATTTCACTAAAATCGGATGTAAAATACGAAAGTTACGGCATTTTGAAGTTTTGCATTATTTCATGAAACAGTGATATGCATAACATGGGTGGTATGCAAATGAGTGAACCGATGATGTGACACACTCACTTTTCCTTATGTATTTTATTATATAAAATTTCAAATATTTCCATTTTTATGGATGTCATGATAAAGAATCTCTCCCTTGAATCAAAATAAGTTACAATAATGATGATTTTACATGTTCCATAAGGAGTCAAACCATGGTTTACATTATTGAAGCATGAAATTGAAATATATCATATTTCATATAATTAAATACATAAGGAAAAGTGAGTGTGTGACATCATCGGTTCACTCATTTGCATACCGCCCATGTTATGCATATCACTGTTTCAAGAAATAATGCAAAACTTCAAAATGCCGTAACTTTCTTATTTTACATCAAATTTCAATAAAATTTTCACTGTTATGCTTGTTTAATTTTACTCTGTTTATTCAAATCAACTTGATATTAGTGTGGACTTGGCCTTTAATCCGTACTTTAAGCGATGGCAAAACTTCGGGGGAATGGGGAAACCTTCATCCCCCTCCCCTATCGAATTGAATAATAAATAAACAAGACAATAATCCGAATGCTCCAAACTGTAATTTTGGAGATATTGTTATTAAAAATCTCCCTATATCAATCCTAAATATGCCCCCAAACGTCATTCGATCAACGGTATGCCATCGTTTTGAAACATTTGTCTTCTCGCATGCCTTGCAATGAAATGTAATTCAATAGACGTGGCATAAAGTCAAACTTCCTCGGGGGATGGTTGTCCTTAGGGGGTAATATTCAGGGGGGGAGGGGGGTGATTGCCCAGGGGGTAACTGTCCGGACACAAATACCAGTAATTATAGATGCCAATGTTAATTTGTTTAGGTATGCCATGTATTGTTTCCCCATGTTCAAGTTAAACATAGAGCATCGTGACAAGTTAACATACATGTAAATGATATGCCTGCTATGTATTTATCCACAGATTTTCAAGTGCAAGTAGAAAAAAACACAGAACAAACTAGTAGTGATATCCCAGTCTAGATAATGTGAATAATGTTTGTTTGTGAAATTATATTATCCTGTATACACAGAGCATGATATCAGCATATTACATAGAAATGGAATTTAATAATAGCAACTACTACTACTTTACAACTTGTAGAATAAACTAATACCCATGATTTACTATTTAAATGGTTGATGATTTGCATTGAAGTGATATTTGAATAACTGCATGGAATTTTGTTTAGTAGTTTAAACTTTAAATAATTTTTTTTTGCCACAAAACTCCTTGTTTTGAATATGTCTCACTATGTGTATTTTTCTTTCTTTTTCATTTGATTAGAATGCTCCCCAACAAAGTTTTGAGATGGCCGTTGGTAAACAACTTACTGCAGAGGCTCAACAGCAAGGTGAGCAGCAACTGAAACCTGTTGAAAACCAGCACCAGCCCCTCAGTAGGAAGGGTAGTAGTCCTCTCACCGTCAGTCAGCCTCAGCAGATGGGTAGTGAAGATAGTGACCAGACCCGTCCCAAACCCAACCAGTCTCCTCCAGCAGCTGTAGAAAATATACCTAACCAAATGCCAGTCCAGCAGAGTCAGCATCTTCCAATGGAACTGAGAACACCACAACCTGTTTATCCAACCCAAACAGGAGTCCCTGATCAAAGCATGATGCAGGGAATGCCTCTGATGGGTGCTTACAGCATGATGCCTGTTTATTCATCACAAGGAAATGTTGTGTTTGTGCCAATGGCAACACAAGCAGGTGCACCCCAGATGTACATGCACCAACAAGCCACACAATTGTTCATGCAGCACCAGATGCCCATGCAACAGCACCTCCAGCAACAGCCACCAATGCAGCAACACCAGCAACAACCCCCAGTGCAGCCGCACCAACAACCACAAATGCAACAGCTCCAGCAACAACCTCCATTGCAGCAACAACAACAACAACAACCCCCAATACAGCAGCAGCAGCAGCAAGCTGCACCACCAGTCCAGGACCAAGTTCAGCCACAGCTGCAGCAGCAAACAACTCAATCTGCTCAGCAAGGAGGGCAACAAATGCAGATTCCAGCTTGGCAGTTGCAACAAGTTCAACAAACACAACCTGGTCAACAGGTAGCAGCATCTGTGCAAGGTCAGCCACAGGTACAACCTCATCAACAACCACAAACTACAGGTGCTCCTGCAGCTGCTTTATCAACACAGAGTGTTCCAGCAGGGACACAAGCTCAGCAGCCTCAAGCTAAAGCTGCTCAGGGCACAAATGTAGCTCGTCTTGAAGATCTTAAAGCGAAACTATCCCAGCTACACAACAGAAAACATAACCAACATCAGCAACAGACACCAGCTAAAGTGGCTGCTGGCCAGTCTGCATCCGTACAACCACCAACATCACTTCACCAGCAAGTCCCACAGGGTCAGGGAGTAGCAGGACAAGCAATTATACCATACCACAGTCAAGTCAGCGTCAGTGTTTCCCAGCAAACCACACAAAACAACAGCCAGAGCTCTGCAAACATCGTCCTGACTCCACAGCCTGTTCAAAATATGTTAACACCAGTCTTTCATCCAATCCAAGATGAAAGGAAAGCATCCTTGATGGACACCCAGAGTTTACCCATCAATAACTACCTGCCACGTCCAGCAAGTGAACCTGTTCCAGATATGCCAGCAACACCTGTTGTAGATCCTCACCAGGAACTTTCTGTAAAGGTTGTGCCTGAGAAATCAGAAGATAACCAAATTCAAATTGAACAATCAGCAAGGCCTGTGTCCCCGAAGCCAGCGTCTAGTCCAACAAAGAAGTCACGTTTTCTTGTTTCTTCTGTGGAAGAGAAGAAGGATGCATCAGCAGTGACTGTAGAAAAAGCTAAGGAGGAGATAAGTGAAGGAAGTTCAGACAGCAAAATAGAGACAGTTGAAGATAAGTCTTCCAAAGAACCTGGCATTGGGTCAGGTAAAGACCAAGAGCCTGCACAAAAAAAGGAAAAGAAGAAAGGTAGATTTACAGTAGCACCTGCTCCGAGTCCTGTGAAAGATGCTGTTAAAAGTGACCAAGGGCAGTGTGACGAGATTGCAACACAAGCACAGGCTGTGAAAGATGTGGTCTCAGATTTGGTGTCCCAGACTGAGAAAAGTATTTTCAAGGAGTCAGCAGGTGTTGCAGAAACTGCAAAGCCACCGATAGTTGCCCCAGCTAAGCCTAGCCGTTTCCAAGTTAACAAGGTTTCAGACAAGGCTCCGGTAGTTGAAGGAAAAACCTCTGTCCAACAACCTGTTCCTGAGACAGCTCCAATTCAGGCTAAGGATGATCAGACATCTATCAAAACTGACAATGAGAAGCAACCCGAGGCAGAGCAGCCTCAGCTACAATCAGCCACTGAATCACTTGCCATAAAAGAGGCAGATCGGGAACCATCTCCTCAGCGATGGAATGATCCTGCTGTTGATATTGTAGCTGTTGGGCCCGCCATCAAGCCAGAACGTAAGAATAGCCTGATTGGCAGTGAACGAGACACTCCAGACAGCATTGCATCAGATGGCAGCTCACTCCCTCCATTACCACCAGATGGTCCATCTTTGCAGCCATCAGGAGGGTTTCCTGGACAACCACTCGGACCAGTCCAAGGAGTGTTTACCCAGTCTGAGTTTCAGAGTACACCACCTTTGTCAGATGTTGGATCAGCTTCTCCAGGACCTGTTGCCACTGTAAGTAACGAATTGCTACCTTTTGTGAGGAACACATTTTTTCTTACATATTCTTCATCGTAAGCAACATGCTCCTGCAAAGGAGAGCATAATGAGCTTAATAATTGATCCATCATTTTGTAGCATACAAAATAAACTTTCAAGTTCGGAAAGGGCTTCAAAAATTTGCTTTGTGTGACAATAAATATGACATTACAGGAGGTATTTTGAATGACTCAAATTGTCATCTTCTAAATGGTTCTTCCAGTTTAGGATATTTTCTACACATTTATGAGTATGGGGCCATTTCATATCACTTTGAAAAATGATTAAGCAAATCCATGAAGTGACAAAAAGGAAAAAATAGGAATTACATGTAATAGTGAGACAACTTGTATTGCATTAGACACTAAGCTTAATTGATCTTGTATGGGCATTTTGGTGACCCAAATTTGCTGATAGATTGTTGGGTCTTCAAATTTGCTATAAAAAGAGTTCATTTTATATGAGATATGATTAGCAAATTAGTGCTATCATCTGTCTTGGAAGAATTAAAAAAAAAAAATATTCTTATGAGTATCAAGGATAGTTTTGTTATGTTTCTCTTTATCATAGACTGATTTTGGTCCAGTCCAGCCATCATCATCTCAAGCTGAAGCTACTAGGGAGCTTCAAGAACTTCTAAAGAGGTAGGACAAATATCAATCACCATATGTGTCAGTGGTATGTGCTCTTGGTGAATGTGAAAGAAGTGGCATTTAAAAAGATGCCTCAATGATTACATATTTCAGCTTAGTACTGGTATGTGTGTGTATGAAATACTTTGACCAGGAGAGATGGACATTAGTACATCTGGGACTGATTTCAGTTCTTCTACTACAAAATTCCCTAATTTTCTAATTTTTTTTTCTTTTCTGGAATGAAGAATGAAATCATGATTTTTTGTGAAAGATCAACTCTTCTTTTTGTATGTTGTTCATCAATTAGTGATCCT
Source organism: Heliocidaris tuberculata (assembly GCA_025618425.1). Lineage (NCBI taxonomy): Eukaryota > Metazoa > Echinodermata > Echinoidea > Camarodonta > Echinometridae > Heliocidaris > Heliocidaris tuberculata. Next base: position 25,098,342 of record CM046832.1, on the reverse strand, counting down.
ACAAAATATAAAGGAAGGACGAGAGTTACAAAAGATTTACAAATCTGAAATGGTTTAATGATAATTTTGCCTCCTGTTCTGTATAGGCTATGTTTTTAAGCATATCTCTACTGATGCCAAGGAGAGACAGTTCTAAATTCTAACAGAGGCAGTCATTTATGCAAATCAGTTGTAAGAACCTTTTAAAAAATAAAATTGTTAACTCTGTACAAGATTGCTCTTTGAATAGATATATAGCACAAACGTATACATGTTTTCTTTTCTTTCAATTTCTAGGCAAGAAGAAGAGAGGACTAAGATAGTGCAGCGTCATCAGAATGAAATGCAGGAGTTTATGGCTCACTATCCACAGACAACGCCACCCCAGAGTCCTCTGCTTCTGTATCACCCCAACATGTATAGCATGGTTCCCTTCCCCATGCAAGACAACTATGCTCCCCAAGGCATGTGGCATCCCAGTAGCATTCCTATCCCCTTCAACCACTTCCAGGGAGTTCCTTTCACCCATGCGCCAGGCTCCGCATTCGGGGGATTCCATCGGAGTAACACCAGCCCACCTACCGTACCAGGCATGTCTTCCATGGGGGTTCCAATGCAGGGACCAGGAGGGATTGTAGCATATAGACCTGTTGCTAGTGTGGAGATGCCTGGGCAAGGAGCCATGCCAGGTGCTGCACCTGCTATGACAGGGGCTCAGTATCAAGTGCCTACCACCATGCACCCCCATTTCTCTGCCAGCAATGAGATGATTCCACAGCAGACCTACACCGGTAGTCAGGGACTCAAAAGGAGTGTCAGTTACCAGTCTGTTGTTGCACAGCCCAACGCTGGGTTCCAGCCTTCATTTTTTCCCAATCCTGGCCAGCCAATGGGAGCCTCTAACCCAACGGGTGGTAATGTGTGGATGAACCAAGCAGGCGGAGTACAGATTGTGGACATGAAGGACCAGCAAGCAATGCAGAACAGTATCAACAGATCTCCAGAGCAGCATCCTCGTGGCATAGACAATGCAGGTGTTGCTTTTCCTACACAGCAAGGTCAGGCATATCCATCCCATGTAAGGACCGGCTCTGGTACTGAGAAAATAGACTTCACCAAGAGAGTTGTACCAGTTGGTAGTGAGGCAAGTGAGACAGTAACTTCAAAAGGTTACCAGGCTCAGACAGACTTGGGTCAGGTGGAAAGGAGACTTGAGGAAGCCAGGCCTGGTGGGCTAAGCCAGCCAAATATCCAAAGTGAAAATACAGAACTGCATGGACAGATTGATAATAGGGTAGCAGTTGATCACCCGACTACGGACCCCAGGCCAGCTGATAATAATACGAATGTGATTCCTAATGACCAAACTATGGCAGCACAGCTTCAAACACCTTCATCCCAGCAGCAGCAGCAACAGCAACAGGCAGGCAAGCGCAAAGGCACTTTTGCTGATGACAAGTTTAAGAATCTTGCAGACTTGAGTAAACCAACAACGTCAAGACCTGCCTTGGATGAAAGGAAAGTTAGTCTGAATGACTTGAAACGTGCCCAGCAGCAGCAGGACTTGCAGGCCAGTGCAGGGGCAGTAGCTGCTGGCAATGTAGCTAGCAACCAACCCCAGTCAACCAAACCTGGATTTGTAAGGCCTGCTCCTGGAACTACCAAAGCTGACGTTCCCAAGACGTGAGGAATCAACACATGCACAAGAAATTGTGACATTTAGTTAACAAAATTTGTGAAGAAAAAAAAAAAAAAAACTGCAAAAACTTAATCAAGTTAAGAAAGATATTAAACAGAATGGGATATTATTTCAAATAGAAACCACTTTGCAAATCCTTGGTGAGCAACAGATTAGTAAGTAAAACTACTGCACAGTGCTTTCATATGTACATGTATGCTGCCTAGCATATAGAGTGATAAGTGAGCTTACATATGCATGTTGCACACCTAGAGTAACTTGCAAATATAAATCTAAAGAACATTTTTTTTTCTCATGGCAGACAATGAATATGCTCACATGATATTTATTATTTGTCAAATCAAATTGAGAAGATGAAGCTCAAAGGTAATAAAGAACTAATATATGTTTGTGAATATTAGGTAAATATATGTAATTAAGAAAAAAAAGTTTTTGTGACACTCACTCTATATTTAGAATGATGTGGTATGTTTTCTCTTCAATACCCATATCTTGAACTTTGCTGTATTTTTCTTTGCCACAAATCACCAACTCAGATGTCACAGTTTCTTTTGCATTCCCTCCAAGTGTCGAGCTTCAACAACCTGTTATAATAAATGAACTAATTGGCATGAAATGCTTATGTGTGTGAGTAGCTAATTTATCAGTATGAATGAAATGGATTAGGACTGTAGACAATGGAGATGGTAGACCAGAGGAAACTTAGTTTAGTTGTTGATTTCATGTAAACTGCCTTATATTTTGTTTGGGATATGCTGCATGAATCAGACAGTGAAAGATGCGAATGAAGAGAGGCAGGAATTAAGCGAGTAAAGGTGATACAGCCTTTTTACTACACAGGTTGCAGCTTCCTTAATATATCACTTTACTAGGTGCTTTGGTGTTATATGTAATCCTTTTTAATGTATCTCACTCGAGTCTCAATTATTAACTGTATGACAGAGTTAAAGAGAAGCCTAAATATTTGTATCTCCAACCCCAAGATATGTACATATTCATTGCGCAAGTGTCTTTGGATTGCATTTTTTTCATTAGAGTCCTTGGCAAACAGCGATATATATAAGCCATATGTGGAATCATTTGCACAAACTAGGAGAGTGGGTCATATGACTATCCACAAGGTTGACAAAGAATAGAGCTTTCGAGTCCAGGAGATGCTCAGTCAAGTTCTCAAGTCAGTCATGTCCATCCTGTAGCACAGTAATATGTTGGTGTAAGCCCTGTAATGCACTGTAATCACCATTCCAAACTCATTCTGATCCATATCTACCTTCATGAATATTGATGAGAATCCCCTCTTGTCCACTTATCATAATCACATGTGTGGAAGAATTGCCTCTTAGTCTATTTTCCATGTAAACAATTGTTTTCTTTGCTTCATAAGATGCAGGCAACAAATATTTTGGCTGTTGTTTAGAGAGCGTTATATTATTCAAACAACATAAGCCCACTGTTTCATCTCCAGATAACCACATTTAGATTTCAGTATCTACAGACACAAGACTGTGGACACAAGAGAGTTTGAAACCATATTGGTGGAATACATATGGCAATTCTTGTAGCATGTAACATGATAGGTCCATGGTGGATTGATCTGCTGATGACTGACTTGAAGAAAGCTTGTCATATTGACGAAAATACAACGTCCATTCCACCCCTTCAAAGTATAATCTAGTGTATACACCCGAACAGCCCGTTCTTAGCTGAATGAATTCAATATGTAGAAACATTTGTACATTATGTAAATAAGCAACAATTGTATGGCCATATATATATAGTTTTGTTGTTCAGTGGGACTTCAATTTGTGTTATCAATGTTTATCATTATTGCATCTATGAAAATGTGTATAAATGCTGCGTTGTGGGCAGTGTATGAGAGAGGTGGCCATTGCTCAGCCTTGGCTTTGTGTGATACCTTATATTCTAAAATTTTAGAATATCATAAAGAACATATTGACAAATAAAATCAGATGTACGTCCAGTAAATGTTAGGCATTGGTTACGAAAATATTGCATTTAGTGTGTATGCTTAGATTTGATGACCAACTCAAACTTTTTAATGCTTAAAATTGTTGGCTTCCATTTGTAAGAATTCAAATCACTGTTATATATTTAAGATTGGCTAAGTTGTGGAAAAAGTGAAATTGTTCAATGGCTTAGTTGTAAACTTCACTGATTAGAAAGAAATATCTTCCCAACACTGCTTTCATTTTTAAGATTCTCCCTCTTCGGCTCATTTTTGTAGCATTGTTTCATCTATGTTTTGGGGAAAAAAGGATTCACCAGATTTGCACATCAATAATATGTTACAAATTAACTAATCAACAATTTCCAGCACTATTCTGCAACCTTAATTGTATCTATTATCTGGCTATTTGAAGTGTTATATGTGCTTGAAGTGCATAGTTGTAATTAGATGTTTCACTGAAAAGAAAATAGTTTCATGTTCTTGTTTGTGCATCGGCTGTATTTGCCTCGCATTTGCTTTGCAACTTGAAACTCATCTATTCTTAATACAGTGTTTTAAGGAAATAAACTAGATAAACAGATACTACTAATGATGATGAAAATGGTTATTCAGAAAGTGCCGTTTTCATTACGCTAAATGTTCTGAAATACCGGTGTCTCTCTTTCCAAAATTAAGTGAACCTCTCTAATATATGGTCTGACATTTGTATATGAGTTGTCAAAATATGGAAAAGGAAAGATTTTAAATTCGCTTTATGGGTAGAAAACATCTACTGTTAACTATGAGTATGAAAACTACTATAAAATGTATTCATTATTTCATTGCATCAATTTTGCATTAATTTATTTTATGCATGACTTTTGTTTGTGATACACCTTTCTCCCCTGACGCAGATATACTCAGTGTTATAACCAGGCACACATTATTAAAGGAATTATTTTTGTTTCTCAGTTCCTGCTACCCCAGTAGAACTACATATTAAAGAACTACAGAAAGAAGAGAATTCTCAAAATTTGGGGAGGGATTTTTAATTTTTGGTGGGAACATACATCAGATAATTTGAAGTTTGGTAATTGACTCTGCCTCAGGAAGACATTATTTAAAGAATTTGAAATATTAATTCCACCTGATTTCCCTTTGTTATATTCACTTGTGCCTCTTAAATAGCTTTTGTATACATTAACAAAGATTATGTTATGTTTGCATTGTGGCAACAGGATATTTTGTAACCATTTATGAAACTATCCTAACCTAGGTGTAAGATAAGCTCCAATGCTGTCATAGGGGAGAAGTGTTCACGTTTCTCTTGTTGTCATTGTACCATTTGCTTTCACCTAGTATTGCTATCAGTCTATCTGTTTTGAAGTATTTTTGCATATACCACCATTTTTGTTGCTTATTTATGATCTAAGTTGATATATTCATATTAACCTTCATTGTGCATCTATGTATGGGCATATATTATTTCTTCTTTTTCTTTTCATTGTACAAAGCACTCATGAATATAATAATAAACAGTGATCGTACACGTTTCATGAATTTTCAAGTTATATTTTCTTTTCACAATATGATAACATATGGTCAAGTACGCAGGTACTCTTTGCTGACTTTTTAATGACTAAGTAAGGAAACATGATTATTTTGTGCAGTACTACATCCCAACTAGACTAGGTTTCCCATCAGTTCCCATGACCGTATTATAAATAATAATGTTGTGGGATGTATATAATGCATTTGTATTTATCTGTTCTCATTGAAATAGGCTCCAGAATGAGTATAGACCCATTGTAAAATAGCATAACATGTCATTCTCAGCTGGGATAATCCAAACTGTTTCAAATCCCAGTATTGTTTCATTTAAAATAATAGCAACTGAATTTTAAATCTCATATGAAAAAAAATGCTTCAGAACTCTTGTTTTCTTTGTTTTTGTAAAAAAAAAAAAGGATTTTTTTCTTTTAAAGTAAAAAAATTGAATTTGGTGGTATAGAAGTGAAAAATCATTTCAGTTGCTCAATGTAACTGGAACTTTCCCCCACCTTGTTAAGTCGTGTTTTAAAAATACCTTAACAAAGATGATATTTTGTTGTACCATGTGGCAGTGGTGTTCAATACTTGCATTACCTTTTATTGGCTTCATTATTCAAATGGTGATCATTACTACATATATACACACACATACCTGGCATGGTAAACAAATGTTATTATGTATCAGGAGTTTAAGCCATATTACATAGTTAAGAAGTGATGTAAGATAGAGTTAACAAAAATATTTGAAACATACTTCAATGTAACTCGTGATGCAAAGACATATAGATCAACTTTGAGTGTGTCCAGGTATTTAGAAAAACTATTTACAGCATATCCACTGAAACTTTCTACTCTATCTTTTGAAACACATAGGGATGTTATATCATAATGTGATATGTGCTATACAAGAACGGTTTAATATTATGATTATTAATTCAAACTATTTATCTTATGTACTCTAATCATTTCAAAAGATGTAAGTTCATGGGCATTTTGAAGAATATGTATTTGTGAAGTTAATTATCAATTAAACAATGATTTAATAACCCTTACTGTATCCTTACTGTACTGGGGGGGGGGGGGCCTGAAGGCGGCCCCCGACAAATTTCGCATTTCGAACCCGCTGCATTTCACAGCAACTTTCTGCCTTTTTTCTTTCAGGTCTTGCGCATCTTTCGACACCAAGTTTACAAAATTCGGTCTTACGGTTACCGAGTCATGTGACCTTTTATGACCTCATGTCAGGAAGAAAACAAAGAACATCTGAGTTTTGTGTACAAAATGAATGGGAACTGCAGTTCCTCATGTTCCTCCTTTATTACTGATAATTTCTTCTTGAAGCTGTAATTATCATTTATTCTAACTGAATATTGGTTCAGATAACACTCAGAAACAGAAGACTTAAAAAACAATAGAAAAGTTAAAGTTGAAAAACAAAGAAATACATCAAAAATTTGTAAAACAATAGAATACATAAGAATGGAAATCAGTTTCAAATTATTTTCTTATGAGGTTTAGAAAGAACTTTTTGCATCAAAACTTTATCTCCAAGGCCTTTCTTTACTCGATTATCAATCAAAATGTATATTTATGCATATAATTGCATAAATTATAATATTAAATAAAGAAATAGAGATTTACATAAAAATTACAATGGATTTATGTTCTTTACGCGATTCTTGAGGTCCATGCAAAATTTTGTAGTGATCGGTCATGTCGGGCCGAGATCAGAGTCAGAGAGGAGCTTGAAATAGCCCAGTACAGTAAGGGTTTCTTGCACATCTACATTAAAGGAAGATGGACTACTCTCTTGAATTCTTGTTAAAGGGTATAGAAAAGTCTATTGGCAAGGCTGGCTCCTTTAGTATTTGAGCTATTTCGGTCTTTTATGAGCTAATCCAAAACAATATGCCTTTCTTAATTATCTACTAGATCCTAAAAGAAATTGTTAAATTTTTAGTGAAATCATACAATGATATCTTTGATATCATGATATACTTGCCCTTGCTTTGTCTTTTATTTGATATAAGTAATATATGAGGAATATGATTTTCTTTGAAAAGGGGATAGGAGTGGTTACAAGGCCTAATACAAAACCCAGGATTTTGTCCCCGAAGAAGAAGTTTATGTTATGATGCAAGATATAGGTTTCAAATTTTGTGCTGAGATGCTGTAAATAAAAAAGCAATGCATCTTCCTCCAAAGAAAGAAATAATGCATGTATATAAAGGATAATAAAGTCATTGCTCATAGTTCTCTATTGTGTTGATCATAGATCCATTGTATACCCTATTCCCCATGGGTAATAAAAACCAATTATATGTAATGTTTGCATTAAATTTGGTATTACAGTTTTATTGAACACTGAATATACCAGTTGGAAAGAATTAACAACACCTACCAAAATTGGTCTGGAAATATTGATATAAAGTGCAAAAATTATAATTGCTTAAAGGTTACAAAATATTCCTCGATATTTAAGATATTTAAAAGGCATTATGAAAAATATAGTTTTGTGCAGTTTATGATGAAAGAATGTGAATGATATCAAATATGACCTGGAAAAAATATCTTATTTGATTCTTTTTGAAAATGATTTGTTTACCACTGATTGATATGTTGCAAGAAGTACTTGACTTTTATTGTAATTCTTTGTTATTATTACCACTGTGATTAAGAAATGAGAAATTAATACCATTATTTACAATCTATAAACATGTCTCTTGTGAATTGTGTATACAGTTGGTTTTTTTTTTGTGTGTGTGTGAGTGTGTGTGTGGGTGTGAAAAATTAGAGTGAGGGGCATGGGCAATATGCAATTATGGTTGCATACTTGCACAGGACAAGACCTTCCAGATTACTTTTTCGTAACTCGGTTCACTCTCTCGTTTCATTCTTTTTACTGTTTCTTTAGCATGTTTAGTATCCCGCCTTCTCTATTTTTTTGCCTTCATTCATCTTCATATTTGATCTGTCATTATTTTTTCCCACTTAAATCTGTCATTCACTGTTATTCCTTCATTGATATTGTATTCTGTTACTCAGATATGCTGTTCTGTTACTAGATGTGGTAGGGCCATGCACAGAAAGGGAGAAAGAGGGAGAGAGAGAGAGAGAGAGAGAGAGAGAGAGAGAGAGAAGTAAGTGAGAGAGGGGAGGGAGCAAAAGGTGAGTTAGTGAGGAGAGAGAGAGAGGGATAAGAGAAAGACGGGGGTTTTGTTATCAAATCAGTATTATATTACCACCAGATCAATTGACACTTTCACACGAGAAAACGTGTGTTACCTTGATCAAACGACAACTGTTTATTTCTTTTCCGCCGATAATAACAATGTACTAATTATATTTACAAAATGTCATCTTGGGTAAATGGTCATTCTAAACGTGAAATAAACGTATTAATTTCGTTATACACATGCTATACGCATACACTTAATGAAAGAAAATCTGCAAATTCTACACTTAATATGTGCTAACTGACGCGACATAGCCATCATCATGTCTATGCACCAGGTCAAGGGTGCAAGAAGCAAAGATACAGTACAAAAGACTATACTGCAATTTCAACCTCTTATGTATGCTTAGTGTTCTGAGTAATGGAATTACAAATTGAAAGGAACTGGGTAAAATGATTTTAAAAATAAATACCTGAATGAAGAAAAAATAGCAAAAGCCAAATGAGAATCAAATCGCAAATATTATTGTTGACCCAATCTAACAAATTTACTCGCCTTCCTTTGCCGGTTACTCGCCTACTACATGTACATGTACATAATTATACTTTCTATCAATTCGTTGGACAGATAATCTTCATAATTCCCTTGGATGTAGAATCTACTCTAATCTAATTCTAATCTAACATTGTCAGTTTGAGCTATACGGTCAAATGATAATATATTTTTTACAATACAGGAGGATTAACTGATGTCGATTTAAATACCATCTTTCAGTGTTCTGCCTATAACAAGCTTCTATACAGTATATCACAATGAAATGACGATGTATTTACAAATGATATCAATTCTTTTGTGATATCAAGATAATCTGTTCCCCAAAATATATGAATAAAATTCAAATTTGCATGGATAATGACAATACTTAAGAGCATGGGCGACGATTCAGGGGGACGCGTCCCCCCCCCCCCTCCGGAAATTTTGAAGCTTCTACAGCAACCAAAGGTAAAGGCTAGACGCGTCCCCCCGGCCGTGACAAGAAATCACCGCTCATGCTTTAAGGCCACCGCACACCTTACGATCGGTCTGCGATCCGATTTGTGAAATAAATCGCTCTGGCATTAAATATTGGCATTTTAACAAATGAAATCTACCCTATTCAGTTCTGAAAAATAATATGAATACTAAACATAGGGTTTTGGTGAGCTGTCAGCTTTCTACATGGAATAGGGGCAAGATTAGTTTCAAATCGTAGGCAGTCGTACGATTTTTGTGACGTCACTACGACTCGGAGCCGATTTGGCCATTCCACCAACTAGAAAACACGGCAAAGGCCGTATTATCGATTTTTGCTATCTGTATGACTATTCAGACCCTCAATCAAAAATACTTTTCGTTTTTAAATGATGTGTCAAATGATATTACATTTTCTTCTGAAATCGGATCGCAGAACGATCGTAAGGTGTGCGGTGGCCTTTTAGAGGTACATATCTCGTAGACATGTACCTTGGCAGGACGATATAAAGCCTGTCGAAGTTTCTCGTATTTACAATTTCTTTATACATGTAATACAAAACACCTTTCAAGATTATTCATATCCCAAAATGCATTAATCAAACCGCCTTCTTTCGAATTACTAAGTAATTATGGGGTGACCACATTTCGCGCACATTTTAAAAAAATTGTTAGGAATGTGACATTTGATCCAGAATTTCTCATATTCTTCTGTAATTTATTTAGATCGATTTATATGGGTCCAGGAAGAAAACTGATCGACAAAGAATGTCGGAGATCTCAAAATTCGATGTCGGATAGCAACGCGCATGGAACTGAAAAAAGGTCATAAAAACAACTTCGCGTACGTGAGTTTACATCTTAGTTATCCAACGTAGCAATCATAGGCGCCGGAAGTGGGGGGGGGGGGCAGTCGCCCCCCCCCCCAAACGAAAAAGTGGGGGCAAAATGCATTTTCGCCCCCCCCAAAAAAGCCCCCCCCCCTATGAAAAAAAAAAAATCAGTAGTAAAGGAGTAAAAATCGTGTGTATATTAAAAGCTTGATTGCTTTATTACGTAATTGTAAGCCTTTGTATTCATTTTTCGTATTCATGGAGATCACTGAAGACAGATAAAGATCCTTTCTGGCAGAATTTTGACCGCTTTAGGATAATTTGACAAAATTTAGCATTCTGGTGTTTTGTTTTTTTTTGCTTGTCAGAGAATTTTCCAGTAAAAATACACCCCAAAAATGCTGATAACCCTTTTTTTTTTTTTTTTTCTTTTTTTTTTTTTTTGCTTGTCAGAGAATTTTCGAGTAAAAATACACCCCAAAAATGCTTGTCAGAGAATTTTTGAGTAAAATTTTGATTTAGCAGTAGGATCTGTATTGTTGTGAGAGGGTGGGAAAGCGTGTGTGTTTCTTTAGGAGTGAGAAGACATGAGCCCTTGAATGTTTGCCCCCCCCCCCCCAATCCCAAACTGCTTCCGGCGCGCCTGGTAGCAATCCATCAAAGATAAGACAAATGCATCATTTGCAAGACAAAATATCATAAAATCATTTGGTATCACGTCTTAATTACAAGTTTGATAACATCTTCTCTTAAAATGAAGATTTCTAGACCTTTGTTGGTAATTTCGTATTTTTTCGGAGCGGACGCAAAAAGTAAAATGTGCCGACCCTTTGTCAATATCTTCATAATTTCTCACCCAATTTGAAAGAAAATATCGTCCCTAGCTAATTTTGGGTTCCTCTATCCATTTGGTGGTATCAGATTTTCACAATCTTTTCTGATTTTTGAGATATTGCCCTGTGTGCGAAATTTTGACACGCCCGAAGCACTATACCATATACACTATATGCGACGATCATAACACGGAAAGCAACGGATCTTAAAGTAAAACCTCACACCGCGAAAACTTTCGAATTTGAGTGAGCCTTCTCTTTAACATAAATTCAACAAATAGCTACATCTCTAGCATGTTGAAGGTTAATCACAGGGGTTGATCAATACACTGTCGTTGACGCTGGGGAGACTGTTCCCTTCACCACTTCGTATTCTTTCATTTTCAGTCGGAATCCACGCATATTTAGTTTGACGTTCATGTCATCATCATCGCCTTCGAGGGCCATGTAATCGCCGTTACCTGTAGAGACGTAAGAAAATACAGTCTATTATAGCCCAAATCGTAAGAGATTGATATTCCCCAAAATATCGTTTTATTGTTTCTGCAGTGGTATCGGATCAGTGGGGAGCAGGGGAGCGTTTCATGAAAGGAAGTTGTCGGATATTTTATCCGACAACAGTACTGTTATAAGCTACTGAAATCCTTGCATCTGATTGGCTGAGAGCAAATTTGTCGGATGAAATATCTGACAAGTCCTTTGATGAAACGCCCCCAGGAGGTATGTCCCAGCCCGTCATCATCTCTTATACACAGACCTACCTGTCCCCCATGAACATTTGGAAAATATAAATAATTTTCTATATGCCATTTGGATTTGACGTATATTATTACCCCTTCCTCTAAGTTAACCAATCCACTGGCACTGATCACAATCTTTATTACATGTACCTTCAAATTTTGATGGTAGTTTATGGCTATTCATTTGAGAAGGGTATATCATTTTGTATATCTGATGCTTGGTATATCGATGATACGTTCTGATGCATGGTGCTGGAGCCAGGACACATTCAGTGCGATCATATTTCTTCCATGTCGTTTTTAGATATTGCACAAAATAATAGTTGATCTTCACCTAATGTTGAAATAGACAGGAATTGCAAGGTTTTTTTTCAGTCCAATTTAAAATGCATATCAGACACTAGCGTAGCCAAGGGGGGTGGGGGCAGGGGAGCGGACTGCCCCCCCCCCGACAAAAAAAGTTATCGAGTTCATGAAAAATTCTATTTAAAAGGTCCTCTCCATCAGTGGGGGGGGGGGGAATCCCGGCCTGTGCCCCCCTTTAGAAAGAAAAGTATACATTGTGCCCCCTTTTAGAACTGATAACTTTTTTTTTCTTTCTTTTTTGCCCCCCCCCCCCCCACTGGCGAAAAGAACAAAATACGAATCTCCCTCCAAGAAGTTCCCCAAAGTTGACAGCCCTGCATTTGTGTGCCCCCCCCCTTTTACAAAATCCTGGATACGCCACTGTTATCAGGTGTGTGGCCTTTTGCATTTCCATACTGAATAGGATAGGATGGCGAAAACCTCATTCAAAATTTAATAATTTAGTGTTTAAAATATAGCCAAATATGTACTAGTTTTTGGCTTATCTGTGTATGTGAAGGAAAAAAAAAGCAGGAAGAAAATTTAGGAAGAAGATAGATGTATTTCAATCTGTCAATAATTCAGTGTTATCACGTGAAGGAAGGAGAAGGGTTGAGAATCAAACATTAAATACATTCCGTCCATAAGGACATGATCTTAACCTGTAATAATGATCGGGTGTACTGAGCAGTGACTTCGATCCATATTGAATTGTGTAATTCATCAGCCATGAATTAATGGTCGAGAACAGGACTGGTGAGGAAATCAATATCAATCATACCTCTTGGCTCCTCATTGATCGGCAGATAAGCCGCAGAATGGCGAGATGACTGGCCTTCCTCGCTGCTGACGGCCACTGTAAGGTATACGATGATGTAGATGATGCCGAACAGACCCGTGATCGGGCCGTATATCGCAGGGATGACGATGAGTTGACGCCAATGAGGATCATTCGCAAACACGGTGGTGAGGATGACCATTCTGTATTTATGAGCAAATATGCAAAGTAACACTGGTGTCAGTAAAAAGCATCAAAATGTGTTTCTCTCATTTCCAATCAAATGAATGCTACCAAGCACACAATATTCTTAATAACAAAACTCCTAATATGGTCAAACTTGACACCATTCTGATTTTGAAATTATATGGAACTATGGATTATACCACTTTTTGGTGTTAGTTGTAGCTTAGTTTTGCTTACCTGGTGATAGATATGGAAATAAACCATGCTTAATGTCCTTTCTATATAATAAAGCTCTTTTATTTTGCAGGCCTTTGTATAGCACTGTCATTGGCAATATTACAAAAGTCACATTTTGAATTATTATTATCAATCCATGTTTAAATCTATTAAGAAATGTTTTGAAATTGTCGAAAGGCAGGAATGTCGCTCCAACTGAGCAGGGGGCGCTCTCCCAATAGAGGAATACTGTACAGCGTAAACCTCAGATTAATGGATCTGCAACCCCCCCCCCCCCCCCCCGACCGAGACGGACCAACGCCCCTTGTGACAGGTCTTATTAAAAAAAAACCCAAACAAACAAACAAACAAACAAACAACAACAACAAAAACACGCATCACTCGCATATCAAGTTATCATGTCACGATGGAAACAGGCATTCGTGATGAGACAATAGCTGCATAAATAACTATTGCTTACGTCAGAGATGTGTTATGGAAGACAGCATGCGTTGCTAGGGTGTGGCGAGATGTAGGATGCTGTCCGAAGAGGAATGCGACAAACATAGCAATCAAGAAGCCGCACACGACGACAACTATGGTGGCGATGTAAACCTTCCAAGGAGCATGAAAGACCTGGGTATGGATGATGAGGTGGACCAGGGAGTTGGCTGTAAAGACCAGGAGACCAAGAGTGATACCAATCTGTCAAGAAAAACAAATCGGGCAACGTCTTTAGATTAAGAATCCTCAAGTATAGGAAACAATCCAATCTATGCAAATGTCAGGAATGGTAAGAAGGATAGAAGGTTGAGACAGGAGACGACATGTACAAATGTTGGTGTTGTTATTGCTGCTGGTGCAGGGGCGGCGGAGCGTCTTTCAAAGTGGGGGGGGGGGACCAGCCAAAAAGGGCACTTATGGAGAAAAAGGGGGCACTTACAAAGGCTGAAGTCCTTGGGTTGTGCAATATTTACAGCCATATAATGCATATGACAACAGCAAATTAATTTTGGGGAATGCCTAATGATCATTTAATTCGTACATTAACCCTGTCGTTTTTCATTAGGATTACCATGATTACATCGATATCATCATACTTTATGCGATCTGCTTGATTTCATTAAATTAAACTATAAGAGAGAACGAGCGTAGCGAGCGAGTTTGGGGAATATTTCCAGAAAATATTGCCCTTATCCTTGGTGTAAGTTATTGGCACAATCGAGTGAGGGCCATTGTGCCCCTCTTGCCTCCAGCTCCACTGCCTTACGTTGTAGCTTGTAGCTAGAGTATACATTTTACTACATAAAGCCGCACCGATTCTTTGAAGCTAGATATGCCTCTTTTTGAAGAAACAGTGGGAAAATATAATTAAAAGGGGGCACTTATCAGAAGAAGAAAGGGCGCATATCGTGGGCGGAAAGAGGCACTTATAAGAGATGAAAAGGGGCATTAATGAGAAGAGGGAAAGGGCTCATATTAGTTAGGAAAAGGGCACTTATCAGAAGTAAAGAGGGGGCACTTATCAGAAGGGGAAAATAGGTACTTATTAGAAGGGAAAGGCGGCACCTATATCAGAATTAAGAATGCACTTACCAAGGGAGAAAAGGACAAATGCTAGGGAGAAAAGGGGGGGGGGGCAATCATTATATTTGAAAAGGGCCACTTATTAGAAGGAGAAAAGGGCACTTATAAGAAAGAAAAATAGGCACTATCCAAAGTAAAATTGCATTTATCAGAAGGAGAAAAAGGGCATTTATTAGAGATAAGGAGCCAATCATCAGATGTGAAAAGGGGACACTTATCAGAAGGAGAAAAAAGGGCACTTATCAGAAGGGGAAAGGGCACTTATTAGAAAGGACGGGGGCACTTTTGATAGTAAAGAGGCTACTTATCAGAGAGGAAAGGGCATTTTTCAGAAATAAAAAGGGCACTCTTGGGGTACTTCAAAAAGTAGGGGGGCACTGTGCCCCATGCCCACCCTCACCCCCCCCCCCCCCGGAGCGCCGCCCCTGTGCTGCTGGTGGGGGTAGTGGTGACGATCGTGTTGTTTTTGCTTTTGGGGTAGGCCTATAGCACAATCAAGATTTTGCTGAAAAAAATCCGCCTTACGCTATAGTGAAAATTGAAAATCGTACATTGAAATAGCTAGATATTGAATAACTTTCTATCAACAAAATAAAAGAAACGAAGAATAAGTCTTAAACAACGAAAAAAGACAAACAGAGAGAAGGAGATACGGAGAGAGAGAGAGAGAGGGATCCGGGCTAACTCGGCACTAGGGCGAACTCTGCCTTGGCGGAAAATCGCGGATGAGTGAGCCCAGAGAGTTGAATTGATCGCAAGTACTTGTGTTGAATTTCGCATTAATTACACATTTCAAAACATTTAAATTCAAAATTATTTGATATCAATGTGTAAAATGATTATCAAAGAAGTGATTTTGAAAATTTCAAGAAGTAAATTATTCAAAGTATGAAATTTAAGGCTAAAAAACGGTACGATGCGTGTCGTGGACTTCAACTCTTGAAACATTGTCACCGCGCAGTGCCAAGTTCACCCTAGTGCCGAGTTAGCCCGACCCCAGAGAGGATGAGAGAGAGAGAGAGAGAGAGAGAGAGAGAGAGAGAGAGAGAAAGAAAGACTATAGAAATCGTGGAAAAGAGGGGAGGAATACTTAGAGAGAGAGAGAGAGAGAGAGAGCGCGCGAAAGAGTTGGAATAGAGAGGAAAAACATGAAGATGAAACACATTCCCCTATATTTGCAAACATTTAATTTAAACATTTAATTTAAACATTTAAACTAATTCGTCAATACCAAAAAAAAAAAACAAACAAACAAAAAACAAAACAAAACAAAACAAACAAACAAAAAATCTTCTATATAGATACCACAGTGACGACTTGAGCCCAGCTCTCCTTATACGAGCGGATGATGACGCCGAGCATCAGGGGTACGGCGATAATAACGATGGCCACCCCGATGGAC